>CM031566.1:13918178-14518178 GCA_018467065.1 Ephestia elutella
TTCGAATAATTTTTAAGACAAACATACAGAAAAATATGGACTATTTTCTTCAAAGCACCAAAGAGGTCGCATTGATCTATAACTAAGAAACTTTAACAAAAATAGGAGGCTTCGTTTACCGATACCACAGGAGGAGCACTTCATAGAAACAGGGCGTCATTTTATACCTACTACTACTACAATGAAACTGTACATCCGTGAACACGTCAATGTGTGCGTTTTCATAGTCATAGCGTCCCAACCCGCAAATCAACGGGGGAGAAGTGCGGGGTACGCAGGGAGTAAGCCATATTGCGGGAGGGACAGGGAGCTACCTTTCTGTACGTACGTAGAGTACTTATATTAATTCTGTGCAAGATACTTCAATTTTATTTCAAGACCTACAATTATTTGTATTTGAAAAAAATATCTTGAGTTCTGTGCATATTTTAAATATAAAAATATATAGGGCGTTTCCACTGCGTGACACGTAGCCGTAGCGCGTGTCCAGCTTGTCAGTCACACACCCCTTATGTGCGCACGAGATGTAAAGAAAGCGAAGTTAAGCGAACCTTACCTTTCTGTCGCTCTTTCGCTCTTTATGTGCGTGACTGACACCCGTATTCACAAACAATACTTGCGTAGGGCTCGGGCAGCGTGCCGGCGATGTCGCGCGACTTCGGTTGCACCGACACGCGGAGACTCGATTGACAGTATGTAACTAAATGGCGCAGTGCAGCGTGCCCGCGACGCGATGTCGCGCTATATAAGTCGCGGGCACGCTGCACTGTGCCATTTAGTTACATACTGTCAATCGAGTCAGAGCAACCGAAGTCGCGCGATATCGCCGGCACGCTGCACAAGCCCTAAGTCGACATGCGACGCGCGACGTGAGGCATTTTTCTGTGCGTTACCGATGGCAAGCCTTTCTATTGGACGAGCAGTGACGTTCGTCCCTCAAAAATCGTTTATGAATAGGTTTTTGAGTCCCTGTGAGCTGACAGGCACTATGAACCTTCCAAGTAACGATTGTGAATACGGGTGTGAGACAGGCTAAAGAGAAGACGCGCCGTTAGAACAATGCCACAGGGAGGGGCAATCATATAAACGGGGCGTCATATATATACCTAATACTACTACAAATGAAACTGGACATCCGTGAACACGTCAATGTGTGCGTTTTCATAGTCATAGCGTCTCAATCCGCAAACGAACGGGGGAAAATGCGGGGCACGCCATATTGTGGGAGGGGCAGGGAGCTTCCGTTCTGTATGTAGTACTTATATTAATTCTGAGACAATGCGTAACGCAGCGGACGTACCTACCCTATATAAAAAAAAGACACGAAAGAAAGTATAGAACAAGGGAAGAGATCTTATTAACAAGCAGATTATTAAAAAATAAAAAACACGACTGACAACTCACATAGCCTATGTCACTCGGGGGAATGCAAGGAATCTAACAATACCTCTCACATCAAAATCTGTTAAGCCGTTGAGGACTTATGGTGGAATAAAGAAACTTACATACATACATACATACTTACATACATACATGAACCCTGAAAACATAACACTCCTTTTTTGGTCAGTCGTGTAAAAATAGTAAGTTTAGAAGGATAGTATCGTTGTAGCGGGTATAAATAAATAGATAAGTTTCCCTCCATTATAACAACACAATCGACAATAGATTTGACATGATATCTTACTTGATTTACGTATACATTCTACTAAATAATAGTTTTATGCACATTTTAAAGTATTCATACCTTTTTTTATTTTAAAACATGCGTCTCTTTAAAAAAAGTCAATATTTAAAATTACACCGTTACTGAGCAACTGACAGACCACGCCCAGCCAAAACTAATGGGCGTAGAAAGCTGAAATTTGGCATGTAGGTTCCTTAGGGAGGGTAGGGGAGCGCTAAGAGAGGATTTCCCGAAATTCCCATAGAAACAAAGTCCGCCCCATGCTAGTATAGGATAAATTCTCTCTCTCTCTCTCAGCCTAAAGACGTCCACTGCTGGACAAAGGCCTCCCCCAAGGATTTTATCCGTGGGGGGTTTTGCCGTAATCGCCACGCTTGGCAGGCGGGTTGGCGATCGCAGTGTGGATGGCATAGTACGCGGAAAGATGCTGCTCCCCATCCTCCGGTGTTTTTAATCCCTTAGTCGCCTCTTACGACACCCACGGGAAGAGATGGGTTGGTGCTATTCTAGGGCCACACCACAGGCACAGGCAGGATAAATTCACATCAAGTAAATTTAGCCATTTCAGAAATTATATCAGAACATCAGAAAGCCCAGTATTTAGCTAATCGTGGCCTTCGAGTCTCACGACTCTTAACTCTATCTACCCCGTAAGGGATAAAGACGTGATACTACGTATATCAGAACAGCCTCTATTATTATTCTAGCTTCTTGTTTCTATCACTACAGCCTCGTATCCACTAGGCATCATTTGATGCGCAACATATTCTCTATTTCACTTTATTTACGTAGATGTGAGTGAGATGAAAAATGGACTATTTCACTTTAGCACAGGGCGGGCGCTTCATAGAAACGGCGCGTCAAATATGCCTACTACTACTACAAATGCAACTGTATATCCGTGAACACGTCAGTAACACGTCAATGTGTGCGTTTTCATAGTCGAACGTCCCACGTCTACACAAGAACGGGGGAGAAGTGCGGAAGGAGCGGGGGGGTGCCATATTGCGGGAGGGGCAGGGAGTTTCCTTTCTGTACGTAGTACTAATATTAATTCTGTGACTTTAGTTAATCGAAGTCAGAGGGATAGTATATTATGCTGCTCGACAATGTTGCTTATTGGATACGGGGATTATAAGTACCTAAAAAAGAATAATAATTTACACCGGTACTTATATAGAAAAAAAAATATATACTTTCATAAGTTTTCGTATTTCTTAAATCTAGAACTTCAACTATGAGCTTAAAATCTATTTGGAGTAATTTTCGTTTGTTTTGAATGAAATTTCGCTCGACTCTAATTTTAAACATCATGTTAAAGATGCTTGCGGTGGCTTCATTTTTGAGTCTACGTACCCCAAATCTCCACCTCATCTGAAACAAGAAGTATCTATTTAACAACACAATTCCCCGGACACCATACAACGGTCGCAAATCAACCTATCACTACTACATATAAAAGAGGTGTTAAGTGGATCAATTGTTCCCTGCGAGTTAGTTTAGTTATTATTATGAAATTTTTACCATGAATAGTGCTAAGACTATCTTTCAAATGTGGAGAGAAGTTCGATTCGCACCATGGATGCCAGGGGAAGGGGTAAAGTAGTGTTGCAGCAATAGTGTTGACTATCGATAGTATTGTCAATAGTATTGTGACCTTGAAAAATAGTCATTCTATCGATAGTTTCGATAGCCAATAGTTTGAAATACTATTGATGATACCCAAAACTATCGATACTATCGATAGTATTGAAAACAATTGTATTGACACTTATTTTAACAAACAATCGATACTATTGCACTATCGATAGCTTGTAAGAATTCAATAGTATTGTAATTCAATAGCATCGATAATATCGATAGTATTGAAAAGCAATACTATCGATAGTATCGATAGTTTTGGGTACATCAATAGTATTGCAAACTATTGGATTAGATAGTATTGACACGTGTCAATACTATCTAAACTCCATTTATCCTTACCAGTCCTATCATGTAAACAATCTTCACAGTACTTTTTGTTGAAAATAAATCAAATATTAGTTCAAACCTAAACATTTTAAAGTAAAACATTTGATAAAAACGAAAGTAATTTCCTAAAAAGTCTAATTTAATTTATATTGTTGTAAAATCATAAAAAGACATGGTAAGATTGCTTACATGATAGGACTGGTAAGAATAAATGGATTTTAGTAGATAGTAGGACTATTTTTTAAGGTCAACTATCGATAGTCAAACTATCGATAGTCCTACAACCCTAGGGCAAAGTAACACAAACTCACCGCTGCCGGCTCAGTCAGCGCGCGCCACGTGACGCCTCTGCAGCGCGACGGCGAGGTCGTGCTGCAGCGCCTGCGTGCGCTGCGCCACGTGTGCTGGCACCGCTGACCGCAGCCCATTCACTATGTCCTTCGTTTTACCTAAAAAAAAAGTCACTAAATTTTGCGTTCTGGAATCGGAGGCCGAAATTCTTTTTGGATTGTTGAGCCATTGAAATTTTATAGCCACCACTCAGGGCTAGTGTTGAGAGATGCAACGAAAACCGAGCTAAGTGGGACAATAACCAGTGTGACAGCGGAGAGGTTCAAACTATGGCCCACCTAAACATTAAGTCAACTAGCTATATGACTATTATTCTCTCTGACGTTTGGTTACTATTAATTTTTGATTTTTTTTTAAATATAAATATAATTATTGTTATTTAATTAAATTTAGAATATAATTTTAGTGTATGTGTCTATAAATATTAACATTTGCACGCCTGCATGCAGGTTGGTTACATTTAAACTTAAGATCTGTGTAAATTTAATGTAATCTATGCAAATAAATGATTCTATTCTATTCCTGTTGTCATGTCCCAAATGCCCAACTTCCTGCACCATGGAGGACTTTAACGAATCCAATAACAGGGCGATCAGCATGGCTAAGTACCGGTCGAAACTGATTTGATTGGATAGCCATTCCAACACGACAAGAAGAAGAGTAAATTTTGCACTTGATGCAACCTAGAGCTCCACTTTCGTGGGGATTCTGAGCTAGGATCACACAGACTTACTCACCAAAGTAGATGTCATTAAGGGTGTTCCTAATCTTGTTCTCCATGTCCTCGACCATGCGGCCGATGTTAATGATGTGAGGAGTCACCTCGCTCACAGACGAGTCTTGTTCAGCCTAGAATACACAATTGTAATGCAAGTGAAATTTACTACCAATAGAAATTATTTAATTTGCTAAGTTTTAATAAAGCTGAATTTGCTTGAATGAATTTGGAACTATCATCCAATTCAAAAATTTTTATTCATATTTGATGCCTTCATTACCTTCTATTTATACTATATGGAAATCGGAAATACTTACAGGGAGAAGTCCCTTACTTTATTTTAACAAATATGACCTATCACAAGAATACAAAACAAAAATGATTACAAGCTTTGGGACATGTGCAATAATGGGTTATCTATCTATTTACCTGTCTAGTTAAGCTTCCACCAAGGTTCATGGTGCCACTGCCTTCCTTATTTGTTTGCAGCCACAGCATAGCGGTAGACGTCAACTTGTAATGGGCATTGCGGCCAGAACTCTTCTCGACCACCTCAACGACATGGATGGAGTCCCAACAGCCCTTGATCTTCTGAGACCCATCACCAGCCTTTTTTATTAATATTACTCCTGAAAAGGTTTTTGGGTTAAACCATCATATTTTGATATAATATTAGCATATATTTGAGGGACTAGAAATGACATCCAATAAATTATAAAACATAAACTAACAAACATGCAGCCAATGTTTCACTTATTTAGCTTAGATTGATATTATTGATACTAGTTAGATTTAATTAGAGGAATTCCTTTACACATTTACAGTTAGTGTTATTAAGTCAATAAACTTAATGGTTTGTGCAATATCTGCCTTTGACATCTCTCTCAGCCGAAATATAAATAAATAGGAAATATTGGAGATTACATACTACTGACAAATTTAACATTTCTATCAAGATCATATAGCATTCGAATTATCTTATCAGTTGATACTTAGAAACATAAATAAAGAAGTGATAAAACTATTCAAACCTGCAAAGCCATGGTCCATGTCCCACAGATAAACAGAGCTCACGCCACCCTCAAAATACATCTCTCTGTACTGATCAAATGCATAATTTGCTTCTACCTCAAGCTTTCTCAATTTCTCTGATGGCATTGAGCCATCTTCCAATGGTGGATCGTACGTATTTGACCAAGGCGACCTGTACGAGTCGCCATCACGGTTATAATCGCATAACAAGTAATCCTTCCCTGTACTGCGGTCTTGCGCGATCTTCAACGGCTGGTCGACAGACGACAAAAGATCCTCACAAAGACTTGGCACTAAATCGATCAAATCTGTTAAATTCTTCTCAATTTGCTGGGGCGGAAGCCTCCTCATTAAGTCCAGAGCGCAATCCATCTGTTGTTCAGTCTGAAACACGTAGGATAATGTGGATAACATCAAAGTTCTAATTATTAGTCATCATAACAAAATTGTGCCACAGTTTTCCTAGTTATGTGAAAGTTTCTTACCATTTTCTTCTTCTTTTCGTTTTAATATTACAGAAAATAAAATGATCGTTCTGGAAGTAATCCGTAATATTAATATTTATTAAATTTTCACAGAGAAGTTTAATCTAAATTCCTGGATTTTGTCTATTTTGATTTGACAGATTTGACACTGACTGGGTGACAGACAAGTTTTGACAACTGCCCTGTCGCTGTCTCCCAGTCTTCCTACAAAATGAAGCGTTCTGTTATTATCAAAGTTCTGTTCTGAAGCGTTCATTTTCTGTATTTTGGCTTTTGCTTTTGTAGATAGAAAAAAAACCTTTTGCTCGAGCTTTTTACAAACAACAAACGGGGAAATATTTTGCGAAAATCTCAGAAATATTTTTTTTTATAATCTAGAATTCTAGAATATAAGTTCTGCTGTGGCGAAAACAAAGAACCTCTATAATATTCAGCCACCCACAAATAAAAAATTCTGTGCAGAGAATAAACAAACTCAGCCTCTGTGTGTGAAAAGTTTACTTTATAAAACCGCAAAGAATAATAATGGCAAATAGAAATAAATCAAAACGGTGTGTTGTTTGTTGTTTGTTGTGTACAAACAGGGACTGGATACCGATATTTTCAAAATACCGATATTTTGAGGAAAATATCGATAACGGAATCGATAACTGACGAAAATACCAATATTTGTATCGCTATTATGGTGAACTGGTATAAAAGTATCGATAATTTTATCGATACCTAGTACTGATACCTAGGCTGCGAGGCGACGTTGCTAGATCGTGCACGTTACGTGTACCGCGGCCACCGCCGGCTGGCGCCGAGCGCAGGACGGCACGGTGTGGCAACAGCGCGCGCAAGCGCGTCGCTAGCATGAGCATTCATTTACTTGATGTTTTGTTGTGGTTCTCGCGCGACCACCTACTTTTGTATGTTGTGAAAAAATTGTGCAAAATAAATAAGACTACTTTAATACGAGTATAAGAATAAATGACAAGTGTGAATTAGAAATAGAGGGTAATAATACTGACAAAGGATATAACATTAATTTTAATGAATATGCGAAGAGAATTTCATATAGCTTTTGCCCGCGGCTTCGCCCGCGTGAATTTCACACGGGAATAGTGCTTTTTCTCGGGATGTAAGGTACACTATGTCCTTCTCCGTACTTCTAACTATGAGTATGCGCAGAGATAGACAAATTTTTAATCGGATATTTTTACTCGAATAATCATACGAATAAAATTTTATCCGTGGAAATTCATCCGCAGATAATTTATACACGAATAAATCATCCGCGGATAAATTGGCCACGAATAAATTATCCGTGATATTATCCGTCATTTGAATCCATACTAATATTATAAATGCGAAAGTTTGGATGTGAGTTTGTGAGTCTGTGAGTTTGTGAGGATGTTTGTTACTCAATCACGCAAAATATACTGGACGGATTTCGATTAAATTTGGTATACGGGTAGAAAAATACCGGGAATAGCACATAGGGTACTTTATATCCCGAAATTCTCAAGGGAGCGAAGCCCCGGGGCGTGGATAGTAACGAATAAATTACGACATCATTTTCATACAATCATTTTAGGTAAGTAATGCTTGTTTGTTTTTGATGTAAAACATCTGTCGTCTCGCTTCTGACAATCTATAGGAGTGATTTTGTAGTGTTAAACTTAAACTTAGGGAAGCGCCCTCCGTTTGATTAGACCAAAACGGTCGCTCAAATGGCAAATGTTTTTACATCACGATGTGGATAACAAAACCGGCGCTTCCATAAGATCAATTTTGACACTACGAAATCACTCCTACAGATTGTCAAAGCGAGAGGACAGGTGTTTTATATCAACAAATGACCAAGCCTTATTTAACCAAAACGATTGTATGAAAATGATGACGTAATTTATTCGTTATTCAAATGACGGATAATATCACGGATAATTTAATCGTGGCCAATTTACCAGCGGATGAATTTTCACGAATAAAAATTTATTCGGATACCTGCTGTAATAAAAATTTCTTCGAATAATGCCCATATCTGAGTATGCGTAATTTCAGGAAGATTGGTTTAGTAGATAAAGCGTGTAACAAACAAACAAATAAATAAACAAACTCAATTTCGCATTTATAATATGGGTACTAATTAAACAGGCTTCTTTTTAATAGCATTATTCACCTCTTAATATATAAATTGCTTTCTAAATTACTAAGTCAGCCACAATTGACGAGCATTTGAATAAATCTATCTTAGCCACTAGTTATCGTCCAGTAAACCACTCTAATAATAACTCAGCACGGTGATTATTTTTTAGCATTTAAATTTTTAACATGCATTCAAGCAATAAACTTCTATATTATTGATATATGGCAACAAATAGTAATTCTATTAGCTTCTAATTTTATAACTCATATACATGAATCGAATGGTACTATACGTTACTGTTTCTACATCACCCAGTTGGTTGTTTGTTACTCAATCACGCAAAATCTACTAGATGGATTTCGATGAAATTTGGTATACGGGTAGAAAAATACCGAGAATAGCACATAGGGTACTTTTTATGAAAAAATTCCCACGGAAGCGAAGCCCCGGGTCGTGGCTAGTCAAAAATAAATCAAGAGGACAAAACAAATTTGAAAGTATGTCTCATTTAGGTCCAGTAAGCAAACCTTTTGAGATAATGTCCATAAACACAATTAGTAGTTTTGGAGGCTCAAGATCTACAAAAAAATATTTACATCTATTAGTAGATCATTTTACTAGAGATGCTTTTATTCTGACGTCGAAAACACAGACTGCTAACGATTTTATAAAACTTGTCTTAAGAATAACAGATGCAGATAATATTGGTATAATACTTACTGATAGAATTAATTCAAATTTAAGAGACGAGGGAATTCCTCTGATATTTACAACAGTAAATTCACTATTTTCAAATGGTCTTAATGATAGGTTGAATCAAACATTAGTCAACATTAGATGTAGAATAAATGAAATTAAAACAAAAAGAGCTTGGGCAACTAAAGCACAAGAATGTGTAAATAAATACAACGAAACTATTCACACAGTTACTGGAGTTTCACCGGATTATCTTCTATATGGTGAAGATTTTTACATTATTACCTAAGGAGTAGAAGGAAAAAAATCGATAATGATTTGTTGGAAGATAGACAGATTGCATTAAAGAACACTTTAAAATCACATGATTAAAACAAAAACTCTCCGACAAAAACAGGCAAAAGTATGATTTTGAAGTTGACGATATGGTTAATGTGGAAAACGGAAACAGAGTCTAATCTTTTTCATATTACAAAACTAATTCCAGTATTAAATGAATAATGAGTAATGAATGGATGAGTGTATAAGTAAGATAAGAAAATTTATATAAGAAAACTTCCCGAATGGGAGAGATGTAAAAGAATATTAATCCTTTAATTTTAGGTAAGAAGGTTTCCTTTGTTCTACTCTGATCCATTGTTTGCGTATTTAATTATTGTTTCGTATAGAGAATCCCCATCGTCATACAGCGCGACAACGCCGCCAGTATAATGGGAACTTTTGAGCCAGGTACGATGCGGGGTGACCTATTAGACAATTATTTTTTTTAACGAAGCATGTTGCTGATACTTTTCTGTAGACTTTTCGACGAAGCATGTTGCGGATATTTTTCTGTAGTCTTTTTGACGAAGCGTGTTGCGATTATTGTTTTAATTTCTTATTACATTTATTTACGATATTGAAATTTTATTTACATTTCCAGAAAACGACGTACACAGATACAGTAAAAACTAAAAACAAAGGCACGAAAGCACACCCAAAAGGTATTTTATCGCTATTATATGGGTATTTCAGTATCGGTATCAATACTGATAATTTCGGAACTGAAATAAAATATCGGTACCAAGTATCGATATATCGATACCAAAATATGAGTACCAAGTATCGATATATCGATACCAAAATATCGGTACCAAGTATCGATATATCGATACCAAAATATCACTACCTGTATCGATATTTCGATATCGATATTTCAAAAATATCGGTATTCCAGTCCCTGTGTACAAAGCAATAGCAATAGTGTCATAGTGTGTAAATCTTAACGGAAACAGCTGGCGACGTCATTCGTTTTTAATATCTTTCGGTTGTCTAGCATGAGACGCCGGTAGCTTTATCTCTGTCACTCCTATGCGTATTTCGACAGGGTAGAAAAGGAAAAAAGTATATTAGCATTACATTCCGTTGTTGTCACTCCACTCCACTTCCTAATGTCAATTTATCTCTGTGCTACTATGTTTTGTCAAACTTTTGTTGATATATTACTTTATTAAGAAAACTATTGTGAATTATTTGCTTTTGTGGTTTTATCAATGGCATTCTAACCTAATTTAAATTTACTATACGTGCCTTCTTTGTGTGCCAATCATTACATTCAAAAGGGTATGTATTATTATGTCTATTCAAACATAGTAATGATTCATTAAAAGGGAATGTATAGTTCGTTAGTTTATTCCGTCCTAGAACAGATACCTAAACAGGAAGTAAATGGCTAATTGTTATCATTACAATAGTTATCCAGCCTCACAAATGGTCACGGTAGAGAAGTTTCACTAAAACATAGGTTATGATAAAATTATAAGTTACAGAAACCATAGAAAGTGCATATTCCATGCATTCTGCACTGTTATTGATTTCATATTACAGTATTTTACCGAGACAGGGTACGTAATAAGATAAATTTAATAAAATATTTGTGTTTTCATTCATCTTTAGTTGTTGAAACTTAGGACTTATACTGTTATTGTGATACAAACATGGTACATTATTTCTAATTAGAATTATAACATTTTAAGTATTTGTTTTTAGACAAAGTCATTGCATTTATATTTGTAACAAATTATATATAATTCTCTGGATATTATACCTCAATTCTCTCCATTCTTAGAATTAAAAATGTGTTACCACAAAGAGATAAACGCTGGCCTTGGTTTGTCGTTAATCTGCCTCTAACAAGATTATCATGGGAGTTTATTACTGGTTATGTTCAATGAAGAAGATAGCTGCATCTTGACCTAGATACCCAAGACGATTCTCTTTAGTGACCATAAACAATTTGGAATTAAATTGTGATGTTAACAAAATAAAATGTAAATTATTAAAATTAGCTGGTACCTTAAAATATTTATTTACCTTTATTAGTTTACTAAAATTGTTTACTTTTACAATCTATAGTATGTCCAAAAATCTATAAAAGCTATCTATTTATTTTAATATCTATAGTCTCGTCATAATATTTCATTTTATTTGCTTTCTGATGATTTGGATTCAATTGTCTATAAGGGCTCTATAACTGGCCATGCATAATTAAAAAAAAAAATATATTATTTTTCAGGTCTTTCCATAACTGCATAATTTACACGGTGTCATGATGCCAGTAAGCCAGGATAACCATACTAATGATGTGCGGGTGAAGACGGTGTACAGTGGTGACGTGATGATCACGTACATCAAACATAACATCACCCTTGAGGAGTTTACACAGGAAATGGTTGCAATATGCCGGTTTCCACCGGATCAGGTATAGCTTTATATGTAACTAGCTTTTAGCTTAAACTAGGGATTCCATGGGAACAGTGCTTTTTCCCGGGATGAAAGGTACTCTATGTCCATCTTAGTATGGGCTGGGTTGTGAGGTTCCCTCTATTATGGTTGAGCTTTGCGATGGCAGACCCACTCGTGAACGAGTGTTGCCAGAATTTTATTTTTATTTTTTGTTCTTAACCATTCATTGTGGTTACTCGATCACAAACATAACATGTTAAAATGTTATGTTTGTTAAAATAGTGCAATTCTGCGTTCCTAATAGATACGTGGAACGTCGAAGGCAGCCTCGCCTTTTGGAGGTACCTCTCGGACATACTAACTTGGTGAACAAGTCTCCGCTGGCACGCGCGATACGCATTCTCGCGGATAGGATAGATATCTTCCAGTGTTCTTAGTGTGAATTTACAAAGGTTGCTATTTATGTAATAAGTTATGTTGTAAATAATTGATATACCTACATATGTGCTTTTCTATTGCATTGGCCAAAGCTGTAAAAATAGAATAAGTTTGAAGATAAAGAAATAAATGTTTTTTTTTATATTTGTTTCTTATATTTCATTTTATTTTTGACTGTGCACAATCTAGTGTATGTATAAAGTTAAAAAATAGCCCTGGCATGGCATGTTAGGCGACCAAGACTGTTTCATGAGTTTCTTTCGACATTTCTTCTCAGCAGTGGTCATTCCAAAATGCTAGTAGTTCGTACCTTTGAGACATAATATATTATGATTAAATAATTCGTTTTCCACGTGAAAATTGACTTCTTTGAAGGCCAAGTTTCAATAAAGAATTTTGGCTTTGACTTTAGTACTTCTAACTACGTGTATGCGAAATTACAGGAAGATTGGTTCAGTAGATAATGCGTGAAGAGGTAACAAACAATTAAACTAACTCTTTCGCCTTTATAATATTAGTTAAGATTAAGATAGGATATTCTCGAGAGTTCACCAGGAATTTACTAAAGCACAAAGTATTCTCTTGCTTCCCAGGTGTTTACTATGAAATGGGTGGATGAAGAAGGGGACCCGTGCACCATCTCGACACAGCTGGAGTTGGATGAGGCCCTCCGTTTGTATGAGCTGAACCGGGATTCGGAGCTCACTGTTCATGGTAAGTGCTAGTTTAAATAACCGCCGCAGGCACATATACATATACGACCAGCTATTGCTATGCCACAACTTATCTTGAGGTATTCCTTGAAGTGCCTTTTTTAAGCGCACCAAAAGATGCGCACTAAAACTATTCCTTAAAGCTCACCTTTTAGTAGCACAAACAAAATCGATGACAAAAGAAAGGTGCGCTTCGAAGAACAGTTTTGGTGCGCTTGAAAATGAATGCGTTTCGTCCTTATGTTAACAAGCGTAGTCCGAGGTCCGGAAGTACTTCAAATCTTGGGTTTCTTCGGACTTGTCCCAATGCCTTCTCACCAGCATCGGGAATTCTGAAGGACTGCATGAACTATAGAATATCACCTGTTGCGAAGTGCCTATAGTTCTCCAGGGCCGGATATGGTGATCCCAGCAGGTTTAGCCTAAGTTTCATTTGATTCGTAGCGATACGATGTCTAAGTTCGTAATCGTTTCGACAGATGACAAAAACAATTTTCTTCAAAAGCGAAAGCGAACGTCAAATGTATGGATGTAAGCGGTACCTAAAACAGTTCGTTACTCTATGGTTTCGAATCGTTTTCTCCATGAACTTGCGGTGACGATGGCGATCGACCACGTGATTTAGCGTTACCTTATGTCATCCCATACATTTTAGCGTTTGCGAACTTCGATTTCGATATTAAAAACTGACTTCGTCTAAGGGTCTTGGAGGGCCAGTCGCTTGTTTGCCAACGAGTCGCAATAACACAAAATGTGTTTCATGGACTCCACTGCTTCCGCAGATGAGGCCCTATGCAGAGGGCTGTTGACAAGTTTCAGTTTGTAGAGGTGACTGCGATTTTCAAAATAACTCACACAATTACAGTTATTTACAAAATCTTCGCAATTTATTTTTAGGCGTGACGTAAAATAAAATAATGATTATTTTACTAACTACAGTAAAAATGATTACATTGAAATAATAATACGTATTTGGCGCTGGGTTTTTATTTCATACAAACTTTCATTCCCATAGCCAGCAACTTGTGAGTTGATGGTTGATAAAAAATTACCTATGTCTAGAACTATATTCATACCAATCTTTAGCAGTTTTGCTGTGAAACTGTAAAATACAGATTTTCTGATTAAAGTTACCTTCAAATATACCTTACGATCGAAAGGTTAAACTAAACACCAAGATAGGATAGGCTGCTTCTGGGTAAGTTCGCTACATACACCGTAGACCTCATCTCTGTTCTCGGGCAAAGATTGTGGTCAAGAGTAAACCCATCTTTTTATTTAAAAAATATTAAAATTGGTGGAAGTTTGTCGCCAATCTCTGTTCCTATTTGGATACATTGAGAGAAATGTCCACCAGTGGAGAATGGTACTTGAATTTTCCCGTTTACCACGTGTGATAGCTAACGTTATTTAAGTTTGAAGTATACTATTACTAAATTAATTATTAATTGTATATTTGCTCAAATCAGCAGAGAAACAACGCTTCATAATGAAATGGTCCAATTTTTTACCTGAGTTAGGATTATTTTTAAATTTTCTTTCCCGCCGTTTCTGTTGAGAATGAAAATCTGTGTGAAAACATACACAAACAGTGTAAAATCTTCTATCCTTCTTATTCATTAAAAAGTTACATTTTGAAATAAAATACGTTTCATCTCACTCTCATTCCAATCTTTGAAAGAAAATATTTTAACTAAAATGGGTTAAAAGTGTGCAACAACTCTATCAATACATCATCAATATCATCAACACATATCATAAAACTGTAACTGGTTTGTGTCTGTACAAAGAAGATATTTAAGAAAAATAACTATGAGGGGTCTTCATAGGGCCAATAGAAGCCAAAACCATTTTTGTAGAGTTTTTGTCTGTCTGTCTGTCTGTATGTTTGTACGCGCATCACACAAAAAGTACTGGACCAAATTTGATGCGGTTTTCACTGTTGTATTGTTGAAGGTCTAAAATAAAATCTGGCGTATATACCTAGGTTTTATCTCGATACGGCTTAGAACCTGAGATATAAACTATAGTCATTTACGCGCGGACGAATTCGCGGGCACAGGCTTGTTTTTACACGAATGCTAAAATCACAATCTTACTTACTTCACCTGCTGGCTCAGTGACCCCAAAGTGGATCTTGGCCTCCGATACGAGAGAGCGCCACAGACTCTATTTACTGCACGGTGGCTTGACCATGATTGACCGCTCCCAGCTCGACGCAGATCAGCCTCCACAGTGTCATCTCCAGCGATAATCTAGAAAATCACAATCACAAAACAAATGATTTCCAGTGAAATCCTAATAAATCCCACGTTGTAGGACTATTTGTTCGAAAAATAAGACATTGCTTTGTTCAATTGAACAGTAGTCAGTGGTGGTCATACTGTCACTGTCATTCTGGCTAGCTATTTCACATGATTGTTGATGAAATTTGGTACATTGATAAAATAAAAACTTCTCAACATAATAACAAATATTTTAACACGCAATTACCACGGAAGCGGTGCCCCGGGACGCTGCCAGCTTCATCATAAATGTAATGGTTACTATGTAATGCAACAAATTATGTCATGGTCCACAGTACAAAATAATATTTCTTCGTATAAGCTAATGGTGTTAGACTATAAACAAAGTCATTAATATTTTAACCACATTTATTATGGCTATTACCATTTATTGGTTAGATTAGCCCCAATCGAAGTTACGATTATGATTATGTTACGATTATGACACACTAACCTGCAGTATTTGATATGACAGCAACATTAATAATGCTATTTCTATCCTAAATAAAAATTAAGTGACGTAACTCTAAGTACCTGTAGATATTGTAATCAATCATGTTGAAATATTTGCTTGTTTCCTCGGCTTCAATCCTGAGGGGTGAAATTTTCAAAATAGCCCCCCCCTCATAATTCCGCTACTGGTAGTACTGGTACCAAGGGTGTGACCCTAGTGATGTGGATGATCCTTTCTTAGTACGTGAATTTTTATTTCAAGTTTCGATGTTCAATGTCCAACCTTATCTCAGATAATAATCTTCACCTCTTGATTTTTACACGACTGACAAAAAAGGAGTGTTATGTTTTCAGGGTTCAAGTATGTATGTATGTAATTTCTTTTATTCCACCATAAGTCCTGAACGGCTTAACACATTTTGATGTGAGAGGTATTTTTAGATTCCTTGCATTAGGCCTGAATGACATAGGCTATGTGAGTTGTCAGTCGTGGTTTTTATTTTTTAATAATTACATAGCTTGTTTCATTTTGTTTTTGTGTCATAGCGGGACACATGTTTAAACGGAAATTCATATATAAATATAGAGAAAACCTCCATCCAAGAGATTCCCTTAATACCGCGTCGTCGAGTGAAAATACTAGGAAAACCCGACACAAGATTAAGAGGTTGCCGCATTAACATAGATGAATAATTTATTGCCAGATAAATTATTTATTCCCAACTGTCCCCTGAGCCTTGGCCCTGATTGCAAACAAAACGCTAAATGGTAAAAGCCTCGGATATTCTGAACCTTATCTTACGTTCGGTTGGTTTATTGCACTTGGTGCTTGTGCCGTTGTCACTGATATTATACACACCCATTGAATTATAAATAAATATACTATATTAGTTCGTTGGTCACACCTCAGCGCGGGTAGCGGGGAACTAGCCGGTCCGCTAGTACGCCACAGTGCTAAAAAGATTTTCGCAATTTCGTCGGATTTTTCAAAAGAAAACTATTTATTTGGCACACATACAAAATTCACAGAAAAATACAGCGAAAAATAAGCAAAGACGTTCTTAAATTTAATGCGGATTAAAACTACTTTTGAACATTCGGCTGATCGTCAGTGTCTTAGCTTTAATTCTGCCTTAGTTCGATTGAACTGAAATTGTATATTCTAACTAGATATTAACTATAATGATTTTGATACGGATACTCACGCGTCTTGTTAGCCGAATCTGCCGACTAGTTAGTAGTTAGTTAGTTGTGCCGACAAGACGCGTGAGTATCCGTATCAAAATCATTATGACTATTTCTCACGTTATCGTTAAGAGCGAAATTAAAGTCTGACCGAGTAAAAATAATAGGTATAAAATTCAACTGTTTCCAAGTTCAAGGAAGCTGTTACTCTGGGATTTACACTAGCCATGTGCAAGTTTGGTACTGGTGTTTCTGTCTTAATATCTATATTAACTCATTATTATTTATCCCATAACTTTGCACACGATTGTTGCACAGATTAATAAACTTTTAACTATTCATGTGGTTGTTGTGTTGTAGAAAAATACCGGGAATATACTACATACGGTACTTTTTATCCCAAAATTCCCGCGTGAACATATAAAATGGTCTGTTATGACCAGAAATAAAAGGCGCAAAGAGAACTAACCCTGCCAGTTCCGATGACGCCCCTGTATTTTGAACATTTTGTACACTTATCGGGAGCATTTTGCATATTACGCTCTTTCACTGTTTACTCGTTCGGCCATTCCCCGGATTCCCGCCATAAAAACCTTATCTACCCGCATTGCGAATCCGGTTGGTACCATTTCCATATTCAGATTGGCGTTTCGAATGTATTTCGTTTTCTCTACAACTTATCCGGCACGTACTATTGTTGGTAAAATAATTGCCCACGGTCATATCTCTTTGTGTTTATTTTTTATATTTTGTTTATTCGGATACGCAGCCCGTATAAAAATAATGTAAAAAGTTTAAGGTTTTAGTTAAAAGATTTTCTCTCAGGAAAGGATTTTCTCTCGCAAAATCCTTTGGAAATTCAAATTTTCATGAAATTAGAAACAGGTAGCTTTGATACAGTTAGCAATAAAAGAGGAATTTTGGAAATTCTACCCAATGTGTGAAAACGAAATTCACGCAGGTGCAGCCGAAGGCAAAAGCTAGTATTTCATATAAAAAACAAAGCACTGTTTATCCCGAAATAACCACGGGAGTAGTAACTAGTAGGCTATAAAATATTAGACGATCATAAAAAGTATGACATTTCTACACACACAACTTACACATTCAAATATTATTATAGTCTTTAAATATATTTTGACACATATCAATAATTGATAATTATTGTACAAACTTAGATCAAACCCACTTCAATATTAAATATATACAAAATTTCACTTATCAATGCCTATTCTGTTAAATCTAATGGTGTTTACGGAAATGGTATTTTTTAATTTCGTGAATTATTTTAATAATTGATATTTAAAATTGGTTTAATTGGTTGAGCCTTTTCTGTTATTATAATGTCGTGTCCCAAAAATAGATACAAATTGCAATTTGAGCAAATCTGTACTCGAAACAATTTATGAAGTGAGAATATTTTCATAAAATAAATTTTTTTTAGGTTGATATCTTTATCTGCTTTAATCATAATAAATAATTGAATAAAAAAAAAATACTTGAATAGCACAGGTATTATGACACACAAGACTTGGAGTTAATTCTAAATATAATGTCACGCAAAAATAGAATGTTACTTGATAGAGAAACACTGTCGTTTGTAATGTATTAATTGCTAACGTAGCATATGCAAATTAGGTATTTTAATCACAAGGAAAACGTGTCATTCTGTTAATTGAATGTTGAATATTGCGTTATATTTATAATTATTTAATACTTGTGTATCTTGATCAATTTGATATACTGACAAGGTATGGTAAATTGAATGAATAATTAAAAACATTGATTGATATGCTAAATTTTTTTGAAATATTTCTGCTAATTAATTATTTATCTTTGATTACACCTTAAAAAGGAAGTTTACGTAGGTATATGATAACATTATTGTGATATTTCAGAACTACAATTGTGTTAATATTTTACTTTTATTTATGAGAATTCATTTCAAAATGCAAATTCGTGTCACGTCTTTGAAAATTGAAAAATAGAATTGATTTGATCTAAATATATTTCCACGTCTATATACAATTTATATTAAGATAAATAAAAATAATAAAAATGGAAAGTTTATGTTTGCGTATTTGTGAGATATGTTATAAGAAAAATGAATTTCATGTTTCATTTGAGATTCGAACTGTTTTAAAATTCATGGTTTCAATGTGCGAAAAATTAACATTTTTGTTACTTATGCATACATGTTTGAAGAAAAACATTTCATGAAATTAATATATACAATATTTCAATGGAAATAGATTTAAATTTTTGGAAAAATACAAAAATTTTAAGGAACAATTTTTTTGAAACTATATTAAATGATTTGAGAAGAAATAGATTTTAAAAATATATGAATTTATCTGAAACTACATATAATTGTCATATTTCTGTTTGTAAAGACAAATTTTTTTAAAAAATTTTTTCGGTTCGATTTAAATATGAGAAATTTTTCTAATATTTTAAAAATATTTATTTTAATTCAGTAGATAAATAAGAAGTTAAATATAATATTTAACACAATATGTAACATTTTAATCCAAAAAACCAATGTTCAAATATCTTACATAAAAATTATTTTATTACTTATATATTGAATATGAGTTATAAAAACATTTTTTTAATATGTAAAATTTGAATTTTATGAATGATATTTATTAAAATAATTTATATTATTAATGTTAGTATTTTACAAAAAGAACTAGGTCAAAAAAATTTATCACTAATTTAATTATTTATTTATGTAACGAATTTGTCGAAATCTATCCTAATGGTAGATACAAACAGGGTTTAAAAATTTGGTAGCATAACATTAGAAAAATCTACCAATACATGGTATTTGACCACGTCTATATGTAACATGCAGTGCATTGACGCTGGCCGAAATGGAGCAGTTTCCGGAAAAATATGAATCTCAATATAGAAACATGACACCATATTGTTCAGTCGGGCAACGTCCTCTCATCTCCCTGTATTGACGTCACGCCGTCAATTTTCGCTCATCATAAAAATTATTGACGGGTCCCAACTAGTACGCGCCGGTAAATCGATTGAAGGCCCTGAAATAATATTTTGTATTTTTCAGTGACTAATGAATATGTAAATTGGTTCAATATGTTGGGATATTTTTCTGTTAATCCTTTTTGAAATAGCTCTAATATGTTGTGATATTTTCTGTCAACCTTCTGTTCTGATGATGCTGCAGATAAATGTGTATTGAATCTTTATGAAATTGGCCAGATGCTTGTTGTATTATATCTGACATTCATCATCATTCTCGCTAAAAGTTAACCTTACTAAGATTATAATTTTTTGTTGATGTATGTTTGTTTCTCATCCAAAAGCTACTAGACGTATTTTCATGTATTTGACCCTCAGATAAGGTGAAACCTTAAATAATATTATTTTCATTCCGAAATTCCCACGTTAAAAAATGATTTTTTTATTCTTATACAGCCTAGGTGGATGACCCACTTTTAGTTGCAAGTATATTTAAAATAAAAATATCGTACCATTTATAAAAAAATAATAATAATAAGATACATAATTTGTTGTTGATGCAATGCTAACTCTGTTGAAATAATTGCCATGCAATTATTGAGAGTTCTGTTATGTTATTCGGTAAAGTTATGTAAATCTTTTGCCCGTTGATTCGGTTCATTGTTCGGCGAATGTCTGCCGTCAATTATTGTCATTTCGATGATCGAGCGGCGGGGCCGTGACGGCCCGGACGGCTAATTGAGAGTACGCCGCTGCGCGCGCGCATAGGAAACAGTGGCATTGTGAAAATCAGTGCGCGTACGCGTGTTTTTCGCGCAGCTGATCGCGGCATTCGAATTTCGAAATGTTTGTGCCAGTGTTTACAATGGAGTGTTTAGTGTCCGCCGGCGCTTTGAGATTTAAGGTGCATTTTGTGTTTGTTTTCGACTCGTGTTTTTCTTGTTTATCAAGCGACAGTGTTGACCCACAACGGGTCCAAGTTTGCAAGTTGTTTCGAAATTTCGCCAGAGGATTTGCCGGTCATTCCGTCTACCGATAAGCGGATTGAGTTGTTCGTATCGCGCACGTGTCTCGGTTGTTATGCCCGGCGAGTTTCCGGATAACAATCATCTTCTTTCAATTGTATATGTATTGAATTCCACTGATATCGGACTCGTACGTGAGCTATCTCGTACAAAGGCTTCTTTCTGCGTTATCTACATTCTAGTCTTAGAACAGTGAGTCTCAGATGCATTATCACGTCTACCCTTTACGTGGTAAACAGAGTCAGCGTCGTGAGATGCGAAGGCCACGCTTTGCTGAATAGGGGACTTTGGTGGACAGCTAGCCCATCGTTATAACAATAATTCACAGAAACAAATCTTTATTTATTTATTTTTGTACACAACACATACATATAAAAAGAAAGTCAAAATATAGTATAACTAAGTACAAAGAATTGCCCTACTTATTTCAACAGAAATTTCTTTCAGTAGAAAAAAAAATGGGAACAAGCAAATTGTTAAAAATAAAAAAGCGACTGACGCTCACACAGCCTATGTCACTCGGGGGAATGCAAGGAATCTAACAATACCTCTCACATCAAAATCCCCAATAAGCCGTTGAGGACTTATGGTGGAATAAAGAAACTTACATACATACATGCGCATACATACATACTTACATACATACATGAACCCTGAAAACATAACGCTCCTTTTTTGGTCAGTCGTGTAAAGAGGCATCTTTTTCGTTGGATCCCATTTTTTGATCTCGATTTTGTAACCATCAGGTAAGCAGATTTGAAGTGCGTCTTGGTGCATTAAATCGTCTCGATGTAACAGTATTATAATGTTAACTAAAAAGTGAAAAAAGTTGAACTATAAATAGAGCACGTTAGCGGTCGGCGAGCTTATTGAACACAGTCTTGCGTTTTGTCATTTGAGAGTTGTAACATTTTTGTACACACATGTACCTACGATGCGAAAATTAGCATAATTCGTGACCGAAATGCGACCTTGACATTTAGACGCGGCGTCTGTTTGCGCGTGTTTTTTGTTTGTACATAAAAGCGATGCCTTATGAACGGCAGAGTTTAATGGACAGCATTTTCCTTGAAGGTACAATCGGTTACATAAAAATAACATAAATTGAAATAGCTATTCCTTTGTGTTGCATAATGTAATTATTCATTTATTAACTTACACTGTAAGAGAGCCTTGACTATCTAGATTATTACTATCCTAGTATCCCACCTATCTTACTTACTAATTTTACATTTTGACATATTATAAATGCCTATTCAGTATACCTACATGTACATATTCTGCGAATACTTGTTTGGGTGTATGTTTCTCAATCACGCCTAAAACCACTGAGCTGCTTTTGAAAAATATATGGGCTAGCAACCTGTCACTATATTTCAATCTCAATTCCAGTAATGACCCTATAATACAGCTAATTATTGCCTTCGATTCACAACTCTACCCCGTTAAGGATAGCCGTAATATCTGTATTATTTTCAAACAAAAACATTAGGTCAGACAGGGCAAAATTAGCATGCTCAATTCTAGTTTTTTTTTTTAATCCACCTACAGAAAATGTTTTACGACGACCCAGGTACATAGAAACATGTACAAAGATTATTTTGATTGACCAATAGCCCCAACGTGCTTGATATCAAAAAGTACTATGACTCATACCTACTTGATTTACTTGTGCTTTTTGTATACTTATCATTTGAGGCTTGGGTATACCTTGGTGGTCGATCAAAAAGTATCTAAGATATTTTTTTTTTTTGTTTTTAATTAATTTAAATTATAACACTAAAAATACTTCTAAAAAGGCGCGTGCATATCTTTCTTGGTTTCCTAGTACGCACTTCCGTCCCTTTTTCACGAAATCGAGGATTACTTCACACATATTAGGGTCGGCATTAATCGGCACAGAACCAGTCGGTAAAAACTATGAATAGGGGACAAGGTATGAGATTGTTAAAAATATGTAATTTGCCATGATAGAATACAACATATAATTAAACACATTTTGTGACTTTTCAGCACTAATTTATTAGAGTTCAAACTTTTAGGGAAGGTCCATTTTCAACGCGTGACGTCATATGCATGTACGTTTAGTTAGTGGCGTTGTGGTATCGCCCAAACATCGCTTAAGAAAAATGTAAATTGTTTTTGCTATATCTTAGGAAAATACTTTGGTTCCTTGGAGGTGATTTTTTTACGGATACTGTAACTATTACTGTAAGATATTTCAAAGAAGCATCAAATAAAAAAGTTGCCCGGTCCCCTATTGAATATGATCAAAGTGTGGTAATTATTTCGGGTCGGCTTTGTCCATAAAGCTTTGTCACAGAATAAATATACTTTATTCTGGCTTTGTTGTTCGACCAATACTGACCAGCAGCAAAAAGAAAGAAAAGATTCTACATATCACTAACATCTCTCAATAATTTACCTATCCAAATGAAGTGATGTAAAAAACGTGAGTTTGATTACGAAATTGCTAAACATAAGATTAGATCCACATTTATCTCTACTGAAATTATGTAAATATTTGGTAAGCAATTAACATCTGCATCGTTGAACGTCAATCTTCATCGATAACCATGTTACTAGAAATTAATCTCAATCGGGTATTGTTTAGAATTCATTTTTGCTTGTGTATTTTTATAACGTTGCTTTTGCTTGTTTTCGTATGCAGATTTTAGACGTGTCTTCATTTTTTTTCGCGGAATTCTAAATATCTGTAGTGTTGAAGTCGAAGATATTCAAATCGGTGCTCTGAGAGTAATACATATAAGAAATATTCCAAAAATCTAACTTATACGTCAACGGCAAAAGATATGACTGATTTAAATCGGTGCTCTGGGAGTAGGTAATACATGTGAGAAATATTCCAAAAATCTAACTTAAATGTTGCAAATTTTCGCACATTTTGCGATTTCTTGACGGAATCAAAAGCTATGGGAAATCAAAATACGTTGACCTACAATAATGAAGCAAGAATCAATGTCTTACTGTACTTGTACAAGGAATAAGTCTGAAACCTGTAAATATGTAATTTAAACTATAGTTTAATAGATAAACATTCAACAAAATACGATGCCACTCCACATGGCCTAATAAGTCAGACTCATAAATGCTAAATTGCAATAATACATCTTGATACGATGCTGTCATCTCATATTTTAGAAGGCATAACATTGCCACCGGAATTGAAACGCCATACCACGTTTTGTTTTTATTTGCCTTGCTTGTTACACAAGTACACGGTAATACGATATCATTATATCTTACGTATCAATATTACCAAATCTCTGTATCAGTTGCAACATTTTGCAACTAAACTTTCACCCAAGGCCGAAAACGAATAGTTTCCGTTCTGCACCAATGCATACAATATCGTTGTCACTTTTCCACGCAACCGATTTTCAGCTGATAGAATGAGATAGCTATAGCTTTGTTGATGCGGTTGCAATGTGATTGAGAGAAAGTATTTGTCGCGAAGTCTGCGATGCAGGACGAGGCCTTATAAGGCTCGGAATATTATTAAGATACTGTTGGATATCTTCGAGTCTTCTTTTCATGTTATTTCTACGTGTTTTTCCTTATTTGAGCGCAACCCGGTTAGGAATTTAGGTCGGTTTAAGAATAAAATGATTTTTTTCTATTTAATAATTGTTTGCTCTTCTTCATGAGACATCGGAGTTAAAGGTCCCTTTGTTATGTATCTGTACCATGTGATTACTTGTGTGCAAATTAAGTGTTGTTGTAATCAAAAATTGGGTTGTAAAAACAATGTAAAACCACTTTCATTGTCAAGATAGTCGTTGTGTGTGTTTCATAGCAACTGCTGAAAGAGATACACATTTTCTTCTTTACCATTTTCGTGTCGGGTCGGCACATCGCTTTTGCCTTTACACTCAACACTCACTTCGTATTTATATTGCCTTTCATCCATCTCTTCTTTGGTCTCCCACTGTCTCTATAACTAAATGCTTACATTCACTTATTTAAAGTCCATCATAATTAAAATTGGACGCTTCTATGACTCACTGATTAGTATATTTTAGCTATATTCTCCGAGATCAACGCAGAAACAAAACTGCTGAACTTGAAATTTTACAGAGATGTTCTTTTTATAGCGTTAGTGACTACTAAGAAAGGAATTTTGCAAATTCCATTCCCGATGATGAATAATGTAAAAAAACAGTTGAAAAATTATTTTTTTCTTCGAATTTTCTGCTTCCTGCAGTAATTCTCTTACAAAACCTAACAATTGTCCGAGTCATTCGTTGACCACCTGTACCTTTGCCATCTGAGTTGATATCGAAAACTTACATTACGTAATTAGTGTTGCCCACATGCAAAGACAAGACGAGACTTAGCCAGTCTTGGTCTTGGTCTTATAATACACCTGGTCTTGGTCTTGGTCTTGGTCTTGCGCTCCCAGTCTTGGTCTTGGTCTTGGTCTTGCATGCAAGAGTCTTTTTAAGTCTTGCAATTACCTATTAGTCTATTACTATTTATTAAAGTTTACTTTAAATCTTAGAAAAACGTATTAGAATTGGAACATTGTGAGCTTGAATTAACATAGCCATAGTAAAGATCAAGCAGATTAATAAATAACTGAAGATTTGATAAGAAATTCGAAAAATCAACTGACCTATATGTCGTTTTCCATGGAAGTAACTGTAAAATCAATATTATAATATATACTTACTAGAATGAATTAATATGACATCTACTACCTATCCTTACCATTTTATCCTAATCATAATACTACTTGCGTGATCGGTATAATGTATTCATTTTCATTCTAAGCAATCTGAAACTTGTTATTCTTTGGAACACCTGTAGGTACTCTTAGAATTCGAAGTTATTTTGCATGAGTATACCTACGCCCTATGGCAGCAATCAAATGGTGTCAAATGTTATGATTTCTGACATTGGCGGCAACGATTGTTTTAGATTTCAAAAGAAGCCGCAGCTGCGTGACCTTGTCATAACCATGTAACACTTCCGAAAAGCGGCAAATTTCTTTGAGAAGTAAGTACAAAACCTTCGATGCCGCAGTATCAAAGTGCCGATGCTTAAAACATAACTATGCATGCACTCAGTTTGATTTTAATAGATATTTTTTTATTCGCTATGTTTATGGTATTAGTCGTAATGCGCATAGGTCCAGTTTTTCATATTCTTTGATACAGTTTATTGCGTCTCATAGAATTCCTAAGCGTACCTACCTATACACACGAACTATTTACACCTAACTACTCGATGAAATAGCGCTAAGTCCTAGCTGCAAGACGCAAGAGTCTTGCAGGCTATGTCTTGTTCTTGCTGAAGTCTTGCACGGTCAGTCTTGGTCTTGGTCTTGCTAAAAATACGCGGTCTTGTTCTTGGTCTTGGTCTTGCAAAAAACGCAAGAACAAGACCAAGACTCTAAGACCAAGACTGAGCTATGAGCAACACTAATTACGTTACTACAGTCGATAGCGTATAAACGTGCATCGAACAGTTTTTGGTTAACATCGTACCATGAGTACTGTGAACGCTTACTATACTAGCTATCGATAGCTCGATAGTTAGTGTAGTTTTCGTGACATCGTGTTGATGCATACATGTAGTACGTGGCCAATTTCACACTAAATGTAAACTATTATTTTTCTAACTATACCCAAAAGACAGAGTACGAAAGATGTTTCAGAACCCATACATAGCCGTACTCATTTTAAACGTGTCGTAGTGCGGTCCCTTAGAGCTCAACTTGAGATAGAATTTTAAATTAGGTTGGATATATTTTGCCAATGTGACAGATTTTGTTGATTGAGAAGGGCGTTGACCGGCGTTGCAGTGTACTAGTGAATTATTTGAGCCTATAATCTTTTGTAAATATCTTTTTGCTAATGAAGACGATCTCCGAGCAGGCTGGAGAAGACTCCTTTTGAACAGAGATGTATGGAGACAGCTGAAGTTGGCATATTTCGCAGGACAACCTGACCAAGTGGAGAAAGCCAATGAATGTGGGTGCTGACTTTTTCGCGTCTTTGCCCCGGGATTTTCACAACGGGAGTTGGATCTACACCTGCTGAACGCAAATAAAGCTATTTTATTCTATCCACCATGACACTGACCACCCCGTCCGTTGGTGAATCAGTTACGAAAAATCCGGTTCAGTAGTTTTGTTGAAAATATGTATTATTATTTTAGTGGCTGTGGTTAGTGGTCAGAGCAAATAAATACTAAGTATTTTTATTTATTTTATTTTATTTTTACGCTAAAGTGTTGAAGAGGATTTCCAATTCTCTCCCTCATGCCAACTCAAAAATTTCCTTGTGTTCAAGTCAATTTCATTCTATTATTTTGATTAGCAGCCGTAGTTAACATGCACCAACTGCTTGATATATTTTTGCCGACATCATTTTCACTAGAAATACTCAAAAATAAAGAGTTTTGTAAGTCTAAATACATTTTCACGCCTCATTTAGCTAAATGAATTACGTAACTACAATCGCAAAGGTATTTCTCGATGACATCTATCGAATTTGTGACTTATGGTACCGAGTTCCATACTAAAAAACAAAACGTTACTCGCTAGCGAGCAGCTCGCTTGCGAATAGCTTTCCGATAGGTTTTCTTTGTTGACTCATACTAGCGATATTAGTTCTTTGAAGTGACCGCTAGAGGCGCTGGCCACATTTTTTCATAGACATTATTTACGGCAACGCTGGCGTGAGTTCAAATCACTATTAACTCATGGTAATGGTGCTACTGGCCTATAAAGCGGTAACACTCGATACGATCGCTTTTCTATTGCCCCGATAACCGATAAAGCGGGTTGCGACGGACAATAGAAACAGACGGATACATTGTGTTTTGATGTCCACGCTCCGCAGATATTGTGTAATCCTATAGTACTCAAGCTTCGATCAACAATACACTTAGATTAAAGGTCCTCTATACAGAATCAAAGCTGAAAAACAGTCCGTTTTGATTAAATATATATCTTTGTTCAAAAATATACCTTAAGCCTAAGCAATAAATAAATATATATATTTACGGACAAATCACACAGTTTGAGGTAGCCCCAAAGTAAGTTCTCGAGACTTGTGTTACTGTGGATGCTAACTTAACGACACTATATTTTATAACAAATACATATATAGATAAACATCCAAGACTCAAGGTCAATCTGAAAAAGATTATTTTCGATCTTGACCTGACTGTGACCGGGGATCGAACCGGGACACCCTGGTTCCAGAGGCAAGATCTTTACCACTGCGCCATGGAGGTCGTCATGTAAATATCGTGATGGAATGGACCTTGTACTGTTTCAGAAATAAGAGCACACGCTTTTTGTGTGCTCTAAATTTCTCGGGCCGTTTTCAGAGCTGTCCACCCTTAATCTAGGTGTATTTGCTGATAAGGTATACTCGATCGTTTTATAGGATAAAATGTTGAAAACAAAAGGATGGTTTCCATTTTATGGATTTTGACTTCTCAATTTTAGTCCATTCCAAAAATTCTTTTTTTATACTACTAGGTAGGCAAACATGTTTGGGCTTGCCTTATAGCAAAGCGGTTACCGCATCTAAAGCCTCCCTCTACACGTCCACAGATGCGTCCGCGGACGCTGACGGATGCATCCGCAGATGAATTCACACGAACTGTCCACACGTCTGCAGATCCATCAGTCTATGTTTATTCGCGACGGACGCAACATACTTACTCGCACTCGTACATTAAAAAATTAACATCGAGACCGTAGCTGCCGCAGCTATTTGTTAGCGCCAAGTAGGGAAACAACGAACTACCAAGAAGCACGCGCGTGTACTTAAACGCAACTCCGATCAAACTAATGCATCGGCAGACGTGTGGATTACTAACGCTTTCGAACGTCCGCGCCAAATCCCTTTGATGCGTGCCACAAAAACCGACAACAAACGGATATGAGGCGGACGTATCCGGCGACGTTAAATACTCTACCACAAAGACGCACAAATCACTCCCCTTTCTACACGTCGGCAGACGCATCCGCAGATGATGTCCGCGAGATGCGTCCGCCACGACGTGTCAACGTCCAGGAGATTTCATGCGCACGTTTGATTCCGACCCTGAATATTTTCCCGCTCTTTTGAAGCGCATGACCGAAACAAAGGTATATGGAGATCATTCCGATGTTAATTTTTTCTCAGTCTCAAGTCGCCTACAGGCATCTGACATTTCCAAACGATTACCGCCATCTATGTGGCAACTGTATAACACCTTAGAGACACATTAGTTGGTCACTTCCATTAACTTAAATCTAATTTCCATAAATTTCAGCCATAATTTCAAAAGATGTGGTAATTTTGACAACATATTCAATATGCTTGGCCATTAGTTGGAAATCGCACAATTTGGTCTTTGTTATTATATAACGTCAATTACCACAGATAAAAAAAGAATTTGCATACTTTGTTGAACTAACTGAAGTCATAATTTGCCTTTAACATATTTTTTGTTTTCAAAAACATTTTGATTTGTATCCGCCTGCAGTCAGTTTTGCGTATGACCTCATCCTTTGTTTTTAACTGAGAACTAAGTTCTAATAAGTTTTAATTTCAATGTTAGCTTGGGGCATTAGTGCTAATTACTAAAGACGTAAAATTAAATTGCATAAATTGTAAATAAGTGGTAACAAAGCTGAAAAGTGATTCTGTCTCGATGGCATATTTAATGGTGCTAATTTTCGAAATGATTTGTTATTACATGGTCAAGTAGTTATATTTTGTAGCATATATATTCCTTGATTAGAGAAGAAATACTGTTTTACCAATACCTACCTACTCGCCCCAAAATGTATAGAACAGCTGATTTTTTTTTTAGTCGTGAGTCGGTCACATACAAAAAGTTGCTCATATGCATAAAAAAAGGATGTCAATGTTTTTAAAATTTCCACTGTTTAATACATACATACATATTGACACGCCTTTTTCCCAAAGGGGGTAGGCAGAGACTAGCGATTTCCACTTGCTACGATCCTTACAGATCTCTCATGCTCCCTCTACACTCATCACTCTCTTCATACATGCCTGTTTAATGCTTCGCTGTAAGCGTGATGTGAAATATAACAGTGTTATTTTTTCGAACACCTGGCCCGTATTTAAAGTAGGCCACTTGAAGATGAAAAATGTTGCCACGTGAGCCATTTTGTGAGATCACCGATCGCTGACGTCATCGTTCTTGTAATCGATAAATCCACAATCTCAATTCGTTGCCTTTGCGAATTAAGATCGTAGCCATATTGCTATGTTGCGTTGACCTACTTTATTTTTGACATGTATTTTGGGATAATAATAAAAATTGATTTACATCTGCAGTATTTCATACTAGCTGAGACCCGGGGCTTCGCTCCCGTGGGATTCTGGATAGCCTATTCCTCATTAATTTGGCTGTCATATATACAGAAAGAATAGGGGACCGGACAACTTTTTTTTCAAAGCTTTTTTGAAATATCTCACATTAATAGAATCATCCGTAAAAGAATCACATCCATAATCAAAGTATTTCCCAAGATATAGCAAAAAACAATTCACATTTTAATCGATGTTTGGACGATACCAAATCGCCCCTAACTAAACGTACATTCATATGACGTCGCGCGTAGAAAGTTGACTTTCCCTAAAAGTGTGAACTCTAATAAATTAACTCTGGAGAATAAACTCGTGCTGAAAAGTCGCAACATGTATTTAATTATATGTATTCTATGATAAAATTACATATTTTTAACAATTCTCATACCTTGTCCGGTCCCCTATTGGTTTACTACGCATTTGCCCCCACACAGCTTCGCCCAAGAATGTCATTGGCCCAACATAAAAAATCTCGTGTTTGCCCCATATTCTTAGGATGACCTATGGAAATGAGGGATTGGAAAAATCCGCAATAAAAGATAACATTGAAAACAAGAAGTACTTACATATTAATGTTAGACACATTTAAATTGTCGCAATGTCGAAGGAAGTCGGTGCCGATTTAAATCAGCACAACTCGAGTTCAATTGCGGCCAATTAGCTCGAGCGCGTAAGGGCGGCCGCATACTCGGCTACCTTATTTATTTATGTACTCAGGATAATTAGGGAATTTCACATAGTTACATCGTTAGTATTGTTACGAACATAGTTTACAACACAACGTACAACGATGTATTTATTATTATGTAATACACATGCTATTCTCCTGTCCCTGCTTTTGGGTACGTATTATTACCTATACTAATTCGGAAGAAATTAAGAATTATGTAAATGATAGTGAAAACAGCATTAAAATCAGTTGCGTAGTTTAAAAGCAATTTAATGGACCGAAAACGTTGTGGTAAAACATCCACTTCGCGAAATGCGTGTTATGGATGGCTCTTATGAAAATGCTTACGACGCGTTGTGGCAATAACAGAATGGCTAAATATATCAAATTATTTGTAGTGAGCGATAGACATTATAAAACAACTCGTGTACAGTGCGCTAGGAACATAAGATCGTAAAATAAAATCAGTAAGTTGTGCCTTTCTGTTGGCAAGAAGCTTCGAAAAACCAACGACAATATTATATTTATAAACATGACAATACAAACATAAAGATTCTTTCTTTAGTACACACATTTCGTGTCTCATTTCCTAAGGCCGTATAAATTCGCCTTCAATTGCGCCAATTATCTCGCTGCGGTAAGGCCGCCCGCAGACTTGGCAACATTGGGCTTCGAGTAATGATGGTAAAAGGTCGGACCTTTTCAAAAAGTTCTTGGGCCTGAATGGAGCTGAAAATGTCTGCCTTAAGTTGGACCATTTCATGTCTCTGGCTACGATATCGTAAAGATAGAAATTTGTGTGCAATATGGAGCGTATTGCAGGTTGGAATTATGTATTTCTACTGAATGTATAACCGCTTCACTACATATTATTAAGTTCCCCGCCGCGTTTGTCTGTCTGTTCGCGAAAAACTTAAAAAGTTTTTGGATTAGAAACGATTTTTGATTTTAAAGTTGGCCGCCTAGTCGTGAGGGAGGAGAGAGGTTTTGGTGTAAGTATAATTTTCGAAATAAATGCAAGTGGAAATCGCTAGTCTCTCCCTACCCCCACGAGAAAAAGGCGTGATAATATGTATGTATGTATAATTTTCCGAAAAACCTGCAACACTTCAAGATTTTTTTTGTTGCCAAAGCTTTAGGAAAATATATTTCAAAAAATTGACAATACAAAATATAATGACTTTATTACATACAGTTCCTAAGGCCGTATAAATTGCTAGTAATTAACTCGCTGTGGTAAGGCCGCCCGTAGACTGGGCTGCAGAGGCGACGAGTGTCGTAAAGATGGAACTTTGTGTGGAATATTAGGAGGTGGAATTATTTGTACTGTTTATGTTCTAAAATTCTAGATATAATAGTTTTGTTGCATGATAGTTGGTACCTACTCGTAATTGATGAAAATAATTTCCGAATTAGTATATGTTTACGGTTTTATATATTATGTGCTTAAAAGTTTTGAGTGGTATTGAAATGAAAGATAAAGAGTTGTATAGAGTTTTTACTAATGATATAGTCCACCTCATAAAAGTAGATTATGATACAAGTGTGCCATGTTTGTCATTGCAATACGAGACGATAACAAAGCCGAATATGTAGTGGTCAATGCACATGTGGATCGTACGACTTTTTCAACACACTTGTAGTTAATATTTTTGATAATCGAAAATGTAAAAAAAATCTAAATTTCTGTTCTTCTACTAATATTGATTAAGTTTAAAAATATTTGATTTTTCTTCGTTTGAAACAAAGAATATTAAATATGGTATGCGGGCATTTCTATACCATATTTAATATTTTTTATTCACAATATTCTTTATTTCTTTTATTCAATTTCTTCTTTCTGAACAATATGGCTGATCGAAATTGGGAAATAGGTACCGAAATTCCCACAGGAGCTAAACCTCAAGGGGCAAATAGTCAGAAAAGTAGAAGGCGGGAAAGTAGGTACCTAATTAAATTAAGCTAAATTACACCCTGTCACACGAGAAGCGCGACACCGCAAAAAGATCCCATCTCGGAGTTACTATCAATTTCACTTAACGTGCTGCTTCCTCTGAAATGTTAAGTATTTTCCGCCTTCACTGTACTTTCGAGAAAACCCGTCTCCTCTACAGTCAACCACATTTATTTGTTAACGTTCTCAAAGGATAAAATTAAAACTTATTTTACTTGGTTTTGTTCTACGTTTACCCCACGGTTTTGCCCCAAAAATTTCCGCTATTGCCCCACGTATAAAATATGTTCTTTTTTGTCCCACACTACTTTTTTCATGCTGTCGTTCGTCATTGATCTGCGAATAAAACCGATAAAATGTGTCAGCTACTTCTCTTCCCGCACATATTGTAAATATCTATGGTAAATATGTAAGTAACCAGACCTGTGTAAAACCACTACTATATTGAACAAGCAAGTATTCAAACATGATTACCACTTAACTGATGGTTCACAAAAGTGAACTGAGTCATATAACGACAATTAAAACACCATTGCGACACGATTTATTAGCAGAATCAGCTCTGGTTGACTGTATATTTCCAAGCGGACTGTACTGACCAGTGCCGACAGGAACACACGACAGCCATCGTTAATGATTAACTTGTTTACGAGATACAACCTCATCTACTTCCATCTTCTACTGAGATCAACTCGTGGGTGGTCATACTGTTTGACATTTATTCATAAATTACTATGAATTAACTTGGAATATTAAGTTCAGTTAGGAGCTCTATGATGCAGTGGTTCCTGCACTTAGCCTGCGATAGTGGCAACTTTTGCAATGGTGGACCACGGATGGGTGACCAAACTTATTATCTAGGGCAGGCGTTTTCAACCTTTTGGTATCACTGGCACACATTTCATTTAATAAAAGTTTCACCGCACTCCGGTAAAAATATCCAAGTGTGCGTCGGATTCGCGCGTTGAGGGTTACGTACAGTATACCCGATAGTATGGTCTCGTTGAACTACTAAACCCTTATCTAGTTTTTCAATTGTTTTACTCAATGCCGCTTACAATTCGCGGCACACTTGCAAACATACACGGCACACTGGTGTGCCGTGGCACACCGTTTGAAAACCACTAGACTAGGGCTTCCCTCGGTGCCTTTTGTAGTATTTGTGTCACGTAAAACCGTTGGTCCGGTCTGGCCTACGTGGTTGGTCATAGCCAATCTTCCTTATGCACTGCTGGTACGGAATTTTTTATACCATGGCTAGTTTTGTTGGGTTGCTTCGTTTCTGTCGGATTAAGCTATTCTGGTGGTTTTAAAAGAATATAGATTTATATACTACGTATTGGTTTATTAAAGTGTCAAAGAAATAAAAAAAAATGCCATAAAAATGTCGTGATTTAACGTTGAGAATCGAGTCATGACTTTTATTTTTGCCAATATCCCACCGACGCATTCCCGGGGGAGTTCCCGGCCGTCGTCAGATTACGATTCACTCCAGTCGATCACTCGATTCAAGTCGATTGTGATTTGCGATCGAACTTGAACGTACGTATGAAAACCTTTCATTCGATTATTTTTTATTGAATCAAATTTGCAAGAATTTTCGGCTGTTTGAAGCGCGGTGATTTGATTCGGAGGATTTTTATACAATAAAATTGTTTTTTGTCAAATTCCATGATTTTTGATCCACAATCCACAGAAAAATTTGAAAGTTAACTTTAAAAGAACTCATGGCTTTTTCGAAATTCTTGATAAACAATGCACAATTTGACCCTGCAATATCTGTCTTTGCCCAAAATCCCTGATTCCAAAAAAGGTATTAAAACGCTCTCAAAACAGAATAAACATGCTGTCGCCGATCAACCCTTTGATCACCATCCCTATTTAATCAGCCCTACATCAAACGCACAATTTTTCAATTCGCAAAAGGAAATCATAGGTGTCAATACGGCTGTTTGCTCGAAGGAAAGCAATCGCATTTCGGCTAAGCGTGATCCGCTTTGATGTCGCATGGAAAATCGTACGACCTTCTCGTATATTACTACTTTATTAGTACTTTTTTAATTCACCCTATTATTTTAATCTTCAAAGGAGCTCCAGAACTTTGACTCAGGATATTGGGGAGATTGACTCCATGAAGAATTGGTACCACGTTGTGAATGTCAGAAATCTAGGTAGAACCAAAGTACTTCCCAAGATAAAACAAAAAAACAATTTTACGCGATATTTGGATACAGATATACCAAAACGCTAAAGCTAAACGTACCATCATATGACGTTATGCGTAGAAAATGGACTTTCTCAAAAAGTTTGAGCTCTAATAACTCAGTAAAATAAATTCGTGCTGAAATAGTCGCAAAATGTGTTTAGTTATAGATATGTATTTTATCATAAAGTAATTTTTTTAAATGCTCATACCGTCCGGTCTCCTATTGCAATTTTCCAGTTATAACTGCAATAAACGAAGTACAAGATCATATTGATGCCGAATTAGAACGACGCTCTACTTAGCTGTGCCCTCTTTAAGACCAATTAACATCATAATTAGGACGATTAAACAATTCCTACTCAGGTCTACGTTGCGTAACTAACCTCTGTACTAAAATAATATTTGAACAACTATCAACTTTATCTCTTAAGAGATAAGAACTATATAGGGCAATGTATAGACGTGATCTTATAATTAACGCACGAAAAGGGTTACATCCTATTATGAACCTTTTTGTTTTAGTGCTGGTGATGCCTCGCGGTTTGATTTCCGTGAGAATTTCGGGATTATTAATCCTAATCCTATCCTTACTAATTAGTCGGGGCTGTGAATTTTCAGTTGTATGGAGGTGGTCACATTAAATCCTACGATGGTGATTTTTATAAACTACATAGATTATGATATTAAAACTGCAAATTTAAGTGTAAAAAAAATCACCACCGCCGTTTTTTTTTAAACGCTATTATAAGACTCATATTGTTATAACTCTCAAACAAAAAATCCTACCAGGGTGATTTTTTGTTACATGTTTCCTTACGAATAATAAAAGCTTGATTTAAAAAATCACCAATAAATAACAATCCGAAATGGATTTTTTAATGAGTTGTAATTTTTATACTTTAAAAACATCCTGTACAAAAACAAAAAATCCAGCAATGGTGACTTTTATATATTATTCGTATACGATTGTAATGAACCATTTCCTCAATTTTTATAAGGGTGACTACAACAGTTTTTTTTTATTAACTTTTATTTTATTTTTTTATTCTACAGTCGAGAAAATTGTATATTCGTACGTAATGTGAATTATTCAATCTTAATTTTAAAAAACGACTCATGTATATGAACCCGATTTCCTGTAATTAAATAAAAACCATATTGACATTTATAACGTTAAAAATACATTTTATGACTAGAAAGCCTTAATATAAACCGGCCAACTTTTATTTACAGGTAAATGAAGTCTTATTAATTAATTGTGAACAGTAATCTCTATTGTAAACTTTTTTGTTTACGAGCAATTCAGTATAGTTTATTTACCCCTCCCATTTCATATCGGATCATCAAAATTCTTTTTTTTTTATATAAGGATGTCTAAAAACATCAAAATAATGTTAAGTATAAAAATCATGGTTGTAGGAATTTGTCGGTAAAAAAAATTTAAATGCCTAAATATTATAAATGCGAATGTAAGTTTGTTTATTTGATTGCTTGTTACCTTTTCACGCTTTATTTAATGAACCAATCTTCCTGAAATTTCGCACAAAGTTAGAGTACCTGCTGAGAAGGCCATACGGTACCTTTCATCCCGGGAAAAAGCACTGTTCCCATGGGAATTTCACGCGGGCGAAGCCGCGGGCAACAGCTAGTACGCTATAATTTTCCCCATGAATTTGGCTAACATACGTATACAGGAAGAATTTTTAAATCGGACTTCGCTAGATTCAGAGAGTAGCGTTCAAATTTAAACAAACTTTTTGGATCATTTCCATTTGTTCCCTAGTTCCATGATGGAGTACCAAACTCATCGTTAAAATTGAAAACTGCGAACGATTTTTTAATACATAATAGTAGTGCAACAAAAATTCGCCGAAGTACCATCAACAAACTATTCAATGTGAATTATGTAACGTTTCACTTTTCTTATATTAGGGCTTCGCTCCCGTAAGTATTTCGGGATAAACTGAACCCTATGTGTATATTACCCGTATACCAACTTTCATCGAAATCCGTCCAGTAGATTTTGCTGCGATTGAGTAACAAACATTCTCACAAACTCACATCCAAACTTACGTATTTATAAATATTAGTTGGACTAAAGGAAAAACAATATTTTTTAGCTTACTACTAACCCATTAATGCCATCAGCCTTGTTTTCAGTAAAAGCTTCTAAGAATTACTTACTTGCCTTAGCCCTTTCAGGGAATATTAGGATTTATTCACAATGGCTTTCTGAGAAAACGAGATGGATGGATACAGTTTCCAAAGCTCTGTTTAAATTAACGGTCGTCCATTTGATGGGATGAAAATAGTTTTCAAAGAATTTCGTATTTTATTTTTAATTTCGGGATAAAAAGTACCCTATATGCTATTCCCGGATTTCCCGGTATTTTTCTACCCGAATACCAAATTTTATCGAAATTCGTATCCAGCAGATTTTGCGTGATTGAGTAACAAACATCCTCACATATTTAAACTGACATCCAAACTTTCGCATTTATAATATCAGTAGGATTCTTTACCAGTTTTTAAGCTCTATATGTAATTTTTCCCTATATATTTACTTTGTTCGTACACTTGATTTATATATTTAGAACGTAACGCAATCTCCATTTGTTATTAAGGCTCGATTTGCCGTTCACCTTGTTTGGACCTTGGTTTTTTTGAGGAACCATTTTATCTTGATTGCTTAGACGATTAGCGGGCAAGTGTGTGAACTTGTGTTTATAATTGTTGCATTTTGTAAGTTAAAAGCGAGAAAATGTCTTAAATATAGAACGAATCATCCTAATCTATACATATAATAAAACAGTAAAAATATTTTGTCTGTACATTTAGTATTTTTGACTGAAATGGATAGAGGGACACTTAAAAAGAATAATAGAAAGCAAAAAACATTTTTTGGAATTTCTTGTCTGTCTGTCTGTCTGTCTGTATGTATGTACGCGTTTCACGCAAAAACTACTGGACGGATTTGAATAAAACTTTTTTTGTTGTATAGCTATTAAGCCTGGGCAACATATAGGCTATAATTGATTTTGAAAACTGGAACACCTGATGAAGAACCATAGCAGAACAGCTAAACTATAAGAAATATGGAAATGGTGCCTTAACAAAAGTCGTTCAACCTGATGAGCATTTTCTGATGACGTATAAAAATTGAAGATCTGGAACATCTGATGAAGAACTGCAAGAGACCAGCTATACTATAACATATATGGAAATGGCGCCTTATTAAAAGTCATTCAACCTGATGAGCATTTTCTGCTGACGTATAAAAAGCTCCAAGAGAGATTTTTCATCTAAGCGAAACTCACGCGGGCGAAGCCGCGGGCGACAGCTAGTCCTAACTAATATTATAAAAGTGAAAGTGAGTTTGTTTGTTTGTTACCTCTTCACGCTTTATCTACTAAACCAATCTTTCTGAAATTTGGCATACACATAGTTAGAAGTACGGAGAAGGACATAGGGTACCTTTTATCCCGGGAAAAGGCACGGTTCCCGTGGGAAATTCACGCGGGCGAAAGCTAGTTTTTATATAATCCTAATAACATTATTTCGTTACTTACTTAGTAACTGAAGCACAGTAGTTTTGGAAAACTACTGGGCGAAGGAAGCTGAAATTTGGCTTGTAAGTTCCTAAGGGAATGTAGGGGAGTAATAAGAGAGGATTTCCTGAAATTCCCAGGCCCATGTTAGTAATATTATAAATGCGAAAGTTTGGATGTGAGTCTGGATGTTTGTTACTCAATCACGTAATCTACTGGACAGATTTCGATGAAAAATATCAGGCCCTCCGGTCTCGAGGTTCAAATAGGGTAGGTACTTACGTTTTATCCCGAAATTCCCAAAAGAGCAACTAGTCTTTCTCATATATAAATACAACAGAATAAGCTCGGAAACTATCACGTAGGTATCTAATTTACTATCCGGCATTACTGGGTAACGCCTCCATTATGCAGTGGCTTAGTGGCCGCCGCGTTCGCTTGATCTTGTTCAACACCGCTGGCTGAATTCTAAGCTGCTCCCAACAGCAATATCAGTTAATTTCTTAAAGATATAGGGGCATTCACCTTTGTTTAGTAATAATCTTCTTCGTTATTGTTCTCTGATCATATTTTTATGATTCATCTTCTTCTTTTTACACGACTGACCAACAAAGGATTGTTATGTTTTCAGGGTTCATGTATGTAAGTATTTATGTATGTAAGTTTCTTTATTCCATCATAAGACCTGAACGGCTGAACAGATTTAGATGTGAAAGGTATTGTTAAGATTCCTTGCATTCCTCCGGATGACATAGTCTATGTAAGTTGTCAGTCGTGTTTTTTATTTTTTAAAGAACTAGCCTGTTTAAGAGCTGTACTCTTGTCGGTGGCGTATACGACACGCCTCTCTATCCTCTCCGATACGACACGACGCCTATCTTCTCTTTCAGTTGGCTTACATAACTCTTTCTCGGTCTCCCTGGATCTCTTCTATATGATTAATCTTTATTAATGTAATTAAGTTGAAGAGTTTGATTATTTGTGTGTTTGAACTCGAACCCCCACGGAACGAAGCCACGTGGTACAGCTAGTTCAGAAATATTTTTATTTTTATTTTTTTATTTATTTAACTTTATTACACAAGTAAAGGGCGGACTTAAAGCCTGGGGCTTTTTCTACCAGTCAACCAACTGGGTGATGTAGAAACAGTAACGGGTAAGGTAGATGTAGAAATACACACAGCGATAAAAAAGACGAAAGTAAAATTATGTTTTTTTTTAGGATTTCGTATCTGAAAAGGTAAAAAAAAGTCTTGTTGAACCGCTTTCCAACAGTTTGACCATAATCATAATAGATAAATTATATTGTCTTTATACTGTTGCTTGTCCATGTGCATTTTAATTAACAGTACCTATCAAGTATAATGAATTGCTTACACTTTTCGCAATGATTTAAAAATTACAATCCTGCGTCTAACTAACGTGCGCCGGTATCTAAACGAAACAATTCGTATCATAAATTCTGAACGGAACAAAAAACCGACCGCTCTGCTATAATTCACGCAAACGTTCACTAAATAATGCACGCGGCATACGCCGTATGCCAAGAGTGTCTATCTGTTTATAGAGCGGCACCATCAGAACTTAATAACAAATGTATTGATATAAGGCTAAATAAATAAAAAAAAATTAGCTGTCATGGGACGCCCAGCAGATGTAAAACAAATTAGCATCGTGACATGACATATCATACCATTTTCCGTCACGGCATTTGAGTAGTTTTTACTGCCAAGCCGCGCCAATCGATGTTTTACATCAATAAGTAAATAATCAATATTATAAGTGCGAAATGGAACGATATTGATGAAATTTTGTATGGATCATCTGAGTTTTGGCCTGCTACGCTTGTCGAATTAGTTTAGGAGGCGCGTAAGTGTTATTGCAATCTCCATAGCCAGAACATTGACTTTTTATTAATATTGCCATAATAACGATTGCCTTGAACATATTTGAATTAACAAGCCATTCGAAACTTCTTCGTCATGTTTAAGATTTTATCAAAAAAAAAACAACTTACTAAAACTACATTTAGTTTTTTCAATGCTTACAGCACTAAGTTTGTATAAACAAACGCGAAAGCATAACACACAAAAGGACCCCTACAAATACTTGCCCGCGCTGGCAATCGAACCATCACTACATCACGGAGGTCGTCTAGTACAGTTTATATGTATATCATTCTTAGATGTACACACTCTAAGATTCTATAAACAAGTTTCTGTGCCGTGTCGTATGCCGTAAGTTGCCCGGTGAAAATTATACGTTATCCGGGACCCAGTGCCAGAATCCCCAAATGCCGCAGGACTCTTATCAGTACCAACTCGGACGTGTACGGAAAATTTAGCAGGCGAAATCCTTACCGCTTTGCAGCGTATGGCCACCTTGAGACTAGCATTGTTGGGAATAGATTCAGTTCTGTAGATACTAAATTGTGTTGGTGTGAAGGTTTATTACATATGATTTGTTTATCTATATTTTCTTTTTAAATTGGACTTGTAAAACTTAATTTTAACTTCTTTTATTATTTGATTACTATATAGCTAGTTCATCTTTGTGACTATCAGTCATCATCATCTTAACCATTTTCTGCCCACTAGCGCAGGTTTCTTTTGAACGTTATCCGTTCTGTGGTTATCTTATCATCTGTCGTAGTGAATAAATTATCTTTAGTTATAATTAGTTCATGTTCGACACGAATAGTATCTGTTCCTTGGAAATGGCACGGCCCCGGTCCAGACTACTAAAATAATAACACATTATTTTGCTAGTAAAATTATGTGACATTATTCTACTGGCCTTCCAATATCGACTAAACCGATGGAAAGGGAGATGCTATCAATATGGCTTCGTATTGGTCCTCACAAATTTATCACACCGAGTTGACACGCTAAGATGAAGATGAATAATATCACATTGTGTAACCTACGAATACTATAAAATATACGATGCCAGAGCTCCATTCGTCCGTATCATAGTTCATTTGATATCAAATTTCGGTTTCATATCCAATAGCTACGCGATCTCTTGGATTCAACCCAAGTTGGCTCACTTGCAACATTCACACATTGCAATCCATGCCTTCGTTTCTTGGATTCCAGATATTTTAGGTATTTGGAGCTATTCATTTCTGATACAAATTTCATGTCTTTTGTGCAATATAAGAAAAATCATAGTAACAGATCTTGTTTTTATTTTTATTTATCATCCTATGAGATCCTTAGCCTTAAGTTCCTTTTCTCTGATTTTTTTCCTATTTTACTCCTTTATTCCAGGGGATTTCATTGATAAAAATACTTAAGTAACCTTAAAGATAAAGACCTACTTAAATACTAGCCTGGAATCGAATTTAAATGACATTGCTGCAGTAAAAGAATTTTGGATGGATTCTTTGCAGTTCATGTATTTAGAAAGTCTACGCGCTCTTCGACTTTGCGACGACCTATGATTAATCTTTGTTGCATTTTTTTTCTTACAATATTGTGTTATTTTATCATGGTAATATTGACCGAACGAATTCGATCCATAAATATACACATAAAAATAATCTTTTTGCGCTGGTCATTGTCATTCTTAATATGGTTTGTGTGTGTTCGTTTGTTATTACTTCCAAGGTCGATCTGATAATTGACGAGGACGACGTTCGGGGTCTTAAATAAAATATGCCGGAAAATAATAACCACTATATGAATCATAATTTAAATTCAAAGTTAAAATGACTAAAGTTCATAGTAGCGTAAAATTTTTCCGTAGGGAGCAATTACACTGATTGAGCCCCAAGGCAGAATACTAGTATCTATGGTACCCTAGTTTTCTTGTGTTACGGGATGTTCTAACTCAAATGTGATGCTTTCTAATTAATAGTACCTACAAATATAGAGCCAGATTAATCTGGAAATATTGAAATAGTTCCTTATTAGTTTTTTTTATATAAGGGTAAATACGTTTTATCAGTTTATCAAACAATTTATGTACACAGGGAATGAAACATACTACTTTATCTAAATTTTTATGGAAAATTCGTCGGCGAGGAATCAGGCCTCCATGCGGATGTAATATTATATTGTATTATAATAATATGCGAAACAAAGACTATGTAACATGGGACACACTTAGGCGAAGGTGGCCGGTGTACATACGACGATTTATTTATTCAGAGCTGTCGCGGCGTCCAACGTCGCTCCCAGCAAAATATCACCTAAACCCGGGGCACTACAGAATATTCTACACGCCTGAATAATGCCCAGTTTTCCATAAAGAATGCATTTGCATACATTGCTCAACTGCAACAGGCAGTTTTCTCTCCTAAAATACAATTTTGCGAGTCTTGAACAAACACAAAACCCGCCTCCATCTTTTGTTCAGTGTGAGACGTCAGTGAAATGAATGAGGAATGCAGTGATGGAATGTTTAACGAGTCTTGGTGCTTTGAGAACAGTGAAAATGCTAGTGTTATCAAATATGTTTCGACCAAACCATCCGAATCAATTGCCGCGGAGAGAAGATACATCCATCTCAGAAAATCTGAGAGACAAAGAAAGACAATTGACATCGCAGAGTTCTTTGCGTGTAAAGCAAAGGACAAAAACGTGTGACAATATAAGTGAAGTTCCAGAAGAAACGAAAAGTGCTAGACGTGAAAAATGTCTTTCAAATAGTGTAGATGCAATAGTTACACACAATGAAGCCAAATGTAAAGTGATATCCAGTGCCAAAGGTTTATTAGAAACAAATCTAGACGATCTATTCAATGATGTACAAAGTGTCGATTGGACAGTCGAGGCGAAAAGTTTAGGTGCCAGTGAGCCTACATTAAGTTTTAATGAGGATAACTATAAGAGTTTTAGTAAGCGTGAATCTCTCATGACTGATGATGACAGTGATGATGATGATGATGATACAGCTACGGACAGTGATTATACGGATGAAGTGGTTCGAGAGCAGCGGATATGTTTGGGGGCGCGCCGTTTCGGACATATGCTACGGAGAGTCATTTCTAGAAACGGTAAGTCGAAAATTTTGACAAATTTTACATTGAATTAAATGTTTTATGTAAAAATTCGTGATTACAACCAAGTATTTAAATTTAAAAGTTCAATAAGCCATCGAATTAAGTAATAAATACTTAAGTGTCAATTTGCAGTTATTGAGAAGATGCTGAGCCTCTTATACCTAGGCTTGTCTTTTGGAATCTAACCGACTAATACATCAGAAAAAGTAATTGCATTTCGGAAGTTACGCTCTTCTAAACTAAAAATAGTATCTGTATCAGTGTGGACAGAAAACAAAATTGCAGAATAAATTGTGAATGTTACGTCGACCTTGTTTCACGTCACACTAGTGCGCTCTGGCGTGAAAAAGAAGTCGCCTAAAGTGGAACTACGTGTTTATAACATCACTATTATTGTGTATAAATAATGAGTATACTTTCAAGGTTTAAAAAAATTATATAATGCGCGATTATTTCACACAACTTTCGCAGTCATAGAAAATTCATGAACCATTTTGGTTTTATGTCAATTCATAACTAATGAGCTTTTATGTTTTTAAAATGTCATCAGAGTATTCGGACATTATTTTTGATCTTTTTTGAAATGTTGAAAGCATCATGATCTTTATCTTTAAATTATGTTCATGGCATTTTGTTCCTTGCTGGTACTGGTACCTATTCAGTATATTGACGTCGACAACGAAGCTTAGAATTGCGATGTCGTCTGCCTATTTGCTACCAATTGTGTCTAATTGCTTGACCGCACTGATTTAGCTGATTTAACGATTTAAATTGTTCGATCGTTTTTTTTTTCAGACAAAATAATTGCTTGGTTAGATCCAAAAGAAATTGCTTTATCAGTAATGCCTTCTGTAGAATGTTATTGCCAAATATTATCTATTAGTTTAAAAATAAAAACTGGTGGCCCTTGATATAGAACTTTTTGACACTTTTTGAATCATCGAACACTATTTTACATCTCTTTTTGTTTTACTACCTTTTGTATTTTTCTTATGTGTATGTGCAATAAAGAGTTTACAAACAACCAGGTTCTAACAATTTTCAAAAATCCTATACGGTGGAAAGGGGAAAATCCTATGTTATCCAATAACTGAATCAGGCCGATGGTGATGTGTTAAAATCTGTGACCTTTTTAAGTAAATTAAAACACTTAATCCAATACTTTTGAAAGGGTTTAAACTGGGTTAGGCAGATTAGGTAAATAGTTGCATAAAACGTACACCACGTCATAATGATTCCAGCGTGACAAACAAAACACCTGCAATAATTAATACACGGCACTAATTAAACAGTGCATCTGAGTCATTATTGTGGCGTGTGCCACAGTTTCGCCAGGTGCTAACGAAGCGACGGATTCATTGCATTTCCTCCGTTGCTTGTAGTTTATTGCTAAATGATCTACAACTATGCCCCTGTAGTATACTGATAACAATACTGTATCAATTATGGTTTTAATTGTAAATGAAAGGTCCCTAAAATTACTGGTAAGGAGGTATCTCTCGAGAAAACACGCTCGAGCAATACCGAAAAACTCACCTAGTCGACAACGATGTAGTAAATTCATTCGACACAATATTTTTTTATTGTTGACTAGATTTGGGCTATTCAGGTCTTATACTTGTAAGTTCCTTATACCTCTAAACGTGAAAATCAAAATCAAAAATTCTTTATTAAAACTTGGCCTTCGAAGAAGGCCATTTTTATGTCGATAACTAATTATAATAATCATAGTGTATTATAAGTATCAAAGCTAAAAACTACTAGCATTTCGAAACGACCACTGCTTAGAAGAAATGCCGAAATAAACTCATGAAACAGTCTTGAAGACCCTTAAAACATTCCATCGTACTTATTTATCCCCAAAATTTTAAACTTAAGTTGGGAACCCTGGGAAAATATATCCTTATAGCAGACTCAGATTAGGTTTTGCGTCATCCATCTCCGCTCGGCGACGGCAGCTAAACCTCGCGACTTTGTCATTACCTGCAATGCGGGTTCTGTTGTTCCCTAAAAGAGTACTTGTGCATATAATAATGGATTTTCTTTCAGCTAAAATACTGCCAAGTTTCGCATGACCTAGTTTTAAAGTGAATTCGCTTTTGAGAGTTGATTTTAAAATCCAAATTTAATTTCAAATCTAGTCTGCATTTACCTAAAACTTTAAAGGCCGGACACAGAATGGAAAAATGGAGGGAGGCCTTTGACCAGTTGTTAGTAGTAAATGGATTAGTCTTTTATAACATCAATACAAATAAAAAAAAAAATAAAAAAAAAAAATAAGTCCTATCGCCTCTGGATTATCTATAGGCTTTACCTTCTCCTAAACCACGCTACGGATATAGATTCGGTTTTCACTGTTGCATAGGCAGTTTCTTGCGGTAGGTTTATAAGTATAATACACACCAGTGCCGTGCGACAGCAACGCCGGGGCGGGTCGCTAGTCTGATTCTAAAATAAAACTAAAATTGCTTTCGTTTAGATTCTCCGGTAAATATCCTTCATAAAGCTAAACAGGTTTTCTAGTTAGAACAACACTACCGTATCATTAAAAATCATATCAGCCAATCTCTACTTAGCCGCGGCTTGTCGTGAGACCATCGAATCGGCTAAATTACTATTATAAGGGCTTCACAAAGGGCGCCACACCCGCGTGCAATGACATAGTCGATTTGGCTGATGGACCATATCGGTGGGCGTGGTAAAAGGAACCTTTAGGTATTGTTCACAATGTTGAAGAGAAAGCGTATATAATGCTACTAACATGGGCCCGGGATTTTGTTCGCGTGGGAAATTCGGGAAATCCTCTCTTAGTCCTCCCCTACATTCCCTAAGGAACTATGCCAAATTTCCGCTTCCTACGCGCAGTAGCTTTAGCTGTGTGTTGTCTGTGAGTCAGTCAGTCAAGCGGAAGGCACATTGAAGGACATGTAAAACAAATGAAGCAGATAATGATGGAAGGATGAATGGATGCAATTTAATCTATTAATATAATTTATTGTACTCGTAATAAACATAATCGTCAACTGTATGTGTATCGATTTGGTACAAACTTATAAATTTTACCATATGATTATTTCCTATTATTATTTTTTATTTGTATTGACGTAAAACATGGTTATGAATAAATCAGTATTGAGTATTGAAGGCCTGTAATATTGTCTCAACCAAGTTTATAATCATAAGTTTATCGATCAGTATTTTTTTTAAATCAACTTGCTTGATATTTAGATTGATATTCTTTGAATACCGTACTCATTTCCTCTATCACTCATCAATATAAACAAGCACTTACGCTTTCATACGGTCACACCCGTATCGTGAAAAACCAAATTGAAAATGCCGTGATTTATTTGACACCACCATTGTTGTCGCAGATTGACTCTGCGCACGACATTTCCAACTCGTGAAAGTCAAAAATGATATAATCGTAAAAATATTATAATTTATTGCGTCTCCCTATTAACATCTTAGTCCCATTATTCTTGAGATCACTTTCTTGGGAATTATGCGATGCAGTAATTAATTTCAGTCGTGCTGCACTCGTTTGTTCACGTTCATTGATTTTTTTTTAGTTAATTGAGTGGGAAAAATTCGCAATAACACATCCACGCGAAACCACAACTGTTTTACTTCGCATCGCGTGTCATTTTCGTTAAATGCCAGTTTAAAATCCCACTTCTGATAAAAAAAAACATCTATTGGCGCGGATTGGCAGTAAAACAATTTACATCTGCCAAGCGTTCTGTGATGGCTAACTTGTAATTATAACGATTCACTAAATGCATATATAGAAAAGCAAGACCATCCTTTTGTCCAAGTTGCAAACTATTTCATACAAATTATACTAACACATTTGTTATTTCATCGAACATGTGTACACATGTGAAATTGGACGGAATACCGACACAGCTTTCAATTATCACATTAGCATACATGGGTGGATCCTTTGATATCATATCAGCTCCGGACTTTGCGACGTTTGCACAAACATAGCTATGTCGGAATATTCAAATTCAAAATTTAAGACTGCAAAAGGTTCACTTATAAAATTACTTTATAATATGTAGTGACATTGACATTTAATGTCACTTCATATTTTAAAGTCATCCGCCGCGTCTGTACTTTCGTTAAAACAAAAAATGCCCAAAAACCCGTAGTAGTTTTTGATGGACTTTTCATGGATGGGGTGTTTCGTGGGGAATGGATAAAGGATAAAGTGGTTTACATTTGAAGAAAAACTGTTGTACAGACAGATGCAGACCCTACACACTGACCTGACTGTACATACTCTGATTTTGACGTAAAAAAAAGAAGACGCGTCAGACTGCCCGTTGCCTGGTGAGACGCCCCGCGGTCTAAGAAAACATGTGTTGTAACCAGGGCTTGTTACCGGCTGATCCCGAATTCAAATCAAATTATTTATTGCTACCTTAATGTACAAACAGGTGTTGTCATAAAATTGAGAACAATATTAAGGGCCCTTGATGCACTGGCAACACAAAGTGGTACAAAAAGGAAACAGACAAAATTTTTATTAGGAGCCCTGTCTTGTTGAATATCGTGGGCACCTGTTCAAGCTAAAACTTATCGAAAGCTCTATGTTGGGTGTGTGCAGAAGCAGAGGAGTCTATGGAGCATATTATGTGTGAGTGTGACTCGCTGGCTAACAAGCGACTGGCCCCCTTTGGAACTGAATATTCGAAACTGGTGGACTACAGGCACATCTCAGCAGGTGATATCCTGACGCTTATGCAGTCCTTCAGGAATCTCGCTGTGTGAGTAAGGCTTGGGGGTAAGTACAAAAGGGTCCAAGAATCGACCCTGAATACGGACCCCGCTGCAAGATAAAATAAGGGCCCTGACGGGACACCGCGATGAGAGAAAGGGAAAATTCTCATACCGTACTTTCTGGGAGTTTATATGGAGAATTTGGTACCGGTAACAAATCCTGGTTGTAACTGGATAGTTCTCTGTAGTCATACTTACTTACTTACTGGCTCAGTGACCCCAAAGTGGATCTTGGCTTCCGAAACGAGAACGAGAGAACTGATCTGCGCGGTGGCGCCAGTATCCTCCCAGCTCACGCAGATCAGCCTCCACAGTGTCTCCCAGCGATATCTGGGGCGCCCGTCTAGGCGCGTTCTTGACACTTTCCCCGGGTAGGCTGATTTGACGCCACGATCCTCCTTCATTCTCTCGAGATGACCAAGCCAGCGCAGTCGCTGTGATTTTATCACGCCCAGTATGTTCGGCTCTTTCACCAGCTCCTCTATTTCGGAATTTTTCCGGACTCTCTTCGACTACGAATTTTTATCTGTAGTCTAGTAGCGTTTAAAATCAGCCATCGTGAGAGAAGGATATTTGTTCCCTAATTATTTTATGCTAGAACGGGCAGCCGCCGGGCGGAACTAACGAGTTTTTAACTTTTACGATTATTAACAAAATAACTGCGCGAAACACGTTACGCTGTTCGAAAGTTAAATAAGTTAGCCAAGTTATGACTTATTTTAAAACTACTTTTTAATGGGGTGTTCTTGCGGAATTACGTTTTTTGGTGATATATTAGACACAGATATTGTAGACATACACAGACACAAAAAGATATCAAATGTTTTCATGTCACTATATGGCACGGAACAGTGCTTTTCCGGGATAAAAGTAGCCTATGTGCTATTCCAGGTCATTATCTACCTCTGTACAAATTTCATCGAAATCCGTCCAGTAGATTTTGTGATTGAGTAACAAACATTACAAACTCACAAATTACAAACTCACAAACTCACATCCAAACTTTTTTATAATATTATAGATTTTCATGTCATTATATGTATGGCCTTAGTCAAGCCATATCATCGCTGACAGATGATTAAACGAACTTACTGAAGTGAAGTTCTATAAATTACGTGAGTAATTCGAAGATAGTTTTCTTCCCTAGATTCCCTACTCATTAAGAAAATTTTGTGGATCTCTAAAGAATGAGGTTGGGATCCTGCCGGTTACGGATATGAGCGAAAGTTGTAGATACCTTTTTTTAAATTAACAGACATCCTATAAAGGTGTGCAATGTTGCCCGTACAATGAAGTAAACTACTACCGTACATATCTATTATGTCGAAAGAAGATGAAGCATGCACGAAATATAATCCGACGTATTCCCTGTCCAGATTTTCGAGGCTGCCCCGTAACAGAGATTTTCTCAGATATTAACTCAAACCTTTGACAATTTCCCAGTCGGAAATCGCATGCAGTGATGAAAACTTCCTGCATGGGTCGGTTGGAGCGAGGGGATAGTTATATGCAATCATTTGTAAATTGTCTATGTGGCTTCACGTAATGACATGGTGCACATTAAATATTTTAAATTACACCTGTCAAGTCTATGTAACCGCCCTTGTCAGCCTAACACATAAATTTTTTTCTTTTTCTACCTATTTGGTCCACTGCTGAGCAAAAGCCCTAATTATCTCCACTCAAAATTAAGATAATAGTAAATATTAAAATTAAATGCTTAAAAAAACAACAAATAAAGAAATTAAAAAAGATGTTAAAGTTAAATTCTTAAAAATATAGTGTACCTTTCATGCTGGTCTGATGGCGAAAATTCATAGCATGGACCGGCGATTCTTACCAAGCAGTTATAAAAGACAATCAAGAAAAAAGAGCTAAACTGGAGTTCTTCTCGCAGGTGATGTGGTTTGTTCAACCTGTCACTACTGCTGAATCTCTACTAAATAATGACCATTATCCAGCTAAACGTGGTTCAGGTCTGACGACTCTTGGCTCTGTCTTCTCCGTATAAGCATAAAGACGTTGAAGATTCTGTATATGTGATCAGTCTGTAGTACACAAAATTCAGATATTTCAGGAAAGTGAAAACAAATATTTCAATGTACACTCAAGATTCAAAAGTGCAGTCAGAATCTACAAGGCATTATGATCATTAAGGCTAAATGACCAAATTCTTCCAGTATGAAAGCTGTGCTTATGATGCTTGACTGTATTTTAAATCGCTAATGAGCAAGTCTATTAATCCAATTTAATTTACCTTTTCAAATCCTAATTACAAGCTTCTTTGGTATTATCATTTAGTAATCAAGTGTTATTGAACCATAAATTCTATTGATAATAATAAATTGCCAGCCGCGATAATCCGATGTTTAATAGATTACTTCCCTCATTTATAGACATAAATTAAAGTAGGTATACAGAAAGGTAGCTCACATATGCATTTTTAAGGTCTTTACAAACGTGTTGCAGGTAATCTCGAAATGTAGACTTGAATGAGACAAACTAAGCTGCGTAATAATATTTTGCGTAATGAGTGTGGTAAAGACACGGACAGCAAAAGTTTTAATAAAAATAGGTTTGTTTTCTTTTGGTCCTATAAAAGACCCCTCATACTTTTTTACTTACAGACACCAGACCTGTTACTCTTTTATTTTGTGTGTTGATTAACTTTATCTAATAAACGATTGTTAAAAATGAACCTTCACGGGAACTGTTTGACGTAAAATTCGTTGAGGTTCATTGCTAAAGCGTAAATTAAATCTAACTGATGATGTCCCTTCTGTAACCTCCTTACTTTGTATTTCAAACTTGAAGTGAGCTCCCAGTGAGTAATTAAGGGCAATATTAATTTTAATACACTGCTAATATTACCAGCCCCGTCCGAAATTGCTATTTATAGCGCAAAGGTTATACCAAAACACCTTGTTGTTAAGTTTTAGTAGTTAGGAGTAAGGAATACAAAAATTTTGAGGTATCCTTGAAGCGCATCCATTTTCCGCTCACAATTTCAACGCACCTAAGTATTATGCTTCGAATTTTCTGTTCGAGGTAATTTTGTAGTATAGTGTAAATGCTAGCTCTTTCCCACGTGAAGGCAATATTTAAAAATAGTTTTCATAATTTTGATCGATCATTTCTTAGAGAACCCGTGGATAGATCAAAACCATTCCAATGCATACTTCCCCGTCTGCTGTTGGTAGGTGCCTCTCTCGAAGCTGAAAAAAAATAATTATATAAAAAAGGTGGTTAGTTTGCTAACCACCAAACCTGAAAGAGTTAAGTTATCTATCTGCAAACGAGTGATTTAATAATCCAAGTCATGAAATGGCGAGCATTTAGGACCGGGATCTCAATCATGTACCTCCAGCGTCTGACTGCGAAGTCATTGGTCGGCGTCATTTGCCCCGGATTAACTTGAATGGCTCCGGTGAAATTTTCGGATTATTAAGTTTTGCTCGACATGCTGAGTCAATTAATTCTCAATTTCACAAAATTAATTTAATCTGGAGCCAAACTGTAGGCATAATCATAATCAAAATATTTATTTTTAAATGTATTGCTTGACAGGCACTTATTTTTAAGCTACAAACTACTAGATATGCTGCTGAAAAGAATGCAGTATTCTACAGTCACTTTACAATCATATCAGAGCCAGAAAGGCTTTTTTCAACACGTTTCTACTACGTTCGGGCATTACCACATTTGATTATCTTACTATTTCATGACTATCTGTGGAATAGACTATGTTGAAACTGCCACGGGCTTCTCACGTTATAATACTCCTATCGATTTTTCATGGCTATGTACCTAATTCCCCGTCATTGTCCTCATTCCAGACTTCTGGAGCCCCAGGGCGAAAGTCTAACAGTAGCAAAAATAGCTGCAAACCACTGGCTTCTCAAACACATTCATTTTGATATCTTGACATATTAATCCCAATTGTGGCTATCCAAGATGTCTTTAACAATTCTTTCCCGAGTTGTGAATAGCTTTTTGTTACGGTTCCATTGCGGACAATTGATAATATTTTAGTTGTGATAGCATTGTATAATAATAAGCTATCTGACATGATTTTCCGAGAAAATTGTGCACATAAGATCGTCAACACATGATATTTTACGTCATAAGAGGTCCGACCTGTCTTATGGTTCTTTGCTACTAGGTAGATGATCAACAAACTGCAAAATCAAGTGGGGTTGTGCTTGCACCACCTGGCTGCGTTTACAAGGCTGCGTTTTCATTAAGCAAAGCTGAGCAACCTTCTTAAGAAGCCTCAGGACAGCCTAGCCAGGGGAGCATACATAGTTCGCAAAATTTGGACGAGTGTGGTGCCTCTCCACAAACAATGGAAATCTTTTTTTTTATAACCTGCACTCGGGATGATCTCATGTTGATCACCAACGAGACTGGTCCAATACTGGTCAGGATTTTGTTTCAAATCATTTAGAAAGACCGTGTCGACACGCAAAGAACAAGAAATACAAATCGTGTAGAAGGTGAACAAACAGTGTATGTTTATTACACGACGGAAAATGATAACTCTTTAATTCGCAACAATAAAATTAATCATAATGCCCCAGAATCGCGTATTTTGTTAGAGGAAGGTACAAGAATCGATATCGGGGCTCATCCATTTCAATCGGCCGATCCGATAACGATATTAGCTGAACTTTATTCGTGCATAATTGACTAATCAGCTTTGACGGTTGTAGACGGGATAACAAATTGGAATTTCACATGCGATTATAGATAACATACTGAAGGAGATTCGTCGAGAAATAAAACTGACTTATGTGCTGTGAATGATGGAAACAAGATGACAACTCTAATAAAATATATGTGGCATCGATTTGTGCCCTATGAAATATTTTAAGTTTTGAATGTAGATATGATAAAGTTTGAACTTTGATCATAAATAAAAAGCAACAAACACAATAACAGAAGTTTACCTAGACACCCAGGCTCGTGGAAACATCGAGGTACAATGTAGATGATATTCCTGGTTATGCCATATCACAGATAGATTAATTAATTCAGTACTGCACTACGTACAGAAGAAACTCCCTGCCTCCACCTTCCTTGCTTCCCCGCTCCTTCCGCACTTCTCCCCATTCTTGTGTAACTGTGGGAACTCCCTGCCCCTCCCGCAATATGGCACCCCCCGCTCCTTCCGCACTTCTCCCCGTTCTTGTGTAACTGTGGGACGTTCGACTATGAAAACGCACACATTGACGTGTTACTGACGTGTTCACGGATATACAGTTTCATTTGTAGCATATTTGACGCGCCGTTTCTATGAAGCGCCCGCCCTGTGGCCATATGTCATTAAAATCCGTCCGAGTGAAGACAAACGTTTAAATTATTAGTAGGAAGAACGCTAGAGGATGAAACGATAAAAAGCTGGTGTGTTCCGACATCAGAAGACCACGTCTGAGTGACTGCATTTAGATACCTCAACGCGGATTAGCAAGTCAACCGGCTGTGTTTGATACCAATCAATGTTCTGTTTCAATTTTATCAGAATGACTTAAATACTTGTCTAGCTAGGCTTTTAAATTAACTTTATTTTTAGCAGATAGTCAAATACAGGTCAAGTTATTTGCATGGAAATTCTATGAGGTTGCATTAGCGGTAAATTTGTGATGATTGATATGTAATTATATTGTAAAAAATATATATTATGATAGAAAGTCTAGACTCTTCAAACTTCCATCATATATTTCTTTTTGAGTTTCTTTCGCTCGTTGACTTATATATTACTAGCGTAGTATACATATAAGCGTAGTGTGTAGCGATAACCGTTACAAAATGCTTGCTATTAATGGCTTAATACATTTTAATATGAAATATCTCTAATAATTAACGCGCTGATAGAACCAAGTTTTCGCAAGAAGTTCCTGGTTCTAAACAACAATTTAATTCCTTCTACTGTGTAAAATCTAATAAATATCGCTGGTGGACTATTTACGATGATGGTCAGAAAAATAATGGATCCCTATACGGGATAAATCCGCTCTTGTCTATTTACCTTTTTTGTTCTGTTTTAATGTGTAACTTGTTTCGTACAATAAAGTTATCACACAATTTGTTGGGAATATCCGAATCGAAACCCATCCGATCAGCAATATCGACTAAACAAACATCGATATCAATACTCGAGTTGCATAACGCAAAGATAGCTTTCTCCTATTGTAATACAACAATACCAGTGTAAACTGTGCTTGAGTCATCGTATCGTAGAAACTTGTTATTGTTACATTATTGTTTTCCTGATCTTAAGTAAATAAACTTAAATATGTGCTGAAGGAAATGTTAATTCTTAACATTTATTATTAGGTACTTGTTTTTGTAAAGGAACTTCCAAAAATATTTTCTTAGTGTCTCTTTGCAAAATTTTAAGTTTCCACGTTCAGCGTTTTCGGCTCTGCATTGATAAGTTAATAAGTCAGTCAATTATATAAACAGAAGTATTTCTTCACATACTTCTGTTTATATAAAATTGGATGTTGTTGACCAAACTTTATCACCCTAAACTTCGCTCCAAAAACAACTGATCACTTAAAAAAAATTAAACAATGAAAAAATTGTACTTGAAAATTGCGTAACTCAGTGAACTCAATAAAATCCGTAGTTAATTGCGATCGCTTTCACCATTGTTACTGGTACAATACGGTTTCAATCGTCAGCTAAGTGCCAACTTTCCTTAATTGCAATAATACTTTCGTATAATAGTTGCTCTAATGGCGAGAGTAGGTGCCAAAATATTGTACTGGTGCAGTTGTTGATGCGATTCGATGTTGTGCACGTTTTACGCCGCGTATTTCTAAATTCATGCTCGAAAATTGTCTACTACACGCCACTATTTGTAGCCTTTTTATTTTTTAAGGGAGTGTGTTTTCGATATCATCATCATCATCTCGAGTCGAAATGGCTACAAATTAGATTTTCGACCAGTATTTGGCCACTTCTACCGCCCTATCGTTGGCTTCATTCAAGTCCTCCAAGAGTACAGGAGGAAGGGCAGTTGGGGCAGGTTAAAAGATGAGCCATGGACTGGACGGCTCTCCACAGTCGCAAAGGCTATCAAGACGAGTACCCCCACCTGACTCGGTTTTCACGGCATCTCCCAACACCAGCCTGGAGTCTGTTTAGGGTCCTCCAGACTGCCCAGGGGAGATCACCACCCGGTGGGAGCTTCTCGGCTGGAGGGAGGTCCGTAGATAGCGGAGGATATTTATGTGTCCACAAATACAACCTGGCCCCTTTGGCCTGTAAGCTGGGCTGCTTAAGGAAGCTTGTTTTCGATAACACTGATATCAAATTTTACTCGGACGCCCTAGGCCTAGGCACCTGACAGCATGACTTGAGTTGAATTCATATGACTTTTACACTACTTCTTCCTTTGGACAAAATCCAAAGAATGCTAATACCAATGTATTTTAATTGCAATAACTCATATAATAAATAAAGCAATTAGCAAAGTCGACACGAAGAAGAAGAAGTCTCATATAAAAATGCTCTTGAAACATATAAAAATGTTTCTTAGGTAATACTGGCACCAGATTTTTCTCAACCTGAAGGCATCTGGCTTTTTGTATGTACTTATGTACTCTTAAGTACCTATTTCTTTAGGAGACGCTCAAAATTAAAATCCAAGTATCAAATAGTAATAATCCAATTATAATTAAGTAATATTTAATTTTAATACAACAGAACATATTCTTTTGAAGTTTGCCAGTTTCAATTATTGCGGTTATAATATTAAAGCAAGGTCGCGAATTTTACTTATTTTATTCAAACAATTCTAAGTAAGAGCGCCATTAAACAATTTTCAATTTATTTGAATAAATTAAAAGATTTAACTTTATTCTTTCCAGGTAAGTGTCGCAGACCCCGAGTCCAGGAGGTATTCTTTTTCATTAATATTATTCTTTTTCCTTTTATTTTTTTAATTTGTTCGACGAGTCGACCGAAGGGCGATTGAGCTAATTATGCTTATTTTTTATGAATACGCGTAAATGATGTGAACCAAGTTGAATGTGCCAATCAAAGGGAGTATAATTTTTTTAGAGATTATTTTATATAGTAAATTTTTGTTATAAATTAAAGCCTCGTTATTTGATCTATTTCTCTCTTTGAAGCTTACTTAGCCAGGTCCTAAGGCCTCCCATGTGGGGCAGAGGGCGTCCATAGTGCTTCTCCACTGGGATCTGTCTTGGGCGATGCGCTTCGCTCTCCGACCAGGTGAGCCCGACCGCCTTCAACTCCGCAGCAACGGTACGCCCTGCCAGGTCTGCTTGGGTCGTTCAACTTTTCTCTTGCCTTGCGGTGTCCACTCAAGAGCTTGCTTCTCAAAAAGCACCTGACTGGTAATTACAGAGATAAGCGCGCGAAAATAAAAAACGAACTTTGCAACCATCTTGTAGTATCAGAGTTACCCCCAGTTTAATTCAGGCGTTCTCCGCATAAGGCAGTGTTCATACAGTCATTATGTCCCACATAGACCTGCAGTGCTATAAACATGGCCTAGTTAACTGGATTTACTGACTGCTATGTGTTCACGTGTTCCGCAGTAAGGCCTACCTACCTATACGTGTGTTAAATATAATACATGCGCACGTAATGCTCGGGTTTCAGTTAAAATCCCGACTTTTCGGGAAGATGTATTACCCTCCCTGTTCGTCTCTTTTATTAAAACCAGACTTAGGTCACTTTGAGGACATGTAATTCAGATGCTACGTAAAATATTAGATCTAAATAAAATCGTCGATCTCAAAGGTAAGTAAGCTTAAGTAATCGATTCAAATTCGATAATCTTTTCCCTTAAGTACTAATACTTAGTAGAAATCGTGTTATATTGACATAAACAGCTAAAGTTTAATTTGGATCAGCATTTCGACTAAAACTATAAATCACAGTATAGTTGATTTAATTACAGCTTACGGTATAATTGTTATTAATTAAGAATTCAGCAGTGCAAATGAAGGAATATACAGAAACATAGCTCACATATAGATGTATAGATACTATGGTATTCGACGGATAAGTATTGTCAGATGACTTATCCATCAAATGATGGATACGTCATCTGACAATGATACCTAAAGTCCTACCTATTTTTACAACTCTTCCAGGCAAACTTAAATTTTGATAAGTTAACGAAAATATTTTTACATGCACACTATCAATAGTTTAAACTGTCATTTTGATAATTTGTAGGATTGTGTAATTTCTATGCCCTCCGTATTTTGTGACAGTGCAGTTCACAAGATATAGGACAATTGATTAATTGGGATAACTAATGAAGATATAGTGTGCAGTAATTGATGCCCTGGATAATAATAATTATCATGTTTACTATTCAGTGTGCAATGCTAACCTCAATCGGAATTGAACGTATTTAAAATGTTAGTTAAATTTGTACCTAACGAAATCAAGAACTTTTCAAACATCGGACTCAGAATTGTCTGATATTTTTGATTTTATTTGGTACATTGCAAAAGCAAAAATTCTTTCTGCCTTATCTGTAAAATTTACTTACCTATTTTTATCATAATATTCAATTACTATAAACGCCAAAACAGTCCTTAATACTAAGACAATTTCGAAATTGGGACGCAGCTAGTCAAAATTCATAAAGTCGACGGCGCGCATCCAAACGCGCCTATTATTTTAGCTATTCTATGAATATTTGGCGGGATTTTTTCCATCCGTGTCAGTGTGGCGGAATTTCCCCAGAGGTGGGATGCTGATTTTATACGCCCATTCGTAATGTACGATTCAACTAACCGACGACATTAATATTTATGTACCTACAGAAACTTCTGCACTATTCTTTAGAACCAGACATTCGAGGTTTTGATGGTTTTTAGACTTGAGTTATTTTCTGATCAGTGTTCGTTTTTTTACAAAGTCTAAAGACAGGCAAAAAAAAGTCGGAGAAAAAGAAATTTGTATATAAACTTATTAGAAAGTTACTTATTCGGAGCACAAACAATGAAAATGACACTATTTTATGATACCAAAGAAGATTCACTCAGCTTGTGCCCTGGCCCCGTGGTTTTCACTGATTTTCAGTCAAACCAGTGGTATGACAGATGACACTAGCCTACATTGCACGATTTCAGACATAACATCTCCATAATGTATTTTTGTTTGTATATTTGATTAATTAAGTCCTATTAATGAAATCGTATCGGATTCTATAAACGACATTTCGCTACAGACAGACAGTACGTAGATGCATTCACAGTGAATCGGCGTACTAATGAAGCCCCATTCGCTGCTCCCGACTTTCAATGGAATACCTTTTATTTAACTTATTTATTTCACGTTTTCACTGCGAAGCTTGCTGTATTGTTGAGGTACTTCTTTTCAATTTTAAATTGGTATTGGTTCCTCTAGCGTCTAGACTGTTCTAGCCGACGCTGTTTTGCGACAATTTGTGTTCTGAAATTGTATTATTTCACCGGAAACCGACAGAGAAGTAGTCTTTTCCGTTTTAAACTGTTTCTCAAAGATTGTTTTTCCTTCTAAAACAGTATATTCGCAAACTCTTGGTATGTATTTGCCACTGATTACGTTTATATTGTCTCTCTCTTTCTCTCATCTGAGCGTTTTCCCGGTTGCATCCTCAGCATACGCGTCGGAGCCCAGGGTCCGCTTTCCTACTTTTTCTTCTCCACTTTGCACGATCTTCGGCATCTTTAGTTGTGAATTTGTATTATCGCCATTCTTCTGTATAACACTAGCTGCGCTTCAAGGTTATCCTCCCACGGGAATTTCAGGATAAAAGAAGCCCATGTTCTATTTCAGGTTTTCCTTTACCCTTGTACCAATTTTCATCAAAATTCGTTTAGCGGCTCATGCCCTTGTGACGCAAAGTACCAGAAACTCAGATTATAATCTACGTTGGTCATTCATGACATGTTTCACCTGCGATACAAAATCAGATCATGTGCGTAACTGGACGCAGATAAATCAGCTATTGATTTCGCGAATTACCACACACGCACCTTTATTGCACCCGTTACTACCAGTAGTAATATCGGTATTTTTTTCACACACGCAGATGACCAGATACGCACATGACCTGATTTTGTACCGCAGATGAAACATGTCGTGAATGACCAAGTAGGCTGTTGAGGTGTTCCGTTATTGGGCATGGTGAAGATAAGATCAAGCTTAGCATAAAAAATGTTATATTGCCGCTTCTGAAACAGTATCTAAATTTTCACCATTTTATATCTTTAAGAAATAAATGAGTAAGTAGGTATATGAAAAAAAAAAAAACACACCAACAGCTACAAAAGATATAATATAATGCAGAAAGAATGGTTCAACTTCCATACCGGCTCTTCGCATGACCATTTTATTTAGTGTTTGCGCATTCGCGGCCAATTAGTTTAAATGAGAGCTATGCATTAATACGAGACAAAAATATGCAATGTACGTCGAACGGCCGCAAATAACCATGTGTAGAGCCAGCACGAAATTCATGAAAGATAGATTAAAAATAATGCGTAATAATGTCGATCCATAACGTAATAATAATGTATTATCCTGCAGTTTTAAACTTAATAACGCCAATCCCAAAACCTCCCGATAAAAATGTTACGAGCCGAAATCCACTGATGAAAGACCGCTGTGAATGGAGCCGCACTTTTGTCATAAAACGGCTTTATGTCGACTTTTGACGGTGTTAGTGTCGTCATATTCTTGAAAGACCTTTTCAAATATAATATGACTATGCACGCTTGTAATTGCACAAACTACAGTCTAAGCCAAATCCTCTACGCTTCTCTTAGCCAAAACCTTAACTTTGGACTAAGATTTGAGGGATTCGATTCCAGGTGAAGGTGGAAAATGATCTCTTTCAGATTGTTTTTGGGTATATTTATTACTAGATGCTCTCGTCAGAATTTTTGGATAAAAAGTACCCTATGTTCTATTGCTGGTATTTTTCTACCCGTGTTAGAAATTTAATTGAAAATAAGTGGATTTTATGTGATTGAGTATCGACCATGCTCACAAACTCGCATCAAAACTTTCGCATTTATAATATTGTTATGAAGTTTTTTTTTTAATGTAGTATGACGTAGGCTGTTACTTAGTTTTTATTGATGACATTTCTTAGTCCAACCCTGACCTAGGACGTAACTTTGGTAATGTACCTATTTGTTTGGCAGTAAATTGTGTCAAACCTGACTAGACTAATGTCTGGTTCGTTCAGGGAAAGGCAATATAACATGTTTATGTCATCGCGTAGGACTACGAGCTAAACTTTGCCTATTATGTCTATACCGTCAACAATCTGTGTAAATTTCAGCCTTATATTCTTAGCAGTAAGGTTCACCAGTTTTTGAGGTTATAAAGGTGATTTTTAGCATTTTTCGACGATGGAAATACCGAAATATGCATGCATGGTGAGTGTGCAATATTTTTACGGTGCCGTAAAGTTATGTAAGGCTTTAGATTAGAGTCGAGCACAGGTCGCGATCTTGTGATCTTTTTGATGATTAACGACGGTTGTAGAATTTTATAACTTGCTACTTATAGCTATTCTGTTTTGGACTTTCTAATCGCTCTAGCTTCTGCTTTCGTCTTAATGGTACAGATTATATTGAAGTCGCCAAGCTTTTGCCAGAAATAATTATTTTCTTTTACTTCTACTTGCCTCGTTGTGGTTTGTTTTGTTAGTTAGCTGATTTTATATAATCTGGTTAGGTTATAGAGCCTTAAAATTTTGAAGTTTAACAACGCAAACCTATCGATATCAGTCTCGTTGACAATTATGTTTATAATTATTCTGGAGGTCTTTGCCCAGTAATGGGATGAAACAATCTCTTGAGTGGGCAAAGATCTCCATCTCCTTCCAAACTCTTCTGCTCAACGTGAAATCTAATCATTTCATTAAAAAACCTCGATAATTACCAAGCCTATCCATTTTTCAGTTTTGTCAATTTTTCATACTAAGGAGGCACTGAAAACACAACTGACAATTAAAAATAAGTACCGAACTTATTTTTAATTATCAGTTAAGGACATCTGCAGAGTGTTCCAACCTTTCTTCCTTACGACCATAAACAACGCCAACAAATTTAAATACCTTCGAAAACTCCCTCATTAAAGGATTCCCGCGCAAACCGCCATTAACAGGTTTATTTATCTTAGTGGCCAGTATTTTCGCTTTATTTATAACCGTGTTAAGCCCATATTCTCTATGAAGTGTCGCCATGCGCCGGCCGCTGCAGTTGTAGTTATTTGCCAAATTCGAGGCGTAAATTTTTGGGTCATTGCCTATAAATTTATAGAGTTATGCGACTAATGCATGCCGCATAAGTACACTAGTGAGGGGACGGGACTAGTTCGTTTGTATCGATAAACTAAAACATATAGCTTGAATTAAATTTTTATTGCTTGTCATAATTTCGAATTCAAAATACAGACTTACGTAATTGATATATTTTTTCTTTTGTTTAAATAAATAAATTACATGAAGTTTTAAAATGCATTTGTGCAACTAGGTACAGCCAACATCTTATATCAACCAACTCAAATTCGCGGCTTTGACCGCCATATATCCAATCCATGCAGATTATTTGAAGTGCTGTTGCTGTGCTGTTCAGCCCTTGAGATATTCCTTACAGTCCACATCTCCCCTGTTCACGTTTCACGAGCAATAATAGCTGTAGTCTCACTATAAACTGCACTGCGGCGGTCACTAGTCGTGAAATAAAATAAGATTTATGCCCCAAGTTCGGAGTTTCACGCCGAATGGAAAACTAGGCTGTAAAACGAAAAAAAAAAATGTTATTTCTGTGCCGTTCTTTCCTTTAGAAATTGAATGCATATTGTAATTTGGAAACTACGACATCTAGTCCAATGGGCTCTTATAGTACCTTTTGATTCCTAAAGGAATATTGTTCACGTCAATCCATTACTTTGTTTGGACTTGAAAGGCGGGAAAACAAGCAAATACACTTTGGATCAGAGCACTAGCGCCTGTGTTGCATGTGTCCTATTTTTTAGACTAAAGTTATGATCTATCGATATTTTCAAATAAGAATAGAAAAATCATAATTTTATTTAATTTGTATTTGAACTTCCAGACCGCCAACATCTTACTCACGAACACCACACGTAGCCTGAAATGACGATAATTTTAAACATATATCACTTGTCTAAAGATTTATCGATATGTCCCCGCACATACCTAGTCTGACGGCATTAAAGGCATAATTACACAGTACTATGAGACGCAGAGTAAGTTTTGATTAACACCCGTGTACGTAACTTAGTCATTTCCCTCACGGTGCGAACTTCTCAATAATGGAAGTGGGGAAACTACATTGTGCATTTTGTAAACCATACGAGCAATTTTCAGTGATTGTACACAGTGGAGTGTATAAAGGGAATTTATTTAAACTTATTGTACACATATACAAAAGTGCAGTACAAAAGGTGGACTTAATGCTAAAAGCATTGGAATATTAGGAACTGAAAATAGATTAATTTATTTCAAGTCATCTAGTGTCCCACTACTGTGCAAAGGCCTCCTTTCATTTTTTCTATTCTGTCTTGTGTGAAGAATTGCCAGTCTTACCCTTACATGATCTCTTTGCACTGCTATTACCGCCGAATCAGCAAAAAATTTGGTTCAGGTTGATGTGCTTTAGACTATATCGAACCAGAGTGTTTAAAAGATAGTAAATAACATTAAAAGGAGTGGAAGATAAATAATCTCTTGAAATTTTGACCAAATGGCTTTTGGAGTTTTGAAATATTGGCTCTTAAACTTTCGGCGTTACGTATTTTATAGCGTGATGTTCGGTGTAGAAGGATTTACACTCCATTCCGGGGTGTACGTACAAGAGGACTAAAGGTAAACATCAAATGTTAGGTTTTGTCCTTAACGTAAAGATTTCCTAACGACCTTCCATAATCAGCAACTCGACTGCGTAGCAACGTGATTTATGAGAAAAATTTTCCGTTAGAGTTGATATATGTAAAAAAGATACCTAAAACCAAGGAATTAAATGCTGAATTATGGGTATGTGTATTTTACTTGTCAATTCGTTCATAAATTATCCAGGTTCGGCTACAAATAAACATTATAAATGGGTAACACGCCGATGCTAATAAATAAAACGCGCCATCATTCCGCTGTCAATTATATCGCGATACTGACTGACGTTTCATGTGTCCTGGGGATTTTTTCTATTACGAATATAACGTGATTAAATATGAATGAGGTTGAAAATTCATGATTGATTTCACTGACCATTAGGCTGGCCTATGCCATAGAGGAAACGAAAGCACGATTTTTGTAATTAGCATTTTGTTATTTATTCATATAGGGACGATAGTGGTTGGACATTCAAAGTAGGACTGGTGCTTGACCAGATGTAGTGGGATAAAGTGTACCGCTTCCCGATCTGTTAGGATCGTAGGACCGATTTCTATTTCGTACTGATCTTGTAATGGACAAAAATCAATATTAGCTTTTCCCAAAATGACTCATCAACCGACTTCCCAAAAAAGGAGGAGGTTATATGTTTCGATGTATGTATGTTTTTTTTTTTATGGATGTTCGCCGATTTCTCCGCCTATTGTGGACTGATTTCCGAAATTATTTTTTTATTCGAAAGACTCTATTCCCAAGTTGGTCCCATTTTAATCACGTCAGAATCTGTTCGGTAATTTAAAAGATACCTAACAAAATATAAAAATATCAACATTGCATTATAGAGCAAAAGCTCGCGACTGCATGCCCTTCCTTATTTTATTAAAACTCAAGATTTTCTGTGTATGTCCTTAACATAGCGATTAGCGACTATAAAAGTTGGATCATGTTTACTTAGGCAGATAATTTGTAGCAATAGTATATAAAGTGGAAGCTCAATTTCCTCAAAGTAAAGTTTTTTAAAGATTTTATTCCTAAGAATATTAGAAATCACGCAATCCATTAACAGGCAATTGGTGCAGATATAAACCCCTGCCAGACATTGTAACTTTACTAAATTATAGTTATATTTGTTTTATTACAAAATCTGAATTTAATGTTACTTTGGAAGGTCCCAAGGGTGCTTTTTATACCTATAAATATCATCCTTGCTAGCCATATTACCTGCATAAGCAACTAAGATCCAAACTTCATACCTAGTCGCTAATATTTTATTACCCGTATTTACCACGCAGAGAAACATTCAGCATTTTTAAAATAAGGAGGGTTTGGTCGTCGCGGGCTCTCGGTCTATTTATGTGCCAAAAATAATAGACAATTTGACATGTTCTGACATTTCAAATCAAACTGACATAATAAGTTTCTTTATTTTCGGCCAGAAGAAAAGTTTAAGTTTTTATTTAAAAAAATAAGTGTAGAAGCACTAAAAATGATAAAATAAAACTTTTTTCCAAAAAAAATGAACCGACTTCCATCATTAAACTCAAAATCATAAAATAACAATAAAGAAAAATGTATTGGCATGCTACCTACTGAATGAGGTGAAGTCGGTGCCCAAAAAATTAAATAATCTAAATTTACATTACAATCGTGTATACATATAAGTATATAAAATGCCTAGCTAAACAATTACATAACACCCTTACTCCTGCACTTGGCACCGACTTTACCTCATTCAGTAGGTAGCATGCCAATACATTTTTCTTTATTGTTATTTTATGATTTTGAGTTTAATGATGGAAGTCCGTTCATTTTCTTTGGAAAAAAGTTTTTTTTCTAAATGTCTTTGTTTTACATACACAATACCTATGCTAGTTTTGACTCTACAAGAAGAAGAATACCTATGCTGTGGTAGACCGGTGGCTATAGCCAATACGCATATGTGCATAGCTTTAGCTGTAACTATACCTAAATGATCTCTACAGTATAATCTCGGTTTTAGTGCCAGAATCCACTTCTTCGCCAAATTATTAGCGCTATATAACCCTATAGTCTCTTGCGTAGTTTACATACAGTTGAGTGATCTTGTTTGTCCTCCGGGAACAAAAGTATTGTAATCCTTCACAAAAGTTGCATTAAGTACTTCTTACTTAACATTAACATACTTTTTCATCAGAATATTTGGAAACGAATAATTTTCAAAGTAAACATCGGCCGTTCCATCAAAAGTTGCCAAAGATATGATAAGTTCCCAATCTGATTCAATAACAAAGGCGGAAGACAAATAATTTCTAGAAATTTCGCCTCGACTCGACGTACTAAATGGCGTTTGGAGTTTCTGAAATATTGGCGCCGAAACTTGCCGGGGACGTCTTAAAAATTTCTTGCTCTGAGAGTCGTAAAGGAATGTTATATTTAAGATTGTGGAATATAAATCTGGGACGATTTAGTGAGATCTTAAATAGAAAATCGATAGTAAAGAGACGTACATGTCTCGTCGTTGATGTCATTATCGTTGTACCATATACACAAAACGATAAACATGATACGATATGCATGATACAAAACATGCTCCTATGGGTTCATTAGCGTTTCATGTAGCTCTCGTCCAACAGAGAGAGATAGTAGTAAATAAAGCAGCACCACAAGCCTTCACAACATGTTTTGCGTTGCTCGCTTGACTTCAGTCTAGCTAACCGAATTTTCCACGCTCAAGTTTGCTTGAGTCATCCAATTTTTAACCTGCTTTCATAATATGAGGCCGTTGCTCTCTCTCTTTTATCGTTTAAGAACTATACTCTTCTCGGTCTCTCTACTGGGAATGAAATACGCGTAACTTTGGCACAGAATTAATATAAGTACTACGTACAGAAAGAAAACTCCCTGCCCCTCCGCACGCATATGGCACCCCCCCGCACCCCTCGCACTTCCTCCCCCGTTCTTGTGTGTATTGGGACGCTATAACTATGAAAACGCACACATTGACGTGTTACTGACGTGTTCACGGATATACAGTTTCATTTGTAGTAGTAGTTATATTTGACGCTTCGTTTCTATGAAGCGCCCGCCCTGTGACTTTGGCAATGTATTGGGTTTCCCATTTGCCTCCTCCAAACGTCTAATGTCACATGATGAGGGTTTTTGAATTCCCTACACTAAATATTAGCTCATTGATTCTCACACTATAGAAGAGATCCCTTGTTGGGATAAGTCCGCCATTGTGTTCTGTCCTCTTTTTTGTATCATGTATTTCCTCCTTACAATAAAGTTATGCAACAACAACTATGGCCTGTATGCTTCGACCTGTATGTCAATTTGTATGACAGTTTTGTGATATTTGATCTGACCTGACAACTATTTCTAGACACCTTCATTATTGTGTGTATGAAGTAACATATGAATCTTGGACAATGTTTTCGTCGACGAATCCGGTATTTAGATTATCTTTCCTGTTGCTGATCTTTATATTAGACCACAGAATTGTGAATAAAGACAAAAAGTGTCAAAAATGCCTGGCCCCGCATTTTTTTTTTTACTAGCAATAGGTCTTGTGTCCCACTGCTGGGCAAAGGCCTCCCCCTTTATCTTCCACTCGTCTCTCTCTCAAATTTAATGTATTATTACGTATTGCTGTGTATTATTTACACGCGTTTTAATGTCCCTTACGGGGTAGACAGTGCCAAGAGTCGTGAGACTCGCAGGCCACGCTTAGCTGAATAGTGGGCTCTCTGATGGAATGGAGATTCAGGTATAGTGACAGGTTGCTAGCCCATATAGCTACTTTAAAGCCCTTTCCCTCGATTGACTTTAACAATCTGCGCGGGAAGAGAAGCAGCTGTATTTTCTTCGCTCCCAGACCATGGAAGCAAGCATGGTATTTCTATTTGTTTTATTATTTCAATTTCTGTGTTACATGCTTCGGTCATAGTCATCTTAATTACGTTTTTACGAAACCGCCGCGCAGGAAAGGCACTTCTCTTCAAATGATGTTTTACGAAACGATGTCAAAGTAATTTATGTATTACCATACTAGCTTTTGGCCGCGGCTTCGCCCGCGTGAATTTCCCACGGGAACAGTGCTTTTTCCCGGGATAAAAAGTAGCCTATGTGCTATTTCAGGTCATTATCTACCTCTGTACCAAATTTCATCGAAATCCGTCCAGTAGATTTTGCGTGATTGAGTAACAAACATCCTCACAAACTCACAAATTCACAAACTCACATCCAAACATTCGCATTTATAATATTAGTATGGATACTCGTTTAAAATAAGTGATGTCACACGGTGTACAAAAGACTAAGACCAACTGTTACACTTACACACCATATTAAGGCAAATAAAATTATTCTATTCTATCATTTGTAAGATCACACTGTGCTCCGACCTCTGGTTTTAAATTGTTATATTTTGGGTAACGTGGTCAAGATTCTCAATATTGACGTAGAGGAACGTATTTCGTGCGTCCTAGGCACACTTAAAAAAAAAGATTTAACCTAACTTTGGCAAAATACTAACACAGTTAACTTGATTTTAACAAAACTAGTCGTTCGCTGCGAACGTAGACCTCGCGACTATTAAAATACAATATTTATTTTCACAAAAAATTAAATATCTCAAAAACGGCTGGACCGATTTTGATGCCCAACGAACTTGAAAATTCTATTAACCATCCCTACATATATTCCAACTTTTATCAAAATCGGAACAACGGTTCGAGAGTTATCGCGGAACAAACATACATACATACATACAAACAATGTGTTTTTCGCTCCAACTTGAATTATAGCCCTCGCTCGCTTCGCTCGCTCGGTCAAAAAATATTGTTTTTAGCCAACTGCGTTTGTTTACATATTGCAAAAAGTTATGCACTTTTTCTTGTTATGGGTTAATGAAAGTTTTTTTTAAATCATTTTTTCCACATAAAAACAATATACACTTATACAATATTAACCGAACTGCGGAAACTTCGTAGGGTTTATCTGTGTTCGGAGTCGCTATTACACTTGGGAAGAAAGTATTTTTTTAATTTATTTATTTTTTGGTTGTGTATATAAGTATTTTTTTCAGTGTAGATGAGGAAAACCAGGGAAATCTCTTAGGATCGTTTATATCAAGCAAGTGGTGATCCATTGTCTTAATCTATCTCTCCTACGCCTCTGCGTAACAATATCCATTGCGTAAAATATATACTTTATATCTATTTTCTTTAATTCAGTAGAAGAGATCTCGGTATATTGACTTTTTCGCGTCTTCTGTGATGGCTTCGTGTGAATCGAGCCTTACCATTTAGTTTTGCGAAATAGGTCAGTTGCACAGTTGCATTCGTGACCGAAGTTTGCGGGCAAAAGTTGTTTAAAAGTTATCGGACTTCAACAAAAACCGACCGATGTTCTGTATAGACTATAGAACAGTGTAGAACAGCTAAATTACGTTATTTAGCGTTGGGTCGAACTACGGAATTGGGTTTTGACTTCGTGCTGTGATAGTTACGAATGGTGCACTTTGGCTGTCGGAGAATTTAGTAGATAGAATGTGTTTCACGCAGAAAATACAGTTTAGATGTGTGAGGATTTGTGTTACTCAGTCATATAAAATCTATCTAAATATTTGATGAAATTTAATACACGATTAGAATATGACCTGAAATAGCGCATACCGTACTTTTTATCCTGAAGTTGCCACGAGACTCACAATCAATCGGTTATGATAAAATGCGTACAGATTATAATAAATCCTTTCAGGACTGAGCCAACATACCGCATCCCCGCGGGCTCAGTATTTTTTGTATCTGTTTTGATGACTCGGCCCAAACTAAACGGAAAACTCAGCCCGCGAGATCAATCGACCATTATCTAGTGCAATGGTTTTCTAGTGGTTCTGAGGAAGACACACGTATTATTTTATAGAAAACTAGCTTCCGCCCGCGGCTTCGCCCGCGTGAATTTTTCGCGGGAACCGCGCCTTTTCCCGGGATGAAAGGTACCCTATGTCCTTCTCCGTACTTCTAACTATGTGTATGCGAAATTTCAGGAAGATTGGTTCAGTAGATAAAGCGTGAAGAGGTAACAAACAAACAAACTCACTTTCACATTTATAATATTAGTTAGGATGCTGCTTATAACGGATAAATTAACGTACACTAAGCCGCAGCCAAACGTTAGTAAACAAATATATTTTAATAGTAAACGTTGACGTGTTGGTTCAATAAATCCTCATGAAATCGCAGTATTTTACAGCAGAATCAACAACGCGTCAAATTTCACACATCTGTCAGGGCTATTTGGGCATTGCGGATATATAAATTCCGGAGGAGTGCATATAACAATAAATTTTACACTAGCCTTCGGCTTGACCCGCGTGAATTTAGTTTCACTTAAAGCATTGGGGGAGGCCTATGTCAAGGGGAGGCCTATGTCAAGGGACAACCTGACCAAAACCTGGAAGCCGAGGAAATTGCCAGCTAATGTGAAAACTTAATTTTCACATAACTACCTAGTTTTTTTAAATTGTAAGTTTATATGGTCAGTGAATAAAGGCTATTTTTATTTTATTTTATTTTATAAAGCATTGGGGATGAAATTTCCAAAATTATGTCTTAGTGCTCACTTACGCTATATAAATATTCTCTCTGCCAAATTTCAAGTTTCTACGATCAGCGGTTTTGCCTCTGTGATATATTAATCAGTCAGCACAGCATCCAATTTTATAAATACTGCAGATTTCAAATAACGCAAAAGTATTTTTTTTTTATAAATCATACTATTTTCTTTGGCAGTAAAAATGCATCTCTGCATTCCAAATCATTTTCAGCTTGTCAATTGCATAACGAACGCATGACACAGTTTTCACGATGGCTTCCGCGATGTGTCATAAAAGAATTTAAATGCCCGTAAAAAAATCATATCTTTGTTCGAATTGTTGAATATGGCTCGTAAAGTTTTATTATAGGTAGTCGGATTTAGGATGACGCGATTTGAACTCATTTTCCATTTTAGTTTTAACCGACTTTCTAAAACAGCTTGTACTTATCCTTCAACAAATTGCGTCTATTTTTACACGACTGACCAAAAAGGAGTGTTATGTTTTCAGGGTTCATGTATGTATGTATGTATGTAATTTCTTTATTCCACCATAAGTCCTAAACGGCTTAACAGATTTTGATGTGAGAGGTATTGTTAGATTCCTTGCATGAGCCCGAATGACATAGGCTACGTAAGTTGTCAGTCGTGTTTTTTATTTTTAAATAACTAGTCGTTCGCTGCGAACGTAGACCTCGCGACTATTAAAATACAATATTTATTTTCACAAAATTAAATATCTCAAAAACGGCTGCACAGATTTTGATGCCCAACGAACTTGAAAATTCTATTAACCATCCCTACATATATTCCAACTTTCATCAAAATCGGAACAACGGTTCGAGAGTTATCGCGGAACAAACATACATACATACATACATAAATACATACAAACAATGTGTTTTTCGCTCCAACTTGAATTATAGCCCTCGCTCGCTTCGCTCGCTCGGTCAATTAGCTTGTTAAACAATTGGTATCGAACAACCCCGTAAGTGTAGGGTTAATGTGATTCTCCTCGATTTAAAGGTATGCATCCAGAAAGAAAATATTAGGGTAGTATGTAAAAACATCGTGAGCATCGCATGTGTCAGGCCATTTTTCATCACGGCATTCTAGTCGATTTCTGCCAAGTCTTGCCAATAGATGTATTCACATCAAAAACAGCCCCTGTCTAACACCACAAAATCAGTCGCAAAGTCAATGGATGAAAGAGAGGGCTGAAAACTGCATATCGCTTTCATCTGTTGATGCATGATGTTTTTGGTTCGATGGAGTATAAATCAAAGTGCCGCTTTGACAAAGCGTATCCGACCTATTTGGAGCCGTACCAAGCCGGTCCATCGCAAAAAGTGCCCGTTGAAAAATGAAAATATCTCTGATATTGAGAAAAAAGAATGGAGGAAGCTGTGAACGAGCTGGCTAGCGGAACGATGGTTTCGTGACTACATGCTGTTTTATTTGTACGCATTGATAGGTTTGCTCTTGACCACAATCTTGCACGAGAACAGAGATGAGGTCTACAGTGTACCGAGCTTACCCAGAAGCAGCCTATTCACTGCAGTTTTGAATAGAGTCAGGTTGTATGTTCTCGGGAGTTCCACTCCTTAACTGTGCGCATTATGTCTCTAAATCAAGAGGTCCTGGTTCCCTGTCAGATCAAGTTGAAGAAAATATAAAGTATTTTTCAGATGGACCGGACGGCCCACCAAAAGTACAGGGCTTGGGTTGTGGGTCCGATAGAGACAAATACTAAAACGAAGACAAGGTATTTCGATATTTTTCTGCAGTGCTGGATGCACTGCAGAATAATATCAAGGAAAACAAGCAAGGCGCCTCAGAGAATGCAGAAATGATGGCCCTTGCTAAGTCTTGCATGAGTACCTATTTAAAACGATTAATGATACAATATTATTATGACATGTACGCTGATTTGTTGATGGAGGATCCAGTAGTGACTATAGGAACTCTATAACAAAACTCCTAAACCCCCGTTTAAGTCCTCTCGACGATTGTGGTCAAAGATTTTGAAGTAAGATAATCAAATACTTGCACCAAAAACTATTATCAGCCAGTACCTCACTGACTGTGCTTGTATCCCGTACATTTGGATCTTTTATCTAAGCAGCGGAACTCTAAAAAGAACTGGCAGTACGGATGCACGGCTGGCGCTTACCCGTTTTTGTATGCCAAACTTGGCCTGTTACCTTTTTTGTTAGTTGGCAACGTCTAACCAGTTTTATACTTAACGGGCTCGCTACCAAGTGTTTATGTTTATTTGTTTCAAGTGCTTAGTTTCTCAGTCTAGTTAAGTCTAGCTAAGATGGCGCAGTGACCCAAAGTGAGTCTTGCCTCCGATAATAAGTGTCTCCATTTTGGTCTGTCCTTCGCCACCTCCTGCCAATTATTGACGTTCAGCTAGCTTAAGTCCTTCTTGACCTCATCGATCCAGTTAGGTTGAAATCTTATTTTGTCGTTTTTTTACAGTCCTTGTGGTGTGGAGGCCTTACTTTTTTAGTCGTATTCTTAGCTGAGGGTCATGGTTATTACGTGGAATGAAACACATACGACTTTCTTGAGAACAACTTGGGAATGTTAATGGAGTAGTTTTCGATTTCCTTCTCTATTATTATTTTTTATTTTGCTTCTATACTAATATAACAAAACTAATGAGCCATTTATCTATATTTACTGCGCTGTGCCCCGGGGCTCCTCTCTCGTGGAAATTTTGGGATAAAATGTGCCTTATGTCAATATCAGTACTCCCACGTGCATGCAAAATTTGAGGAAAATTGGTTCAGATAAAGCGTGAAGAGGTCACAAACATATATACGAAATCACTTTCACACAAAATATTAGGTGGGATTGGAGTTGTGAGTTAGAGTATTTAATCCACACGACTTTCATCCAATTTCACAATAACAATTTTCATCAGGTGATTTTATTAATTAATTTAACTTTCATGTTATCGTTAAAACTTTGCGAGTAAAAGTAATTATATGAAATGTTAGTTTTACTATAGTTAATGGTATAATGTGTATAAAACATGCTATTAGTTGCATGAACTACGAACATTTGTTTGAGTCTGGGCGCGACGTCTAGAGGTTACACTACACACACACACACACGAACACATTATTCCTGTAATCTTAAACTATTATTATAAATAAAATACTATATTATAAATAAGAAAAGTTTTATGAAATACTTCCGGATTTTAATGATATTTTGTGACATAGGATACCTACATTAATATGCCCCTACACGGAGAAAAAAATATTCTACAATATTACCAGAATATATAGTAGCCATAATTCTAGTACAGTCTAACAGAATATTTTGCCATCAAACAGAATTATTTTAATAAATAAAATACGACATTTTTGTGATTGCCAGAATGTTCTAGTAACACCAATACAGTAAATAGCACATTCTTATATGGTAATCAACAATGAACTAATAAGTAATAAGAACAATATGCATATATGACCAAGTACATTTTATTTTTGTAATATTAACAACAATAACTAGTTCCGGCAACGATTTATTAGTTGTGAAAACTATATTTTGTTTCCATTTACTAGAAAATATAGTAAACTCTAAAAACCTGCGTTGTTTATGTGTACTTGTTTTGTATTGTTGCGTTTATGATATTTATTTTTATCCTTACTATATTCTTGTATCAGTTACCTTACGATGAAGTTAACATTGCGATGTGCATGTTTTCATAACCAATCGGCATTAACGAAAAAACAATACGCGCGCCCCGCGCCCGCGCTCCCTCCTGACTCCTGACTCCTGCGCGGACGCGCTCGCGTTTATTTATGCCGCCATTTTTCATTAGACTTCACTCGAGCGTTACTAAATAAGTGTATCTACATATTATCCGGAAATAAATATTATTTTCATTTTCATACTTGTTTTGTATGCGAGATCATTGTACTATGGATCAAGACGTAAACAGTATATTATCGTCGTGGGATTTGGAAGACTACATTCCCAAATTTGCTGGTAAGTACCTTTTATCTATCCAACAGAGGTTTTTATAAGCGTGCCACACGCTCAATGTAGGAAGCATATATACCTTTTTTAGTAGTGATTCAGATCTTGAAATCATTGAAATGAAATGAAATTCAAAGGTCTTCGTTTTGTTTTCAAAGTGTAATGAAGGTCCTGTCCTGTCCATATTGCTTACGCCTGTGGGTAGTATAATCGAGAAACTACCTCACTATAAGCAAACCTACTCAAATAGTATTAGTCTAGCACCATAAAGCAAATAGACACTTGTCGCGGGAGATAGCCGTTAAAATTGACTCTTATCTCATTTCTCGCCTACCGCACCGTAGATAAAAACGATAGTTTGTAAAATATCTACTCTAAACAGCTACGGTAAGGCGACAAAGGAGACAAAAGTCGATTTCAAACGCTACATCCCCACAAAAAGTGTTTATTTGCTTTATCGCTGCTTACTTAACGGAAAGTCTCAGTAAACAATTTGTTAAGTAAAACTTTTTGAAACTTTTGTATTCATATGTTCTGTTGATCGATATCTAATTAGTATATTTTTTTGCTTCCAGGAAAAGAAGAATCTTCTCCTGAAGCAATAACGGTATATGCTTTTATGAGTTTACCGCTTTTACTTGGTAATCCTCTTGGAAAAAGTAAGAAAAATACCTGGCGGCCTACAAAGCTGGAAATGCGCGACGCATTTATCACCCATCTTAAAGCTGCATCAGATCTTAAAGGAACAATTTCGGCACGTAAATAAAAGTACGCTAACGATGGAGTTGCATGGATGCATCGAAACGTCAACGGAAATAAATAATTAAAAGGTGCGTGCTAAGTCCCGTTATAATACATAAATTTAAAAAAAATAAGTTATAATAAGTACATAATTACGTGTTTAATTGTTGACCAAAATATTGTTTAAAAAAAATGTTATAATGTTCCTATGCAAAAATTGAATAAAACTAATTAATACTTAATATGTGTGTTTTATTACATATTACTCATATTTGATTGGGTATATACTTTTAGTATCGGGAGTAAAAAAGTTTTTTTTAATTATATGTCTAATGTAACTTTATCTCCTTACCAATGAAGGTATAGTTACTTAGATATTTATTTTATTAAATATTTTTACTCTCCTTACTGAAAGTATCTACTATATAGGCTCAGTATTCTCAAACAGAAATTTATTTTAAACTCAACAATATGTTATAGTACACCAAATCATATGATCAAGTAAAGAAAACAATATTTTTAATAGCACATACAATAAGATTTGCAATGTCTACAATAATTAATGTAAAACATAACATAAATTATAGTAGTGCTTACATTACGACTGTTAAAGGACACTATAACATATGTTTACAACAAAATAATATTTGGTTAAACCGTACAATAATTTTACTACATATAACAATTTTGTATATTTCAGTCAAAATTTGTGTATGGTAATTATTACAAAATGATTGGTAATGTGTATAAAATTATTTTTATAGGAACTAGAACAATCAATATACAGGGAACCAGAATGTTCAAGTTGCTTGAACAATATGTATAGTTGTCACATATACTAACATATATTCTGTTTACATTCACAATATTCTAGTAAACGGAACTAGAATTTTTCTCCGTGTATGCCCCTGAGACTTATAACCTCATTATTAATTTTTACATTTATATATTTTTTCCACCTATATAATATACAAAGTATTTGTGAATTAATGTGGCACGGTTATTTACGACTTGAAGTTAGGAAGCAGCTCGTTCAAAATCTAGATATTGATAAAATTGAACGCTGACTTATTGATTGGTATATCAGCGCAGAGATGAAACCGCTGAACGTAGAGACTTAAAATTTTGTAAAAAGGTCCTTTATATAGCGTTAGTGATCACTAAGAAAGGAATTTTGGAAATTTCATCGCTAAGGGAATGAAATCGGTGCAAATCTAAAGGTGAAGCCGAGGACGAATGCCGGTCGGAAATAAATTGCGGACTTCGAAGCCATTTCATTGAACATTTTTCAAGAGCGATCACATTAGCCACATTAAACTGTCATTGGCGAACCTGTAATCCCTGTGATTAGGGCTGCCATCTGTCCGGGTTTCCCTGGATTTGTCCTAGTCCGGGGAGCATCCCGGCGGGTTTTTTTTCGAGGGAGTCTAGAGAAAAAATCTTTATTTCACACAAATGTCCGGGTTATTGAAAATTTTGTCCTAGGTCCGTAATTAAGTTGATGGCAGCCCTACCCGTGACGAGTGATACGTCACCGGATTCTGAAATCCAGCGAAGGAAGCTACAATTATTCAGCCAACTGGCGGTGATTACGATAATGCTTTGTCGTTTCGTTAAGTGTCAAATTTCCCAAACTGCCAGGGTATGTTAAGGTGACGTCACAAACTTGGGTTTGGTACTTCACAAGAGAATCAATGCCTAGCGACTTTATCTTAAACTGTCCCTAAAACCATGAAATCTGGTCTCCCTGAGACAGGATTCGGTGAAATTGGTCAGGTTTCTCTGCAGCTAACTGTACAGTCAAGCGTCATTAGTTTAGCCATACCTCGAAGATTTTATCGCCAAGCCTTAATGATCACAATGCCTTGTAGATTCTGACTGCACTTTTGACTCTTGACTGTACATAGTATAAGATAAAATCGCTTCTCGCGTCGATTTTTTTTAAATCTTCGATCGATTTCGATGCTTAGATCTTTTAAACTACGCAACTGCAGGTTTAGCCAAAGTTTCATTTGATTCGTAGCGATACGTTATCAAAGTTTGTAATCGTTTCGACAGATGACAAAAGCAATTTTCTTCCGTCATCAAAGCGAAAGCGAACGTCAAATGTATGGAAGTAAGCGATACAACAGTTCGTTACTCTATGGTTTCGAATAGTTTTCTCTATGAACTTGCGATGACGATGGCGATCGACCACGTGATTTAGCGTTACCTTATGTCATCCCATACATTTTAGCGTTTGCGAACTTCGATTTCGATATTAAAATCTGACTTCGTCTAAAGGTCCTGATCTTGTTGCGGTTTTTACTATCATTTATCTTCCGGATTGTATATAGAAGACATTCCCGTGCAAAACTGGGGCGGATCACTAGTTTTAGATAAAATCCATGAAGAGTTCTAGTTTAGGCTCGCAACTTCTTTCCTCTGAAAATTCCGGAATGTTACATAACCTACTGGAGAATGTGGCTATCATAAGAAAAATTGCTCTTGGCTTGATAGGAATCACGCCTATTTTTTATCCTCAGCTTCATGTAGTTCCTCTTTTTGGACTAAAAAGGCTTTATATTCCACCTCACTGTCCGTTATCTACCCGAACGTTACCTACCCGAAACAGGCCAAAACTGCATTTTGATGCGTCACAGTGATTAGTTACCGGCAATTAAGTTCCTACTCTTAAACCAAATGGTCTCAGTAATTACCTGGCCGGCAATATTTATGGGTTATCCGATGGCGAAGCCGAAATATTCTTGGCTCTAGAATCAGGGGGCGTCACCCTCAAGCTTAGGTTCGATGGCATCATGGCCCCACGAGGGGTAATTCCTATACAAAAGGTGGAGCGCTGGCAGCTAAATTGACTTCATTAAACGGATGCTCTCATAGCAGGTTTTTTTTTTACACCGTCGATCAGAATGAAGATTTTCCTATAGACATCGTATGACTCTTGTCCGTGAACCTTCTGGAAGGTAGGTCTGTTACTTATTCTGTGCCAGTGCCTCTTTAATACAGCTGAAATATTGTCTACCCTGAGACGTTAACACACGCTTAGAGTTAAGAGGTGTTATTTATTATTAGCAGACGCAGCTCAGTGAGTTTTTGTGATAGGAACAGATATAACGTTGGTATAATCTGAAACACAAGCATATTTTTATGTATATGCTAGTGTTTTCTTATATATTCTTGTGTGGATACTTGCAAAATCAATAAAACTTAAACTACTACTATATTTAATTAACTCAAACCTCTGATACGGTAAAGGAAAACATCGTCACGAAACCTGCGACTGGTCGACGACTGTTTGGTTAACTAGTGTAATGCGCCTTCTTCCGCTAGATAGCGGTGGTCGTTATATCATGCCTTAAGGCGAATGGAAAAATCTGATACCAGTGTATCTATATAACACACTAGAAAATGAAGACTTGGGTCTAAAGCGAAGCTCATGGCTCAAGATAGATCACGATGTCGAAGGATGTCACGCAAGTTCTGACTTTAATTTTGATGACTGCAGCTATTTACCGCCATCTGGCTGCAGAAGCCGAAATTACACTAGAAAACTTAACAGTTAACTAGTGTGTAGGTGCAAAATTAGAGTCAGAGCACTTGCCGCAACTTAATGTTGCAGCATTAAAGCCAACATTGGAGCTGGCATAGATATATGTTTGGAGCTGGCTTGCTAAGACACTGTGCAGTTTCTGACGACAGAAAGCAAACGCGCTCTGACTCCTTAATCGCGTTATGTACGAGCTAAAGAGGCTAATAAAACGAGGCGTATCGACATGACAGACTTTATTGAACAGGAAGGAAACAGTTTACAGTTCACAGTGTTGCCAGGTAAGTATTTCTATTTTTTTGTTATATAGTAACACCCCCACATAACAAAATAAATCTTTTAATACCAAACATGTTTTTTTCATTTAGCCTTAATTCCTAACATACGAGTATGCATAAATTTATAATGCTTAACTGACAAAAGACCCTTAGTTAACAAGTCAGCGGGCATCTCCTGAGTTGAAACATACTCAATATTAATTAATTTATTTTTGACTGCATCTCTAACATAATGAAACCTAACGTCAATATGTTTTGATCTATTATGTGCCTGATGACTTGTTGACATCGCTAGTTTTAATGCACTTTGATTATCACACTTTAATTCAATTACACATTGTTTACCTGTAATTTCATACATGAGATTTCTTAAGTAAACAGCCTCTCTAGATGCCTCTGAAAGGGCAACATATTCTGCCTCAGTACTGGACAGGGAGACAGTACTTTGTTTTTACTCTGCCAAGAAATGACAGAACCATTCATGACAAAACAAAATCCAGTGTAAGATTTTCGATCAAGACTATCGCTAGCCCAGTCCGCATCAACAAAACCTGTTAGCTCTGCATTATCCTTAACATATGTTAAACAATAGTGTTTTGTTTTCTGTAAGTATTTCAATACTCGTTTAGCATAATTAAAATGAGTTTCGCTGTAACAGTTATTGAACTGGCTAAGATAACTAAGACAGTATGATAAGTCAGGCCTAGTCATGACGGCCAAATACATAAGGCTTCCTATCAATCTTTGGTATGGAATATTTACAGCACAATTTTTAGCCTTTTCTATATTTAATTTATTTTCAATAGGAGTATCTATAGTTCTGCAATTTGACATATCAAACTTTGACAATAATTGCTCTATATATTCCTGTTGATCGACTGTAATACTCTTAGATTCTTTATTCACATTAATTTTTTGCTTTTCATTATATTTATTATTGATATAAAACTAGCATTCAGGCATTCCAAAATTATATTATTTGCAGACGACATGAAAATTATAAAAACCATAAAAGAAGTTTCTGATGCGGTTGAACTGCAACACGATCTTAATTCGTTTGAGAGATATTGTATTCAAAATAGACTTAATCTGAATGTAACAAAATGTTTCTGTATGACATTTTCACGTAAATCTAACAATGTAAATTTTCAATATAAATTGCAGGGAGAATCACTTTCGAGGGTGAATCATATTAGAGATTTGGGAGTTATACATGATCATAAACTTATATTTGATAAACATATTGACCACATAGTTAGCAGGGCTTCTAGGTCTCTGGGTTTCATTATGCGAATGTCTAAAGATTTCAAAACTATCAAGTCTATTAAAATATTGTATTGTGCTTATGTTAGGAGCCTGTTGGAATATTCTTCTCAAGTGTGGAACCCGCAATATCAGGTGTACATTAATCGTATTGAAAATATTCAAAAAAGATTCTTGCGTTTTCTAGATTATAAAGCTAAAGTAAAATGTAACAGTTATGAAGAACGTTGTCGCAAATATCATATACTGCCTTTAAGCTTACGGCGTGAAATTAGTGATGTTTGTTTTGTAAGTAAGATCGCAAGTGGAAGGGTTGACTGTCCTGAATTATTAGGTAAACTCTGTTTACGCACGAATTTACTTAGATTTCGTAATAGACCTATTCTGTATTTACCTCTAGTGAGTACGAACTATAGACATAATTCTTTTCTAATTCGTGGCTGTGACACATGTAACAATTATATATTATGATTTTGATACGGATACTCACGCGTCTTGTTAGCCGGATTTGCCGACTAGTTTCGACTTCATACGGAAGTCATTTTCAAGGCGAGTAAGGACCGTCTTTCCGACGTGACAGACGGCCCAGTACTGCTCGATGCAACGTCGCTCGCGTCGCCGCCCGCGCCTCAGCCCGCTGCGCTCGCGCAAGCGCGGTATTGCGCTTCGGGGAATCCTCTGAGAGGGCAGCTGCATCTTCGACTCTCTTTGATGCCGTAGGTGTGAGTATCCGTATCAAAATCATAATGAATATTTCTCACGTTAGTTTTAATCAAACAATTATATAGATGAATTTGATTTTGATCTATTTAATACTTCTCCTTCTAGTATAAAGCGTACGGTGGCTAATTCTTACTTTTCATAAGTTTATAATATTTCAGGTTGCAATGATGATGTGCGTGATGTGATGGACTCATCACCACATAATATTATAATTTGTAATTTAATTTGTTTAGTCTACTACTTTATTTACTTTGCTAGTTGTTGAGCAGATAGCTTCACAACTTTTATTTGTAACACTTCTTAGTTTTAAGTGGCATTATATTATAAAGCTTGTAGTGATAACTACAGAATTATTTTGAACTCCTAACTGGTCAACCTTGCATGTCATATTTTAGGTGAATTAGTTGATATATTGGGATACTATTCCTATGGCGTATTACCTGCATGATAGGCTCTCGACTCACCACAATAGCAGGCATTCAAATCCATTAGTCTCCAGACAAATTGAATGGGAAAGTGACACACCGGTACACAAACTTCATATGTTGTTTTTACAATACTTATTAAGAAAACAGGGAGACCCGCACATCAAAACGTTCTTTGAGTCACGCCGAAACCATTGGTAGCAACAACTCGACGTGATTTTGTGTACTTACGGAATTATATCGAAAATTAAACATTCATAACAAAACATTCCCATGATTAGATTAGACTGTCAACTGAGATCTACAGAGTTGGACGTCTGACATTGACAGCTAGTGACACACGTTCCGTCCTGGGTCCTAACAAACCTTTCTTATCATAAAAAAATAAGAAATCATGGTAGGATTGTTGTAGAATTTTAATTATTCTCCTTTAATATCGTCGACTTAGATTATTATAATATTCAACGAATAAATACCATATTTAAACATTAGTTCTTTTAAAGAATATTTAAAAGTTGGTTTGACGTGCGTCCGAATTAAGCGAAATGGAGCGCGACGAGGCGGAATGTCAAATCGAGTGGAGAGGGATCGGGCTCTTCCTGGATAGGCCGCCACGACTAACATGGTTTGAGCAAAATCATTAAATTTTTGGGGTTTTTTCACTTTCGCCGCCCTCGGCTTCCCGTCATGGGATTATAGTTTAACCTTTAGCTTTAAAATCCGCGATACGCGCAAGGACACAGGGGATATTCGCCGCCACGAAATTGTCGGGAACATGAGCTGTTGAAATCCACGTGCCCGCCCGGCATATGAATTGATGCTTCCTGGAGTGTCCCCCCATCGCCAGAGGGTGCGGTTTCCCCGGACCGTGGACCGCATGCCACGGCGCAGGCCCCGTCGTCGGCGACCCCAAGGTGCAACACACGGATCCTAACCTTATTTCCAAAGGCCGCGTCGCCGCCTCCGATCCGATGTCCCTGTAGTGGCTCAGCGCAAACCTCGGAAGGTCCAGCCAGCGTCTACTATCTCGCATACAACGGAGCGTGCAGGAGCGCCGCGTCGCTTTGAGGACGCGACCAGTACCAGTGCTCGAACCCAATGGATCACAAAACGGTGAACAGGACAACGTTCTAAGTGCGCACAGACGTTTGTGTACGGACCTGGCCAGGTACCTTATATTTGGTTTATGTTAATTTTAACTTTTAATTGCGGCAAAGACTTATCAGATTTTGGTATTAGTATAACATGTGCCCGCCTTCAGCGGCTAGTGTGTTTATGGAATAAAATGCTATATTCTATCCCAACCATATTGTATTAATGATATCACCCTGCCCGTGACTCCCAGGACTTAAGGCTTAATAGACAAGAGGTCCTTGTACTTCAAAAGTACGAGGCTCTATCCTGAGCATTACATCCGGCTCTCTATAAAGTAATTGTTCGTGTATAATCGCACTGCGCAGGGATATTGCCCGTCTTCGCTTCAAATAGTTGGAGACCCCTGCGCACACCGACCAACACACACTACACAACAACAACAATACACTTTATTTTTTTTTATTTTTTATACACGACAAGCTATAATAGTTTTCAATTTATGAAGATTTGTTATCGGCATTTAAATATTATGTACTTGTATACATTTATTGTAACGCTGTTAATCTTCTAAATAAAATAAAATAAAATAATTCGCATACCTAAATACCTTCTAACAGGACCCAAATCCTTTAATTTGAATTCAGAATTTAAAACAGATTTTAATTTTTCAGTTTCTGCAGTACAATTCGAAAAAATTAAAAAATCATCAACATATACAGTTACAACAAGTTTAACATTTTCAGAAAATTTCGTGAACAAGCATGGCTCAAATTTACTAATTTTAAAACCGACACTGAGCAAACAGTCTTTCACTTTCTCATACCAAACCAAAGAAGATTGTTTTAATCCATAAATCGTTCGTTTAAGCTTCAAAACTTTGCCATTGCTTTTATTTACGAAACCTTCCGGAATACACATATAAATATTTTCCTTTAACTTGCCATTTAAAAATGCTGTTGTCACATCTAGATGTGTAATGTCCATGTCCCACTGTACACTTAAAGCAAACAACATCCTAAGTGTGGAATGTTTTACGACAGGAGAAAAAGTGTCCTCGTAATCGATGCCATGTCGCTGCGTAAAGCCTTTAGCCACTAGTCTGGCACGATACCGCACTTTATCACTCACATCTAACTTTTTATTTAAAACCCACTTACACTGCACAACAGACCCGTCACTCGGTTTATCAACTATATCCCACGCGTCATTGTCCTTGAAAGATTGAAGCTCCTCTCGCATAGCCTGCCTCCACTGATCAGCTTCAGGACCATTCAGCGCTTTTGAGAAATCTATCTGTTCAACTTCTGGACTAGGACTGGAGATACAGATATTACTGAGTCCATAACGTTCAGGAATTTTTATAATTCTCTTTCTCTGTACAGATTCTGGAAGTGGTAGCGACTCATTGCTTGAGATTTCTGTCTCTATATTCGAATCAGTTAGAGTGTCATCACCAGTTTCACTTGATGGATCAGTATATACAGATGTGTTACTTGAATCTGAATCAGAGATTCATTCACTGAAGAGCTCCCCCACTGAATCTCTGCCATCTTCAATTGTTTTTGGCGACTCATTTGACTCTGTTTCAACATCATCCTGTATCCAAGTTACAGTTTCTGATGGTCTAGACTTTTCTTCCATCACTATGACATCTCTTTTCACAGTAACAATATTTCTTTTAGGATCATATACACGATACCCTTTCACTGTTTCTGAAAATCCGACTAGTATATACAATTCTGCCTTTCTGTCCCATTTTAATCTCCTTTCTTTTGGAATGTGAGCCATCACTTGACTTCCAAACAGGCGTATATGACTCAGGTCTGGTTTCCTTTTTGTGCCACGCTTCATAGGGTGTTTTATTTTCTAGACTTGAAGTAACAGACCGATTTTTTAGGTATACGGCTGTATTCGCTGCTTCAGCCCAGAACTTCTTTTCTAGATTGGCATCAAAAAGAAGGCATCGCGCTTTTTCCACCACTGTTTTGTTGGCTCGTTCACAAACACCGTTTTGCTCTGGTGTGTAAGCATTTGATTTCTGATGGATAATTCCTTCTTTTAATAAAAAGTTTTCCATCTCTCCGTTACAAAATTCACCACCATTATCTGAACGAAGTATTTTTATTTTTTTATTTTGCTGATTTTCAACCATCGCCTTGAAAATCTTAAATGTCTTGAAGACTTCACTCTTTTGTTTAAGAAAGTAAATAAAAGTCATACGACTGTAATCGTCAATGAACAGAACGAAATATTGTGAGCCGGCAATGGACCTCACTTCCATTGGACCACATACATCAGTATGTATTATCTGAAGTGTCTCAGTACTTCTTTGTCCAACATGTGAAAATGGTAGCCTCATCTGCTTACCTTCACAGCAGGTCACACACTTAGCCTTTGTTATGTTACTGGAATCTGGATAACACAATCCATCCACAATGCCATTCTTCATTTTGTTCAAATCATGGCTATTAATATGTGCTAACCGCCTGTGCCAAAGTTCTGCACTTACAACAGCAGGTGCCGCCAGCATACAATCTGCTACTTTAATATTTAGCTTGTACACTCCATTTGTTGACACTGCTGTGGCCACCAACTCATTCTTCTTGTTGCGAATATAACAATGACTAGCTTCAAAATTAACCTTATTTCCATTTTTGATTAGCTCGTTTACTGACAACAAGTTAGTAGTTAAACTTGGTACACATAGCACATTTTTAATCATGATGTCGTAGTTACAATTCGTCGATATTTGTACTTCGCCGGAACACAAAACTGGCACTTTCATATCTGTGACGTATAGTGTTGTATACGTCGCCCCCACCACTGGCCGGTGGTGTGGGGATGTGTCAGTGCGCACTGCGCATTCTGATACGATACGTTGTGGTGGACGGACGTGTGTCAGGACATACTCATTGTCCTGGTGATTACGGTGGAACATCAGGATACCTGGTTGCGATGTACAGTTACGTGCGGTGGACGGGGCACGTAACCTTGCCGTAGGACGTCACAAATGGCAACGAGGAAAAAACCGTGAGTAAATTATAATTACTAATCGTTTGAAATCGTTCGTTATTTTCAACATCATGAAAAAAAAAAAAACTGGAAAGGAAAAGGGAGGTAAATGAATATTACACAGATGCCAATTCGATATTTTATAGAAATATATGCAAAGTTTTACCCGATTCAATTATTTTTCAATGTAGGTAGTTCACAATTTGCAATATGAATACATACTTGCCGAATAATATTAAAATTGGAGTCGAGTTATTTTTCCAATGTCGAAAAGTATGTAACTAATGTCGAGTTCGGGCCGGACCGGCGACAAAGACAGAAACAAATGCATAGTACTGATTGATATTTTGCTCCAGAGTAAATATATATTCAAATCTAAATTATTTTGATTAGAAACTTTCAATTTAATTTCGTCTACCTCTGAAAAGTCATGTTAATTTGACAGACAAAAAGCATATTTACCAAATTATGTAAATCGGTGAAATTTATAAACAAGGTATATTCTTTGAAAAAGAATACAATTGAAATAAAAGTTGACAAGTAAAATTTATTGTAAATGACTTTGTTTAAACCTACCTTAACAAGGTTATGTGTGGAACCAAACGATATAAAATTCATTTGTATTAAAATTAATTTCGATAAATAAAAAAGTAACATCAACAAGAATGCAATTCATTCACACTATTTTGCATCTATAAATCAAAGTAAGTGCATTATGATGATAACACTAATTATCTACCAGTGTAGTGAGCCTTCCCTGGTATGAAATACATGGCTAAATGTCACAGCCAATCAATCATTCATTTAAAATTAAGATTTACACAATACAGATAACAAACATAGGTTTTGAGTCAAATTATGTCCCAAAAAACATAATAAGCATTAGTAAACAACAGTGCTAACAAAAAAAAAAAAAGATGAATTATTTCAGTTTACTACAGTACAAAAGAATGAATGGTTTCATATGCATAGTGTTTGTGTGTTGGATACAAACTATTGTATCAAAGTAGAAGAAAATGTAAATCAGTAGATGAGACGGTCAGTGAAACGATTAATTCTGTTTGAAAAGATTAGTTTTATACAAAATATTGCTTACCCAAATAAAGTTCATTGTAAGAATGACACATGTAAATTCTAACTGCAATTAGATCACCACTAAGCTGCGCAACAGAAACTAATTATGTCTGACAAATAATTTCCGTTAACTGCGGAGAAACACCAACCAATGTATATATAGCACATGTTGTTGACATGACTGTAATGAATAAAAGTGCTAAATCAGGTCAGTAGATTTTGGATATCCGTTTTATGTTGTGGATGACTCATAACCATAGATTTTACAAACCAACATCATTATAAATTGACGGCCTCTGGGCACAACAATGGGGATTTCCTCTAAATCACGGGTTCGATTCCCGATCAAGTTATATACGTTCAAATCTACCTAAATAATGCTGTAAGGAATGAATGAGCCAAAAGTTCTTGTGTTTAGTTTGTGTACAGTTTGACGTTGTAATAAGCTAATGTACAGAGTTCTTGTGTGTAGCACAATTTGGCGGTGCTGTGTAACGTCAAAATGAGAAGGAAATGAGGAGTAGAGACTATTGTCTGCTATTAGTCCAAAAGGTGAAATAACAATTGGAGATGACCAATGTTGACAAATCAACAGATTGTAAATCCAATAAAATATTTATGTAACAGAATTAATGATGATCAAATGATAGTTTTATTTAACTATCGCCTGGGTTTTGTCGTTGTGACTTAAACAAAAGAAAATGATGATGGTAACTCGGTGTTGACGATATACTAAAAAAATATATATATATATATATATATATATATATATAAATATGTTGTTACGATGTTATCAGTAAGGGTACGTAAATATTGAGTAGTTAACTGGTACGTAAGTTAGTACTATTTGAAATAAAAGTTTTACAGATTGAATTGTGAACTGAAAATGTGAGATGGTACTAATAAAGAAAACGGTATACAAATTCAGTAGTAAACTGAAAATGTCAGTTGGTACTAATAAAAATAAATGGTGTACAAATTTAGTAGTAAACTGAAATGTCAGTTGGTACTAATAAAAATAAATGGTGTACAAATTTAGTAGTAAACTGAAAATGTCAGTTGGTACTAATAAAAATAAATGGTGTACAAATGTAGTAGTAAACTGAAATGTCAGTTGGTACTAATAAAAAAATGGTGTACAAATTTAGTAGTAAACTGAAAATGTCAGTTGGTACTAATAAAAAAAAAATGGTGTACAAATTTATTAGTAAACTGAAATGTCAGTTGGTACTAACAAAAATAAATGGTTACAAATTAAGTAATAAACTGGAAATGCCTTTTGGTACTAAAAATAATACATGTTGTTGCATAATGAGTATTAAACTGGAAATGCAAGTATAATCAATTTCGTTACAAATTGAGTAGTACCTGGAATGCCGGTTGGTACTAATTCAAATAGGTACATGCTTTTACAAATTAAGTAGCAAACTGGAAATTCCAGTTGGTACTAACAAGAAACAATTGAATAAAATGAATAATAAGCTGACTTGGTTAGGTCAGCTGGTATTAACAAGAAACAATTGATTCAAATAAGTATTCAGTTGACTTGGTTAGGTCAGCTGGTGATAACAAGAAACAATAGATTAAAATAAATAGTAAGCTGACTTGGTTAGATCAGCTGGTACTAATAAGAAACAACTGATTAAAATAAGTAGTAAGTTGACTTGGTTAGGTCAGCTGGTGATAAGAAACAATAGATTCAAATAAGTAGTAAGCTGACTTAGTTAGATCAGCTGGTACTAACAGGAAACAATTGATTCAAATAAGTGGTAAGTTGACTTGGTTGGGTCAGCTGGTGATAACAAGAAACAATAGATTAAAATAAGTAGTAAGCTGACTTGGTTAGATCAGCTGGTACTAACAAGAAACAATTGATTCAAATAAGTAGTAAGCTGACTTGGTTTGGTTAGCCGGTACTAACAAGAAACAATTATCTAAGTATGAGGCAGACTTGTGTTGGTCAGCTGATATTAACAAGACACGATTAATTAAGTAGTAGGCTGATTTGGTGATCAGCTGGTACTAATAAGCAACAATTGATTAAGATTAAGTAGTAGGGTGACTTAGTTTGGTCAACCGGTAATTACCGGTAATAAAAAGAAACAACTGTTAAAGATACAAGTACTAACAAGTTTCTATTGTATAAATGGCCCCAAATGTATCAAATACCACGTTTGAATTGTTGGGCTGCAAAAATGATTTCGCGGAATCTAAATTTATGGTCATTTGTTAATCACACATTTTTGAAATTGAACGTTTATTGACAAATTGATAACAATAAAACGAGTACACACAATTAATTATAATGGCGTACTAATCCGATTCAAAAATAATTGTTGCGTAAACTGCTGACCGCAGCGATATTGTACGGTGACACCGTACATATTATAGTATCCTCTTTCGTCCGAGATCGCCTTGGCAGTAGACGTGTTACAAGTTTAATTTAAAATAATTAAAAAGTGTTTCACCAATTAAAGTTACTAAGTGTATATTATATTAATGTGAGATTCCTGTACATAATACAAGTGAACTTACGTCGTTTGCATATAAACATCGACCCATTGTCAGCTACGGAACGACACAGCGAGTGCGGTAACAGCACCTCTCCCCCGCGTGCAAAAGACAACTGCCATTTTTCGTCTCGCTCTGACGCCCGGCTGCGTGTGAGCCGCGTTGTTATATAACAAGGAACCGGTTGTCTACTGCCTACGTTCGATACAGAGCGCTACGAAGTTTAGTTTGCTACAACACAGCGATAAGAGTCTACGAAATACTTCATCACTTTGCCGTTGCCTTTTGTTTACACATATTTTCTTTAGCAAAGAAATCTTCATTATTCTTTTAACTGTTATTTATACGAAGAATAAAGTACTTAACTATTCTATAAAATGGATAATACTTTGGATAAATCGCTCTCAGACTCGGAAATAAATCTAGTTTCGAATATCATAAAAACTCCCCCTAACTTCGTTAATGCTAGACAAAAAAGGAAAAGAATGGAAGATCATGGGGACGCTTTTAAAGATATGAAGGATATGATTGCACGATTAACAGAAAATCAAGAAAAAGAATTTAAGAAAAATGCTGCCACACTAAAACAAATACAGCAGTCAAATCAAAATATAGAAAATACAGTGTCGTTTTTGACTGCTCAGAATGAGGAACTAAAACAGAAAATAGAAAAATTGCAGGCCGAAAAAACTGAGGACAGAAAATTAATTACTATTTTGGAGAATAAAGTAGAGGACATGCAGAGAGACAGTCGCAAAACAAATTTGGAATTAAAAAATGTTCCGAAAAAGAACAATGAAACCAAAGAAGATCTTATTGATATGGTGTTGAACTTATCAAAGAATATTGGAGGTGATATGAGTAAAAACGATATTAAAGATATATACAGAGTGCGCAGCAAAAAAGACGAAGTAAAAAATACTCCAATAATTGTTGAGACATCTTCTACAATTATAAAAAATGATACCCTGAAGCTATGTAAATCATTTAATATAAAGCATAAAACTAAATTATGCGCAAAACACCTAGGACATCGGGTATCAGAAGATACTCCCATCTTTGTCTCGGAGCATTTGACTCCGAAAGCTTCGCGCCTTTACTTTCTTGCGCGTGACCTGGTAAAGGCAAAGACATTCAAATTCTGCTGGACGGCGTATGGCAAGATTTACTTGAGGAAAGACGAACAATCTCCAATCATTTTAGTTTTAAGTGAGTCCCAAATTCAAAAACTTGTAGAAAAAACATGACTATTACCTATATTGTATATTGTGCTGCAAGTATTTTGGTGCTTCTTGTTTATTTGTGCACCCGTTTTACATGTTATTACGAAAACATACACTTTTTACACACACATGTTTACTTTTACACACCCATCTATTTTTTCTCAACTCAATTATTCGCTGAAATGTTTATTATATACTAGTGCAATCTGGTATCTTCTTAAAGGATTTTTATTCTCTGATTCAATTTTATTTTACAACCAACTTTACAACATTACTAGTTATCACTTGCTCTCCGATTATTATTCAAACTATGGATAGTTCTTTGAACACAATAAATGAAATAGACGATAGCAATATTGCATTTTCCATTCAATGTGAGACTCAAGACATAATGAAATATATTAACGTTCAAAATAATAATTTAACTGTAATTACGCAAAACATTAGATCTATTTATTGCAATCTAGATGATTTTTTGATAACGTTGACCGAAACCAGTTTTGACATCGATATTCTCATTTTAACGGAGTGCCATCTCGATTCAAATAAGCCTATCCCTAGCATAAATAATTACACATCGTATACAACTACCTATCATCTAAATAAAAATGATGGAGTAGTGGTTTATATTAAAAATGATCTCGATGCTGTAGTTAATGAAGTAAGGCTCGATCAAGCATCTTGCCTACGGATTGATGTCTGTTCTCATATATTCCTTGCCATATATCGCTCTCCATCTAACTCCAAGGCAAACAACCTCATTAATTCAATTAGTACTTACTTAAATGCAATTAAATCAAAAGACACTATTATAATAACAGGAGACTTAAATATTAACTTGATACCTAGAACTGGAGAACCTATAAATGAGATTAACAACAGAAACTACTATCTAAATATGTTAGCTTCACATGGTATAATCGCAGGTCACTCATTTCCAACAAGATATGGCACTTGCTTGGATCACTACATGTTAAAAATTCCCCAAGCAAAACTCTCAGCGCACATTGCTGTTTTAAACACTACTGTCACTGACCATAGAGCTGTCTTTTTAAGCTTATCTTCTGTTAAAACTACTGATACTACTTCCAAATGTTTTCATCGAGTTGATTATGATAAAGCTATTAAAAATCTAGAAAATAAGGATCTCCAAGGTTTGTTAAAAAGTAATGACCCAAATATTGTCACTGAAAAACTTATAAATTATTTGAATGAATCTATCAATGAATCTAAAACTGTAGTCTGTCTTTCAAGAACTAAAAGAACTCTCAAGCCATGGATTACTCCCGGTATTTTACGCTGTATAAAAAATAGGAACAAAATGCAAAATAAGCTCCGACGTAATCCTGACAATGAAATTTTAAGAATCACCTACAAACGGTACCGTAACTTTTGTAATAATTTAATTAAAAAACTCAAACGTAAACATGAAAGAAAACAGTTGGCACAATCTCTTAAAAATTCAAAATTATTATGGGATAACATAAAATCTATCACTAACTTAAAATCGAGTAAATCTCAAAATACTGACTTACTTAAGGTTAAAAAATCTTCGAAGGAATCTGTAAATTTTGTTAACCGCTATTTTGCTTCAGTAGGGAAAAATCTTGCCGAAGCTTTCACTGGAAACCCTCCTATACAAAGGCCGCCTAATATTCCAAATTCCTCTTTTGTTCTTATGGATACAGACGAACAAGAAGTTAGAAGTATACTTATGAGTCTAAAATTAGATAGTAGCCCTGGGTGGGACAACATTACAACTAGTTTTCTCAGGCTTGCACAGGAACTCGTCGTGCCTGTGCTTTCCCATTTGGCGAATCTTTGTTTTCAAAAGGGAATCTTTCCCAGACTTTTAAAACTTTCGGTTGTCATACCAATCCACAAGGGTGGTAATAGAGATGATGTGAACAATTACAGGCCAATCTCCATATTACCAGCAATTTCTAAAATTATAGAAAAACTTTTAAATGCGCGGCTACTTAGCTTTTTCAATAAATTTGATATTCTTTCAAAGTCACAATTCGGCTTTCGTCAAGGCAAATCCACTGAAGATGCTATTCTAGCTTTAACATCTCTCATTGTGGATCAAATGGATAAGGGCAATAAATGTTTGACTGTTTTTTTGGACATAAAAAAGGCTTTTGACACCGTCTCTATTCCCACCTTAGTGCAAAAACTGGAAGATAATGGTATTAGAGGCACCGCATTGGATTTATTTAGAAGTTACTTGTCAGATCGTCGACAAAGAGTAAAGATTGGCAATTACATAAGTCAAGATTTGGATGTTACCTACGGTGTCCCCCAGGGGAGTGTATTGGGCCCGACTTTATTCCTTATATATATTAATGAGTTAACAAATTTGGATCTTGTAAATGGTCATATATTTTCCTACGCAGATGACACCGCGTTGGTTTTCATCGGTAAATCATGGACTTCTGTATTTAAAATTGCTGAATCGGGTCTTGCTAAAGTATCTAATTGGTTGAATTCTCACTTGTTAACCCTTAATACTTCTAAAACAAATTACATATGTTTTGCAAAAACTAAAAAATCTAGTCCTAAAAATAATTTTCAACTTAAATTACATAAATGCGATACCAATATTTCACACTGTAACTGTCCAGAAATAAATAAAGTCAGTGATATAAAATATTTAGGTATATCAATTGATGAGCGTCTGTCCTGGCATTTACAAATTGAAACTATAAATAAAAGAGTTAGAAAGTTAATATGGATTTTTAAGATATTAAGGCACATTGCTGACAAAAAGTTAATAAATCAAATTTACACTGCTTTAGCTCAATCAGTAATAGGATATTGCATAACTATATGGGGTGGAGCAAATAAAACAAAGTTCCTTGAAGTCGAAAGAGGTCAGCGCTGTTTGCTTAAAGTTATGCATTTCAAGCCTTTTAGATTCCCGACATTAGATTTGTATTCCCATTGTGAACTTTTAACTGTTAGGAAACTATATATCTTACAAACCTTACTAAAATTCCACAAAAGTTTACCTTATGAACCGAGTAAATTAAATAAAAGAAGAAAAGATGTAGTAGCTCACTGTATTAATACGAAATCAAAATTTGCCTCAAGACAATTTACTTCTCAATCAGGGAATCTCTACAATAAAGTTAATAAAATACTTGAAATATATCCTTTGAGACTTCGCGAAGTTAAGAAAAAAGTAGACAAATGGTTGAAAACGCTCAACTACGACGAAACAGAAGCGCTAGTTAAATAATATTATTTATACACAAGACTTACACATATATATACACACACATATAAACATAAACATGCACACGTTATTATTTTTAGTTTGTTTATTAATTAATTCGTTTCAATTATTTTTATTAAAAGTGTTTTGCAATTAATGTATGCTAAGAAAGAGTAGGATTTTCTGATACAGGCATACTTTGCTTACTAGAAAGTCCTAACAATGTATCTTTGAACACTTTGTAGTGAAAGAAATAAATGCATTTTCATTTTTTTTTTTTTTTTTTTTCATCATTTGTTGACAATCGACAACTTGCAATTTAATACTGATACAGCTAATACATACTTTTAATCTATCTAGTCTTGGCAAAGTAAAGGCCGACATAAATGACAATTAAGCATCATTACTTAATATGTGGTATACTAAGTTACTAAATATATGGTAAGCGGTGTTGAATGCACAATAACACAGTTTTCACAATGCCTGATAGAATCTGTGCCATAGTTTTTTAGCTATACCTAAGTACCCGAAAGAAAAGAAAAACAAAACAGGACTAATTTAATTAGCCCGCTCATTTTTGAAAAGGAATTTTCGCCTCCAAGAATATAGTCTCTAGTCAGGATCAGCTGGCTAGAACGAAGAGGGGAAATTCAGTGTTTTATAAATGACGCCGTTGCGTACTAAATTATCAGTGACCGACCACAATACTAGTTCTTTGGGTTTAATTTCGTGGTATTTATAAAGTTAAGTATCATTATGAATTAGAGGTGTGTTGCCTTTGATGTTCAAATGAAAAACAAATAAATAAATTCTATAATTTTGACTTACTTCACTAAGTAATATCCTGAGTACGCTAAATGTGTACGTATTATATTGGGATCATAAAGTTACGTTACCTTTGTAGGCCACGGTGTAAACACTATGTACTGAATGTTATTTCCTACAGAATATATCTGACTCTGTGTATATGTTTGTTAGGTGTGAGAGCCTAAATTAATTGAACGAGCAAAATGGATACACCGACACAAGTTCACTGGTAAAAGTTTATTTTTAACTGTCAATTGAGTACCAACAAAGTTTATGGTATTTACCCTAAAATAGAAGCCACAATGCAGTTAACACAAATACTTCTAATTCATGGCAGCATGGCTAAAGATTTATTTACATAGGTACAAGCGATATGGATCGCTGCGAGGTGCCGACTGAAGTGAGTCGCCACGGAGTATATAAAACAAGTATCAGAACAATTTAACAATATGTGCCCCTACACCTTCGTATTCTTTAAGAATACACTTGTACTGTCAGAATAGATGATTAAGATTTACTTATTCATTCATGACTCGAGATTACGGATCAGTCTTCTCGGACTTGGCTGTTGCTCTCACGATATTCAGGTACTGGACAGTGAGTTGTACTTTTCATAAGAACAATCTAACAAGAGATCAATCGCGTGACCGAATATAGCTCTAGATGGGGAGCCGGAGCTCCGACAATGTCATGTCGGAGGTTGTATATATACTAGCAATTTTGAAATGAAAAACAAAACGAAAAATGATTTATTGACCGCAATATACACAATAAAGTACAACTAAACAGGTTAATGTTTGTAACATTTGTAACATGCATTGCAGAATTTGAATATCTACATCACTTAACATCTATGTCTTCCTTACTAGCGAGGAAGTCAACAAAAGTTAACAATACAGAATAAAAATAAAGTAGATAGTCAGAAATATGACGTTTTGTCATTATATAACATTCTCTGTATCATCTAAGATCAAAGATATATTTTAGAAATAAACTAACCTTTGGTGAATAGAATACATAAATAGCCTTGTTCTATTACAAGGTTAAGATGAAAAAAAAAATAGATTTCATTTGCAATAACTATTATGATATTAAAATAGTTATTGAAATTCTTAATATAATACAAATAATGATCTCTAAACTAGTATCAATAATCCTTCAATAAAGATCTTTGTGCCACCTGAGTTAACGCGTGCAGAAAAAATCTATCAATATATTTTCTTCTGCAACTCTGTAGTGCAGTCAGAAGCGTTGGATGCTAAGTTTTACTCAACAACAATACACAATGGCAAGTACTTTTATACTGGGAAATATAATATTAAATAATAGAATTCTATGGAGCCAGCAGAAAAAAGATTACACATAAACAGATTTTATTAGTTCATTTTATATTAAGAACAATATGCTTTAGTTCTTTCTCGGTTTATACAAATAATTAATATATTTAGTCAGACATCCTGATAAGTCGAGAACAAAGCTATTACCAACAAAATAAAGTCGTTCATTCTACACGATCTGGCATACAAATTCAAAATAAATACATGTTTATTTAAGCCACCAGTCACCATGCAAAATATCAAACAATTTGAAATCGAGTCGAATTTGAAAATAATTCGAATCAGTCCAGATTTAAAGTCAATAGGAAAAAAAAAAACTAAATGTTTTTTGTAATCTAAATGATTACATCTGCTAAAAAAATTTAGTATTACAGAATAGAATTCTTATTTAACCCCAATTTAATAAAATGTGATTCATTCATATTATTTTATTTGCAATAATGCTGCATACAATACATGTAGTTGTCAAACTGGATACTGATATGGTAAAAAAAAAAAAAAAAAAAAAAACATTTGTTTTTCAAATCAAATATTAACAAAAGAGGGGATTGTGGGGCATCTGCTACTTTAATTCAAATTATTGTAAGATTACGCACATGATACATCTTCATAGTAAAGTTTATGAAATTGGAGATTTCGGTTAATTTGGAAAATATCTAAATTGGAAACTACTTACCTCTTGGACCTTCATTTATATTTCGGAATGGAAAGTAGCGAAAAGTAAATTATCGAGATAAGCATATAGATTCTTTGTCGATATCTATTAGATTCACTCGCAGTCATACTACCTCTTTGTATTTATCAAAATCATAAAAAAAGGAGAGGTGTGACGTATAGTGTTGTATACGTCGCCCCCACCACTGGCCGGTGGTGTGGGGATGTGTCAGTGCGCACTGCGCATTCTGATACGATACGTTGTGGTGGACGGACGTGTGTCAGGACATACTCATTGTCCTGGTGATTACGGTGGAACATCAGGATACCTGGTTGCGATGTACAGTTACGTGCGGTGGACGGGGCACGTAACCTTGCCGTAGGACGTCACAATATCGTTGGCAACAGTTATCTCTGATATACACGGTGTAAAGTTTGCGTGTCTTATCCATTCCTTGTTTGCCGTCATGTGTGCACTTGCGCCGCTATCTAAGTACCACTCGCTCTTACTATATTCTCCGCTCAAAAATACCACATTGAAAGCATTGGATTTTTTACTTTTTTGCAATAATGGACATTGGTTTCTATAATGCCCCGCTTGTTTGCATTTGTAGCAGGTTATTGTCTTGTAACCTGTCACTGTCACTTTTGATGACGTTCCGTAACTTTTTAAATTTTTGTTTTTGTTGCTATTGCTACTATTTGCAGCGAATGCAGCGCCACTGGAATCCGTAGTGTCATTATTTGAAACTTCCATATCAATCAACTTTGATTTTATTGCATCTGTGGTAATATTCATTCCGGAATGCTCTATGGCCATTATCATGGGTTGATATTTTTCCGGCAAACCCGCCAATAATAACGAACCGACCCATTCTTCTGTAATTGTAAATCCTGTGCCTTTTAATCTCTGAGCAGTTTCCACCACTTGCGTGACGTATGATGTCATGGAATCGCAATTTTCTTGGCGTAACGAGATTAAATGTCTCAGTAGGGTTATCTTTCTAGAAAATCCCGAGTCATCGAACATTGATCTTAGTTTGACCCACAACTCCAAAGATGTTTTCGTCTCCTTTATATGCACGTACAATACAGGATCGATAGTTAAAACTAACTTCGCCTTGGCTTTTGCATCATCCGATGGTTTTGCTTCGAAACCAGGCTCCGGCTTCGACATGATGTAATTCACTAAATTGTCAAGTACCAATAAATTTTCAACTGCAAAACTCCAATCATGATAATTTTCACGGCCCTTGAGTTTCGGAACACTCTGAATATAGTTCACTGCCATGTTTACGCGAATCACTCACTTTCGACTGTCTTTTACTACAAAAAACCGAAAAAAAAATAAGATATCGCCCATAACCTAATAAAACGAGGCGTATCGACATGACAGACTTTATTGAACAGGAAGGAAACAGTTTACAGTTCACAGTGTTGCCAGGTAAGTATTTCTATTTTTTTGTTATATAGTAACAGAGGCAACAGAAATGACACGAAAATCTAGTCTACACACAAAAAGTTGAAGTTTTAAGGGGTTTAAGCTTGGGTATGCGTATTATAAAGGCCTCTTTTTAAAACCATTTCATAGGTTTTTATGGGTTAAAGCTATATCAAAGTATAAATAAGTATGTAGACTATTAGTATAAACAAACTCCTATAGTTAATCTTATTTGTATTCGTAATAGGTAATGTTATGAATCGAACTAATTAATATACGATTAGATTATAATCAGTTAATGAATGATCCTTCTCACCTGAATAATTAGCGATTAATTTCCGCCACTTCACTCGATTTTGTGAAATGATTGAAATTCACTAAATTAGCAAATCAGTGCCAATTAATGAGAGGAAATTGACATTTGAATTTGCTGTATAATAATATAATGAAAAGGAATATGACAATGATGACATAATGAAATGATAGGCACATACTTGCAGGATTTGATTACAGACTTTTCTCTTAAATGCAATGTGACTAATTGGCATTATGCACTTATGCTAACATCCTTTCAAATATCACACATTTCCCGTCCTAAAGAATAAAATAAAGCTTGTAAAATTTCGAAATGTACGATACTTTCCTAAGTCCCAATAACTGGATCGCAGGAAGAAATATGTAAAGTGCGAGAGGAGAATAGCAACATGTACTTAACTGAGTCTAGTTTCATATTCAAAAGCTATCATTCTTTACGCGATCGGCTCTGGCCCGCTATTGGCTTATATTTAGGGTTGCCATTCGTCCGGGTGTCCCCGGATTTGTCCTAAATTGGAGGGTGTCCGGGCAGAGTTTTTAAAACGTGTGTGGACATTTTTCTTGTCCATGGAAGTTCGAATCTGCCGCGCGACTTTCTTTTTTTGATTTAAGAAGTATTTTAAACATACATACATAGAATCACGTCTTTATCCCTTACGGGGTAGACAGAGCCAAGAGTCAAGAGACTGGAAGGCCACGCTTAGCTGAATAGTGAGCTTTCTGATAATTTTTTATTTTATAATATTAAGTATTTAATTTACTTTCTCAATCTGTGTGATTTCTTAGTCTTTACTGCGGCTCGGCTTTTATAAAACACCATCTATTGTTAAAAGGAATGTTAAGATGGTTTGGGCATGTTGAGAGGATGGATGAAAAGAGATTGACAAAAGGTATTTATAAAGCAGAGGTGAATGGAAAGGTTGGTCAGGGTCGACCTCGTAGAACGCACTCCGACCAGATTGCGGATCTCCTTAAAAAGGGAGATATTAGGAGCACCCATAACCGGAAAGCATGTATGAAGAGAGTGATGAGTGTAGAGGAAGCAAGAGAGATCTGTAAAGATCGTAGCAAGTGGAAATCGCTAGTTTCTGCCTACCCCCACGGGAAAAAGGCGTGATAATATGTATGTATGTATGTATCTATTGTTATTTTTTGGAGGGAGTAATTTTATTTAAATTTTTTTTCGAGTACGTCCTGGGAAAATCTTTATTTCACACAAATGTGCGGGGTTTTTGAAGTTTTTGTCCTGGGTCCGTTTGCTGATGGCAGCCCTACTTATATTGAATGTCGTTACTGCTCTAACAATCCCGTTTTCGTTGTGTTTCCATCATTTTTTCGGGTTTTATTGCTTGAATAATAGTGATTTGAGATTTGTCTGAACTGATCGTTTATTTTCATAAAAGGATATAAACGTTTAGCAACGTTTGTTCCCTAATGATGGTAGTTTGTAGATATATGATATTACTAGTTGCTCCCCGAGGATTGGCTTTGTTGGCATTTCTTGTCTCGAAATTCCTACGAGAGTAGAGCCCCGGGCGCTTCTACTAATACCACAGGGCGGGCGCTTCATAGAAACGGGGCGTCAAATATACCTACAGCTACTACAATAAAACTGTATATCCGTAAACACGTCAGTAACACGTCAATGTGTGCGTTTTCATAGTCATAGCGTCCCAGTAAACACAAGAACGGGGGAGAAGTGCTTTGCCATATTGCGGGAGGGGCAGGGAATTTCCTTTCTGTATGTAGTACTTATTACTACTTATTTAAAAAATAATAATATTTGTGTCAATCCCCGGGAAATAGTACTTTATCGTTGTTGGTTCTTACGACATTATGCTTATTATAAACTAAGTCAACTTGTACGATTTTTATTAGCAACTTAATCATATGGTTACGGACCGGACCATAAGGTACGATTTTCCTATGGATTGACACATTTTGGCTGATCTTCTTTGCTTTCTGTGTAGTCACAGTTAAATATAAAGTACCTTGCATGGCGGAAATAGCGCCGAATTTGCAGTGCATTTAGTGTTAATTTGCTGTGTTTATGTGCTGTCGACTGTACAAGCTTCTAACGCGGTGCAGGTTCCCGCAATATTCCGACTCCAGGTGGCGCCACTAGCGTAGGCGTGAGATGAATACTCAAGGAGCTAGCTGATTTGCTTACCACACTCCTCGTCGGTGTAGGACGTTTTATTTTCACAACTTTGTCTGAAAAAGTATACTTATCTATTTTATTTTAAAAGCTTTTATTTAACTTGCAATGTATGTAATATGTTCGGTGGGGTGGAATCTTAGAACTCAATTTTGAAGTTGATATCTTTAACCGATTGAGCTGAAATTTTGTATACACGTTTAGTTCGGATGACAATGCATGATATGGATGCATATTGGATTTAGAATGACGTCACATATGACGTCATTCTAAATCCAATATGGCGGACAATCGAAGATGGCAGAATAGTTATTTGTAATGCATTTCTACAATACGGGTAAGAAATGAAAGATTTTTTTGAGAGTAACAATAAAAGCTTTTTTTTTAAGTGTTTTTTTACTATTAATTTATTTAGTACAAAAATAACAAATCTGAATTGTTTTGTTTTTTTTTAATGAGTTAAATCTGAATCTACCGATCCGATTTGAAACATTCTTTCTGTTCAAGATAACTACATTATTAAGGAATGCTTTATAGAATTTATAGGCTATCCAGAATCTCAAAACTCCCAAAGCAGCGAATGCGCGCAAGTAAGATGTTTCCAAAAATATATATTTTTTAAATTGTTTTTTTTTTCAAAAGCCTATCCTAGTGGTACGTACAACTAACGTTTTTAACAATTATTTAATCTAGATTAACCTAATTTAAATACAGACAAAAGTAATTTAAATAACATTCACATAAATCGCGCCTTAATCCCGCAAAGTGACTAAGTATTAACTTGAACTATTAAACGAAAGTTACAATGAGAGAATTTAAGTCCGCGCTGGCCCAGTTTCCACTAATCCCTATAATTAAACCGACTGTACTATTCGTCATCTTTAGATCTCCCAATGGCTTCCACGATTGAGGACGATCTATTCAGTGAATCGTATTCTCCCGTTGTCTCCCGATCACTGTCTCCAATTGAGGACATCGTGAAAATGTCATGTTGAATTTGGGGACAGTGCCAATTGAATTTTGTCGCGCCTTTTTTTACCTATGGATATGAGATGCCTTAAGGCAAAGAAAAAATACCAGCGCGAAAAGAAGCGACAATTAAGCATGTGTGCCGTAAAATCGCTTACGGCTATGTGTGGGTGACTGGACGTGTGCGGTGTGGGGGTGTTCAGGGAGTGGGACGGGGTGAAAACCCTTTAGGCGACTAAAGAAAAATGTTATCACATTGACGTCTATAAAACAGTAAAAAAGAAAGTATTGTGAATATTCGAATAATTATTGGAATTGTAGGGCATCGCTACTTGTTTCCCAATGAGTCAGAGAGGGGGCAACGGGAATGAACGAAGTGAATTCATAAATGGACGTAATATTTTAGCAGATGAATAGAAGAAATAATTCTGCATTGGGACCGAGGGGCATTCATCAAATTGAATCGCCACACTATCTAAAAAGTATATACCATTCAAAATTGAACCGTATTACTTTGTAACAAAGGCGGTGAAGTAAAATAGAGTGTGGAGAAAACATTGTTTTGTAAAGAGAATTGGCGCCAATGTTTGTACGTGTTTTGTTTGTGTTGTGTGCTCCTAATGAATGGCAATTTGGGATATATATGTACAGAGAGATAATATTTTCTGGCAGTCTTTAGATATATTGGACCTAATGCTCTGTGTGTTTCGTAATATTGTACTTGCATTAGGATTTTCTATATTTACACTGCCACGAAGAATGTTTCAAGTAAGTATATCTATATAATTGATCTGACTTCTAAAAGAGTCGACTCCATCACTTATATTCCAAGATCACATTGTTATTTATTTATTAGTAAAAGATTTTTGCGACCAATAGCTTTATCAAGATGAAAAAAAGTTCTTAAGTTCTCTGTTTACCCCAAAGGTCGACTATTAGATAATGCTTCTGCATTAAGTCCACCTATTGTGCCATACATTGTGTTTGTACAATAAAGGTTAAATAAATAAAACTCTTTGGGATTGCGTTAATTACAGTTACCGCAACTTCATGTCCCAAAGAGTCCATTCATCATTCCATAGAAACACACGACATAAGTGAAAAATTCGTCGACTCGAGCCTACTTTACCGAGCGTTTCATAGCCGACCGTTTCACCTCATCATCATCATCATCCACAGCCTTCCGTGACCCACTGCTGGGTATAGGTCTCCTTCTGTCTACGCCAACCTTGGTCCTGGGCTATCCTACTCCAGTTGTTGCCAGCAATATTCTTAACATCGTCGACCCATCTAGCTGCCGGATGCCCTCAGCCTCATTCAATAAAAAACATGCAAAATAATCAAAAGGTAAACTAAACATCCTATACAAAATAATGCACAGTCATTTGTAACAGTATCCCGAAGCTATACATTTTCGCATGGCAACCCCACGTTAAGGGAATAATTATTTTCCGGATATTTTCCTACCGTTCGCTTTCTGATTGCTTTTTTTTCTCGTTGTTCACCGTATTGATTCTCGTTAAATTTAGAATTTATTGTTAAGTCACGTTCGAACGAATCTTCTATTTAATCGCTGCGCCCTTTTTCCTCGGTCTAGCCCTGTGGGGAATAAAAAAGTGGTTTTTTCAAGATGAGTTTGCTTTGCGATCAGAATAATATTGACACTGCTGTATGCCTATAAGTGGTGTGCTTTATAATATTTGTGTTTTTCGCATAGAGGTGTTTCCTTAAATTGTACTGCTTTTAATATTGACACTGCTGTATGCCTATAAGTTGTGTGCGCTATAATATTTATGTTTTTCGCATAAAGGTGTTTCCTTAAATTGCACGTACCATCAGGCGACACGCTTGCTCGTTTATGATAAAAAAAAATAGAGATTGAATCGCAAAAGAAATTACCAAATCCCAAAAATACGATTCAATCTTCGTTCGGCCCGTATAAATATATTGGGTCGTCCCAAACATTAGGCTTTTTTCATTCCACTATAATTAAATTTCGGGACGAAGGAAGCATAAGTTTCGGACGACCCGAAAGATATGCGGGACGAAAATCAGTGGGCCGAACGAAGAAAAAACCGTAAATACTACGTGCTACCCTCTTTTTAGTAACGGAAGTGGCTCCACAATCAATCACAACACTAAAGAGTTGTTAAAACCGCCAACACAAACCACGTCACACGGAAACAGAGGCAGTCACGCGAGAATCTAATCTGACTGATAATTCCTATGGTTAAATGAGTTGCCACTTCTGTCAAGTGCACCTGGGGAAATGCTTTTCGTAGTGGAAAAACTAGGATGTATTTTACAAGGTATTCCGTAATCCCAACCCTAACAAATATTATGAACGCTAAAGTGTGTTTGTTTATTTATTTGTTTGTTTGTTTTTTACCTCTTCACACTTTATATACGGAACCAACCTTCCTGAAATTTCGCATACACATGGTTAGAAGTACTGAGATGGACATAGGGTGCCTTTTATCATGGGTAAAAGCACTGTTCCCGTTAGAAATTCAAGTGGGCGAAGCCGCAGGAAAAAGTTAATATGATATAATCTAGCATAGGCCTGGGACTTTGTTCCCGGGGGAATTTCGGGAAATCCTCCCTTAGTGCTCCTCTACACTCCCTAAGGAACCTACATGCCAAATTTCAGCTTCCTACGCCCAGTAGTTTTGGCTGTGCGTTGTCTGTCAGTCACTCAGTAACGGAAGAATTTTATGTTAATAGTTGATTTCATTTGTTTTCAGGTAAGTCAATTTATTTCGAAAAACAGCTGTATCAACGCGAAGGTAAGTGAATGCCCTCTTAGTGCGTGCGTCCATAATTTAAAAATATACTTAACTGAATTATTAGACTTAAATATCTATACAGAACGTCGGCTTAAATAAATTAACTTCCATTTACAATGATTCTTATCGTTTCAACTTACTTATTACTGCGGCGCAGCGACCCGAAGTGGATCTTGGCCTCCGACATGAGATGACGCCATTTTTTGCGCTCTTGCACCAGCTCTTGCCAGTTGTCTGCTCTGAGGCTGCGTAGGTCAGAACCTCATCGCTCCAGAGGTACCTACGGCGCCCGACTGGTCGACGGCCCCTCGGTCTATATGCTCTTTTGACGGCACGATCCTCTCCCATTCTCTCCACATTCTTTAACCTCTCCGATGATATTATCCGATGGTATCGTTTCAACTATTCAGACTATTATGAGCTCACTCAGAATTTGATCACAGTACGTACGTCACAGTGGTCTCTAAACGACCTCCTATCACATTTCAAACCAAAACATTTCAACATTCCATTTTCAATTTCAGTCACTACATTCTAAATTAATAATTTTAAATTTGATACAAAAGTTGCCAGGAAGCGAATGCTAATTACCAGACACTGGCTGTTAAAATAAAAAAAAAAACAGACGAGCTCGGCCGTCGAAACTTGGTCGAGTCGTGCACTTCTTTCGAAACGGATTTAGTGGGCCCCGAGTGCTTTAGAGTGTTGAGTGAGATAGAAAAAGATAAGTTTGATAGCAAACTTTCAGTTCGTTTTTGTTCTAGTTTTTATTTAAATACTCGGGACCTCGCTCCCGTAGTAATTTCGGGATAAAAAATACCCTATGACAAAATGTATAACGATATTGTATGTACTCTTTCGGAGGCAGCGGTTCATAGTCATTCATTGAAAAAGAGTAATGGAAAATATATTCCAGGATGGAATAGGCATGTCCGAGACGCACACCAGAGTGCTCGACTTAGTTTTCAAATTTGGTTGTTCCACGGTAAACCTAGCTCTGGCCCATTGTATAATAAAATGTGTGAAGACAGAAGGATATTTAAATCCAAATTAAAGTGGTGTCAAAATAACCATAATAAACAAATCAAAATGAATATCATTGCTGAACACCATAAAAATAACAAATTTAGTCAGTTTTGGAAAGCCACAAATAGGATGAACCATAAGTCGAGCACTCCAGCCTCCGTGGGCGGCGTGCACGAGCCTCGAGATATTGCTAATCTTTTCAAACAACATTTTAAAGTTGAGTCTCCGCTAGGCCCGGCGGCGTCGTCGGCGCAGCGCGTGCCCGGTGCTGAGGTGGTCGGTCCTAACCGCAAAGTATTTTTCACAACTAAACAAGTAGCGGATGTGGTAAAGGGCATGGTTCGGGGAAAATCCCCAGGACACGATAGCCTCAGCATCGAGCACCTGCAACATGCTGGAGTACACTTGCCGCGGGTTTTGTCTTTGTTTTTTAACTTGTGTGTCGGTCATTCTTATATACCTTATAATTTGATGCGTACAATTGTGGTGCCTATAGTTAAAAACAAAACTGGAGATTCTTCTGATGTATGTAACTATAGGCCAATCTCACTTGCAACTGTGATCGCGAAGGTACTGGACAGTCTGCTTAGCAGGCTTTTACAAAAACATGTAATACTTGAGGATGCCCAGTTTGGCTTTAGACCTGGTCTTTCCACGGAGAGTGCTATTCTATGCCTAAAGCAGACGGTCCACTACTATACGGCTAGGAAGACACCTGTGTATGTTAGTTACTTAGATTTGTCCAAAGCATTTGATCTGGTAGCTTATGATGTTCTGTGGGATAAATTAAGATCAGAAACAGATCTGCCCGAGGAAGTTATATTAATGTTTAAACATTGGTATGATAACCAGAAAAACAATGTTAGGTGGTCAGGCTCACTCTCTGAAGAGTACGGGTTAGAGTGTGGGGTGAGACAGGGCGGCATGAGCTCCCTACCTTATTCAATCTCTACATGAATAGGCTGATTGTTGAGCTTAACAGGACCGGTATTGGATGTCACATAGACGGAGTGTGCGTAAATAATTTAAGCTACGCTGACGATATGGTCCTTTTAAGCCCATCAAGCGGAGCCATGAAAAAACTGCTCAATATTTGTGAGTCTTATGCGTTGGCTCAAGGGCTTAGGTATAATGTAGGCAAGAGCGAATTCATGGTATTTACGCCAGACAAGAAAAGATATACTAGCATTCCCAAGTTTACTCTCTGTGGAATTCCTCTGAAAAAAGTTGACAGATTTAAGTACCTAGGCCACTGGGTCAGCGAAGACTTGAAAGACACTCTAGACATAGAACGTGAACGGAGGTCTCTGTCTGTCCGCTGTAACATGTTGGCTCGCAGATTTGCTAAATGTACTGAACAAGTTAAAGTAACATTATTTCGAGCTTACTGTCAGTCATTTTATACCTGCAGTCTGTGGGTCAATTTTACGCAGGGGACGTACAGTGACCTCCGCGTACAGTATAACAACGCGTTCCGGGCGTTGATGGGGCTGCCGCGTTATTGTAGTGCATCCGCCATGTTCGCGGAAGCCCACATAGATGGTTTCGCTGCCATCATGCGCAAGCGCAGCGCGTCTCTCCTGCGGCGCACGCGCGACAGCCCCAACAGCATCCTGCGCGCGCTGGCTGCTCGCTGGGACTCGCCGATGCTGGCCCGCTGGCTCAAACTGCACGCAGTTAAGTAAACAGTCGGGCTGGCATTCGACACCCTCTTTCTCTTCCTTTGGTTTTAATGTGTTGTTTACTAACATAGTTATAAGTTTTCATTGTTACTAACCAAAATATGGACTCAGTCTGAAATAAATATTCTTGGAAATAAGACCAGAAGTGATTTTTTTTTAAAAGAAAATTACAACTACCTTAAGGAATTAAATCAAAAATATTTTAACAACAAAGAAATTTAATTATAACCGTTTAACTTATAAAGAATTCTAAACTTACAAATCAAAATGATAGGCTACTCACAACACTTATTCACTGCAAAATAAATTACCACAATAACTACAAACAAATCTACTACAAAAGTAACTTAAACTGAAAACTAACGGAACAGCACTATACTTTTAAAAATACAAAACAACCACCGATAGCCAATCTGGCAGAGTAACGACCTAAGAGTCAAAATTACAAAACGAGAATGTGTCGGTGCCGGTCGGGCATCGCCTTATATAGGGTCACCCCTCTACTCCTTATCTTCTACCCAACAATATATATATATATTTTTTTTTTTTTTATGTGCTATTCCCGGTATTATTCTACCCGTGTACGTTTCATCTAAATCCGACCAGTAGATTTTGCGTAATCACATCCAAAGGGATTCACATCCATTTTGGATTAGTAGGATAGTTGCTTTTCGAAATATGTGTCTTTGTTACTCAATCCCGACTTAACAGCTTAACGGATTTTAGTTAGAATCGAACCTGAAGTAGCAGATAGTGTTACGAAAACACACCGACATCGACCAGTAGCCCATAACAATAGGTAATTTTTTTCCTGAATTTCCCACGGGAGCAGAGCCCTCCAGTTCAACTAGTCACTATATAAACTTGATTGTGAAACCGTTAAGAAATAGCTTCGATGCTGACCCTCGCGTCAACTCGTGAACGGGCGTTGCCTGGGGGCACTGGTCTGCTCGATTCTGATTCGAATTTTATTTTTATTTTTTGTTCTTAATCATTTCATTGTGGTCGATCACAAACGTAACATGTTTTATTTTAACTATTATATTATATTTGTTTCTTATATTTTATTTTTTTACTGTACGTTCATAATCTAGTGTAAGTATAAAGATAATAAATAGCCCCTCTGGCATGTTAGGCGACCAAGACTGTTTCATGAGTTTCTTTTAGCATTTCTTCTCAGCAGTGGTCGTTCCGGAATCCTAGTAGTTTGTAGCTTTGACGCAAAATATATTATGATTAAATAATTAGTTTTCGACGTGAAAAAGAACCTTCTTTGATAAAGCTTCAATAAAGAATTTTTGATTTTGATTTCGACACGCAGAAGAAGATATAAAAAAAATCATATCGATATTCAAAAAATGCCGAACGGATTTGCATGCGGTTTTCACCGATTCATGAGAAAAGTTTCGGCGTATAATTCGACCAGGCGGCGAATCAAAGTTGGATGCAGTTTTCTAAAAGTGTATTCATGATCTTGAAATGTTAGCATTTGCTTACATTGCAAGTTTTGTTGGGCCCCTAAATTTTGAAGAGATTGCTTAGCTACAAGCCTATTGCTTTGGTCTATATGTTAAATAATTATATTTTTGTACAAGTAGTACATTTTTATATTTATAAATAAAAAACAAACAGCCTTGGTTAGAAAACCAAGGCTGTCTGTTTTTTATTTACACACAATTTCTACGAAAGCTAAATATTTATCGTTTAATTTTAGTGTTAGTAGTTGCTTTAAGTATAAGTCTTAGTGTTGGTTAGTAGTTTTCACTGGGAATAGACCCTCTGGGTTTATTGTATAAATATGTATGTATATATATGAATTGTGACGTCATTCTTCGCACATTTTGCGGCATATACTCGTACAGTCGATAGCCCATCAACCAACCCAAATACCCGTTATTTTAATTTTTACCCCTCTTTTCGGGTGGAATTTTCAAAATTTCTTAACTTAACACTTATATAAAGATTTGCATCAATCAGCCAACATTCATCTTTTGTATATATAGATTACATATATTTTTCCCTTTAGGCGCGATTGGTCCAATTCGCATTTTGTCCAATTCACCAATTCGCGGTTGGTCCAATTCGCGATTGGTTCAATTCGTGGTTGGTCTTTTTCGCGCTTGGTCTAATTCGCGATTGGTCCAACAAAACTTAACTTATTTTCTGCCCTCAAGTCTTTCCGGATGGTCATAAAAAAATAACCTGAACCTAATTTATTTTCCGCGCTCAAAAATCTTTCCGGAAGGTAATAAAAAATCTTCTTGCATACTACTATCAAAGTAGGTACTAAGAGATACCAAGGTATCGCTTGTTATATTTTCACCAACTCGATTCTCAAAACTACACTTTAAATCGATATGATACGGTTCATTATCGCACAAATAATGTAATGAAGAAGTTTTTAATGAGCGCTCCGGCGCCACCGTTAATTGCAACCGAAGCCGATGTTTTCGCTCTAGCACCTGAACAAAAAAAGGAGTATTATGTTTTCACGGCTCAAGTGCTTATTTGTCGGTGCTTCTCTTTCTGCCTATTTCTGAAGTGGAAACCACGACTTTGGTAATGTTGTATTTTGTTTATTCTCTTCTCTTCTTTTATTATTTAATTATTTTGATTGAATCTTATTTTTTCTGCCTTTGGGTTCGCCCACGTGAATTTCATTTTTCACCCATTACACCCTTTCGGGTTTTGAAAATCCCTTTTTTAGTGCTAAAAGTTTATACCGTTCAGCGGTTTCGTCTCTGCTTTGGTGTACCAATCGGTTAGTGTCAAATTTTGTAAATTTCCGCAGGAGGTCAAAGTCAAAGTCAAATTTTTTTATTGAAACTTGGCCTTCAAAGAAGGCTCTTTTTCACGTCGATAACTAATTATTTAATCATAATATTTTATGTCTCAAAGCTACAAACTACTAGCATTTCGGAACGACCACTGCTGAGAAGAAATGCCGAAAGAAACTCATGAAACAGTCTTGGTCGCCTAGCATGCCAGAGGGGCTATTCATTAACTTTATACATACACTAGATTGTGTACAGTCAAAAATAAAATAAAATATAAGTAAAAAAATAATAATAATATAATAAAACATGTTATGTTTGTGATCAAGTAACCACAATGAATTGGTTAAGAACAAAAAATAAAAATAAAATTCGAATCAGGATCGAAGCAGGATCCCCTGGCAACACCCGTTCACAAGTTTGAACATTTTAGAAAAATAAATACTTTCAGTCACTTGAAGATCACAATACACGTACATGTTTAACAATTAAATGTCAATGTAATTAAATTTAAAAAAGAAAGGTAAGGTTATTTTTTCACAATATCAAAAGAATGTAATCAAGTGTGGAGTGGCGAAGTTGTAGGGAGAGACCAAACTTTTTTATCGTTCAAATAACTAGTAGTTCGCCGCGAACTTAGACCTCGCGATTATTACTCGCGTTTTTATTAATTTACTCTTACGTATGTATGTATGTATGATTGAAGAGTGCTGATGAGTAGGGTAAAATCACAATTAAAGAAATAAAAGGAAATAGTATAATTTACAATATAAAAAAATTGGAAGACCTCTTAATAGCCCAGGCGCTAAAATAGTATCAATCAATCATCTTCTATCTTCTATCTATCTATCTATCTATCTATATATATAAAAGAACAAGGGTGTTTGATAAATCAACGCCCAGCCTAAACCATAAAAGCTATAAACTTGAAATTTGGACCGAAGTTTTATGTTAATACGTAGTGCTCAGATAAGAAAGGATTTTTCAAAATTAGACCCCTAAGGGGGTTAAAATTGAGGGCAAAGTTTGTATGAAAAAAAATTAAAATCTTCACTGATTTACTTGAAACTTGGCAAGAATGCTTCTCAATAAAAATAACCAATGGCGTGTTTCAGCGTTTTTTGAAATTCAACCTCTAAAGGGGTAAAAAAGGGAATGTAAACTAATTTATCATCACAAAACCGAAACTATAAAAGCTATAAACGTGAAATTTGGTTAGTGTCTTCATTATACAATATACTGCTCACATAAGAAAGGGTTGTTCACAATTTCAACCCTTACAGTCCAAAAAAGGGGTGAATTTGCGTACCTTTAGACAAATCCCATTTGAAATTTCGCCAGTCTCAAGCAATGTTCGTTGGCCTATCGGTAAAGGCCGCGGATTATTTTTTTTAAGTACAGGGTTCGAATCCTGCCAGATGTGACTTTTTTTTTCCAATTTTTTTTTATTTGTATTAGTTTTTTAGAATTCTATATTTTTTTAAATATTTTAGTAAATAAATATTTTAAGAAAGTAGCTGGAAGTAGCTGGATCGAATCCTGCCACTAACAATAATTTTCTGTTTTCGTTTTTCATTTGTTTTCTAGAATTATTTTCTTACTTTTTTTTTTATTTTGAAAAGAAATGAATAAATTCATTTGCAAATTTATTTCCGGTCATCTACTGAGAAAAATATCCAATAGATGGCGTTGATAAAATGAGAAATGTAAGCTGAAATTATTTCTCAATATTTTCAATAGATGGCGCTGCGCCATTTTGGTGATTTCTACTTCGCGCTTATTTAACAGCATAAAGGGGTCGTGGGTATAATAATAAAACAGTAAAGATATTTTGTCTGTACAGTACATTTAGTATTTTTGACTGAAATGGATAGAGGGACACTTAAAAAGAATAACAGAAAGCAAAAACATTTTTTTGGAATTTTTTGTCTGTCTGTCTGTCTGTCTGTCTGTCCGTCTGTATATGTATGTACGCGTTTCACGCAATATCTGCTGGACGGATTTGAATGAAACTTTTTTTGTTGTATAGCTATTAAGCCTGGGCAACATATAGGCTATAAGTGATTTTGAAAACTGGAACACCTGCTGAAGAACCTTAACAGAACAGCTAAACTATAAGAAATATGGAAATGGTACCTTTGGAAAAGTTTATCAATCTGACGAGCATTTTCTGTTGACGTGTAAAATCGAAGATCAGGATCATCTGATGAATAATTCCAAGGGACCAGCTACACTATTACATATATGGAAATGGCGCCTTAGCGAAAGTCGTTTAACCTGATGAGCATTTTCTGCTGACGTATAAAAATTTAAGTTTATGCAACATCTGATGAAGAACTCCAAGAGACCAGCTACTCTATAAAAAATGGAAATGGGGCCTTAGCAAAAGTCGTTCAACCTGATGAGCATTTTCTACTAACGTATATTTATACGTCAGTAGAAACACGAAGACAGGACACGGGATAGGATAAAGAGGGACTCGGGGTGGGAGTGGTGGTACACGGGAAATTGTAGATAACGAGCAGACGAAGATCGTTTATTGAATGAAATATCACTTTTGATTCATTTTAACACCGCGACTGTACTACGAGTACCTAATATATTCCCGCGGGACATGGGATAACCAAATAGCTGAAATTTTGAGTACTGGAGTTTAGGTTACTACAGTTTGGAACACAAAAAGATTTTTCATCTAAGGAAACTCACGCGGGCGAAGCCGCGGGCAGCAGCTAGTCAAAATATATAAAATCTTGCGTTAGGGAGTGACTGACTGAGCTGACTGACTTACAGACAATGCACAGCCGAAAACGACTGGGCATACGAAGCTGAAATTATTATTTAACTGTAACACGACTTGTATTTTCTTTTATGTAAATTATACATATAAATTATTTTTACCAAACGACTAACGAGACGAACGACCAAACCAAACAAACAAACAACAATATGGATTAGAACGTTTTTTCAACCCTCAAAGTCTTTCCGGGTGGTCATAAAAAAAATAACCTAAACCTAACTTCTTCTCCGCCCTCAAAGTCTTTCCGGGTGGTTATAAAAAAAAAACCTGAACCTAACTTCTTTTCCGCCCTCAGTCTTTCTGGGTGGTCATAAAAAAAAATAACCTAAACCTAACTTCTTATCCGCCCTCAAAGTCTTTCCGGGTGGTTATAAAAAAAAACCTGTACCTAACTTCTTTTCCGCCCTCAGTCTTTCTGGGTGGTCATAAAAAAAATAACCTGAACCTAACTTCTTTTACGCCCCGCCCTCAAAGTCTTTCCGGGTGGTCATAAAAAAAAATATCCTGAACCTAACTTCTTTTCCGCCCTCAAAGTCTTTCTGGGTGGTCATAAAAAAAATAACCTAAACCTAACTTCTCCCCTCTGCAAGTCTTAGCATATGTTTTTCAAATGTATAGTTTTATAAGCGTTGTTTATAAAATGATTGTTTTTTAAATAATTGACCGAGCGAGCGAAGCGAGCGAGGGCTATAATTCAAGTTGGGGCGAAAATACATTGTTTGTATGTATGTATGTATGTATGTATGTATGTATGTATGTTTGTTCCGCGATAACTCTCGAACCGTTGTTCCGATTTTGATGAAAGTTGGAATATATGTAGGGATGGTTAATAGAATTTTCAAGTTCGTTGGGCATCAAAATCGGTCCAGCCGTTTTTGAGATATTTAATTTTTTGTGAAAATAAATATTGTATTTTAATAGTCGCGAGGTCTACGTTCGCAGCGAACGACTAGTAATTTGTAATATGAGGAGGTACCTTACAAATCATCTACAAGTCTACAACCGCTGCTTAGATCTGATTTCGACTTTACTAACTAATTCAGTTCCCTAAGTAAAATGTAGATGGCGCTATCCAAAGTTAGAACACGCTATGGTTTCGTTTGCTACGTAATCGCGGACATTTTTATTAATATTTCAAAAACTACTGAACCAATTTTGATGCCCAACGAACTTAAAAATTCTATTGATATTTCCTACATGCCTACCAAATTTCATCAAAATCGGACCATCGGTTGGGCAGTTATCGCGGTACAAACATACATACATACATACATACAAACAATGTGTTTCGCCCCCAACTCGATTTAGAGACCTTCGCTCGCTTCGCTCGCTCGGTCAATCACTTATTGTGTAATACGCTTTATTCATCAAAGTATTTTTAAGATATGTTTTAAATTTTTGCATCGGTAAATTTATAGCCTCGTCAGGGAGCTTGTTAAACATTTTTACACTTTGACCCACGAAAGACCGCCGAACCTTTTTAAGCCTAAAGCAGGGCGTATAAAGTTTATTCTTATTGCGGGTGTTTATACTATGTACATCGCAGATTTTTTTAAAGAGGTTTAAATTGGATTTAACAAAAATAAGTACATTGAAGATGTATTGAGATGCAACAGTAAGAATTTTTATTGATTTAAAGAGCTCTCGTAGAGAATCGCGTCGTTTTAGCCCGTACATAAAACGAATTGCTCTTTTCTGTAATACAAATATTTTCCCTATCTCGGCTGCATTTCCCCATATCAATAATCCGTATGACATTATGCTATGAAAGTAGCTGAAATACACGAGTCTAGCTGTTTCAATGTTTGTGCACTGTCTTATCCTTCTCACTGCATAAGCCGCCGAGCTAAGTTTTTTGGCCGTGAGTTCAATGTGTTTATCCCACTTTAACTTACAGTCAACGGTAACGCCTAAGAATTTGACACTGTGTACCCACTCTAATACTTTGCCGATAGGAGGATATAATAAAACTAACTGGTATGTGTCTGTACATAGAAAATATTTAAGAAAAATAACTATGAGGGGTCTTCATAGGCCAATAGAAGCCAAAACATTTTTTTTTCTTCTTTCTCTTCTTCTTTCTTCTTTCTGTCTGTATGTTTGTACGCGCATCACGCAAAAACTACTAAACCAAATTTGATACGGTTTTCACTGTTGTATTGTTGAAGGACTAACTTAAAATCTGGGGCAGGTTTCATTTTGATACGCGCGTGATAGTACTGAGTCACAGCCCTGAAATGTAAACAAGTAGTGTATAGAAAGGATTAAACAGTATTGTTTTGATCGCTCAAAAGCACAGTCGTTTTATTGAATTCTGCCCCATCTATTACGCGCTTAAAACCTGAAATATTAACAATAGTAAATTACGCGTGAATGAAGTCTCGGGCACAAGCTAGTATAGAAATACAAACCTCGCAACCTGACTGTACTCGCACTCACTTCAGCCATTGTTCAGCCTCTCAATTTATTTTGTACATTTCGTTGGAGAATATGAAATGTTTATCAGGCTCGCGGAGTGATGTAAGCATTTTGTTTCTATTGGAATATTCATGTTCGTGCAACGTTAATGGGCAGCCAGTCAAAATTTACGTCAGTTTATTGTTTTAGATTTCAATTGGTAAGCGGGAGATGTAAATATCTTTTCTGTTGTATGACTTTGAAAAACAAACACACAGAAATAAAAGAAAAAGTTAAAAAAATAACCGACTAGGGTTCTCTTTAATTCTCCTAATATTATGCGGAAATTTGGATGTGAGTTTGTGAAGATGTTTTTTACTCAATCACGCAAAGTGTACTGGACGGATTTCCCTATGTGCTATTCTCGGTAGAAAAATACCGGGAATAGCACATAGGGTGCTTTTTATCCCGAAATTCTCACGGGAGCGAAGCCCCGGGGCGCGGCTAGTAATTATGAAAATGCAATGTTTGTTTTGGATGTTTGGTACACGGGTAGAAACCTAGAATAAAACATAGGGTACTTTTTAATTCGAAATTCCATCGGGAGCGGAATACGGGGACGCAACTAGTTCATAACAATCTTACTATTTGTTAGTTTCTTATTTATTTATTTACTAGCTTTTGCCCGCGGCTTCGCCCGCGTTAATTTCCCACGGGACCAGTGCTTTTTCCCTGGATAATAGGTACCCATGTCCTTCTCAGTACTTCTAACTATGTGTATGTGAAATTTCAGGAAGATTGGTTCAGTAGATAAAGGGTGAAGAAGTAACAAACAAACAAATAAATAAATGAACAAACAAACATACAAACAAACTCACTTTCGCATTTATAATATTAGTAGTTAGAATAGTTAGAATTTAAAATCTTTATTGCACAAATAACAAAAATTTTGTACAGATGGTTGAGTTTCTTCCGCGAGCCCTACTATCATCCCACTGAGGTTATTGGTAGGTACATACATATACATATTATCACGCCTTTCTCCCGTGGGGGTTGGCAGGGACTGGCGATTTTCACTTGCTACGATCCTTACAGATTTCTCTTGCTTCCTCTACACACATCACTCTCTTCATACATGCTCTCCGGTTGTGGGTGCTCCTAATATCTCAGTGGAAATGGAAATTAAAAACGAATAACCATTTGCTACTCTATTGGTCACGTTCAAAATTTAAGTAGAATTGGTTACAAAGAAAGCGCTAGGAGAAGTACTTATTTTCCGCAACTTTATCGCTTTAAGCTCAAAAGCAGTTCGAATGATCTTCTAAGCTTGGGTTTCTACCAAAAGCTACGCTATTATTTGTACCGCAATATGCTATTTGTTATCGAGTTTAAGCTAAACCCAATAACTTCGATTTCGTTGGAGTTTTTGGCTTAAAAGTACCCTATATATAGTCTAGCTATTGTTCTTCCTGCGTATTAAATTTTGACTAAATTAATTTAGTAGATTTTTAGTAAAATAGCAATAAAGATACCCCGCACACTTCTTCACAAATGAGTAACATTCGTATAACTAAAATATAAGTTTATATATTATTATTTTTTGTATAAAATCGCCCTAAAAACTAATAAAAACACTTGAGAGATCCCATCTCGTAAAGCGTAGCACTTCGTAGACGCTACGCCGTAGCAGCACGTAGACCGCTACGAGCTGTATTCGTAGCACGTCTACGAACGCTTACAGCGGACCGATCGGTCGGAGTTGGGAATAGATTTCGTTTAATATTTATTTATTTTTCAATATCTATTTATTATATACCTAACTATATGTTTTTAGATAGAGTAAATAAGCTATATGTAAAGACTATATTAAAGATTTTTTACTCGTATTTAAAATTTCGGAGTTTAACTCTTATATTTTGTTTTACCTTTTGTTTATGTTATCGAATATGTTTCTGTAGTGATCGAGTGGTAAGACGCTGGTCTTCGATCGAAATATCCCAGGTTCGAATCCTACTAGTGCCTTTCGAGTTTGTAAACCCATCTATAGTAGTTTTAAAATCTGTCAGCGAAAAATAAGTGTAAAATCCATTTATTCTTACCAGTCCTATCATGTAAACAATCTTCACAGTACTTTTTGGTGAATTTTGTTGAAAATAAATCAAATATTAGTTCAAACCTAAACATTCTAAAGTAAAACATTTATTAACCACGAAAGTAATTTCCTAAAAAAGTCTGTTTTAATTTATATTGTTGTAAAATCATAAAAAGACATGGTAAAATTGTTAACATGATAGGACTGGTAAGAATAAATGGAGTTTAAATATACTTATTTGTCTAGTTACAAAAGTTCAGGTCAACGTTAAATCATAATCGTGCCTCAATGGTGTTTCAATTGTAATTTACACTAGAACACCATTAACAGAATCGGCGCCCAAATCCCGTCCGACCCGAGGCCAAAAGTACAAATATTTCCGAACACAATGAAACTGATATTAATTTATCACTATCAGCATTGTTCCGAATCAATTTGACGGATTATCGTTTTAATGATCGCCGGGCCGATCGCGGACGCCGATTGTACGTTTGTTTATTTCCATTACTATTTCGTATATTCTATGAAATCGTTAAATTAATGGTATCTATTAATTCAACAACATACAATCAAGCCTGTTATTAAACCGTAAAAATTGGGGCTTTTCAATCAATAAAGATGGTGGTGGTGGTGCGATTCAGACAATGGATCACCTCTTGGCACGTCCTAACTGCCCCATTTCATGCACCTTGGAGGACCTCATAATCATAATAATCATAATCATTTATTCGCAATAAATAGGGTTTACAATGATGGTACAAAATTATAATATGTCCTTATACCTACTTAGTTAATTATATTAGCATGCAAAATTCAAATATTACAACTTATAATAATACAACTTTATGTACTAATGTCTAAATGTCTAAAAAACGAGGCCAAGGACAATTTTATGCCGTGGCCACATACTGGTCTCTACTGATCTGATATAGACGACTCGAAAAGAAGAAGAAGCCACTTATTTTGACTAACGTGCAGAGTTTGTCTAGTAAGGGCTCGTATAGTTAGGGCGTGTTGAGTTAGAAGCTTGGCCACAGGGCGGGAGCTTCATAGAAACGGGGTGTCAAATATGCCTACTACTACTACAAATGAAACTGTACATCCGTGAACACGTCTGTAACACGTCAATGTGTGCGTTTTCATAGTCATATATAGCACCCCAATACACACAAGAACGGGGGAGAAGTGCGGGAGGTGCGGGGAGGTGCCATATTGCGGGAGGTGCGGGGAGGTGCCATATTGCGGGAGGGGCAGGGAGCTTCCTTTCTGTACGTAGTACTTATATTAATTCTGTGTCTTGGCTCTACACGAGATCTTATATCAGTTTTGACAGTGCGACCCATATGGTCTCGTCTTGACAACATTTTACATAAAAATATTTTTGGTAGGATGTGTTATTTCGGTTTTCATTCTACTCTTATACCAAAATTTATCTAAATCCATATATCGAATAGTTTTTGCGTGAAAGAGAAAATATCCAAATAAACAAACAAATATCTGATCGCATAAACTTTATTATAATAAGTAGAAACAAGGGTATAGTTAAAAATATAAATGACATTTTCAAGAACTTTTGAGCAATAACCCATATTTAGCTAATTATCTCATAATATCATACGTTAAAGAGAATTTAAGGTCATTTTAAACTCAGTGTATCGCGCTGACAAGGGTTCATTTTGCTCATAGAATAAGGTGCAGAGATTAAGCTTTTTATCTTACTTCACTTTTTAAAGGTGCTCCCACACAGGTAAATTATAAAACGTTATTTAACATTTGCTGTCTCTTTTTTTTAACATTTTTAACATAAGTGTAACAGAGACAACAGATGTTTATAGACAACATAACTCGAAGACTGCGAAGAGAAAATTCCATAAACATGTTTTTAGAATCTCCTAGAGTTGAGTTACAAAAAGCTACAAAAAGTAAAATTTTATAATGATTTTGATACGGATACTCACGCAAAAAAAAAGTAAAAAGTAAAAAAGTAAGTAAAAAAAAAATAAGTAAAAAGTAAGTTTTAGTAAAAAGTTTTATTTTTGTTACTTGAATCGTCCGATCAGAAACGATGGCCAAACTTATTTGTCTCTTATTTATCATTTGGTCTTAATTTATTGATTAAACTACAAGAAACTTTACTTCTGGACTCTCTCTTTCTGTGTCCAAAGCTGTGTTTATTTTAAACTGTGTAATCCCGGCAGATGATATTAATTTTTGTTGTTGTTCGATGCTTAGAAGTTTCGCTAGGCGGCCATTTTCCGATGGACTTTTTACAGCTGCGCTTAAACGCGAGTTTTAATTGGAATTCTGAGTGCTTGTTTTGAGAACAATAGGGTAGAAATAATAGCATGTTGTTTGTGCTAACGTAGCCGGGGCAAATGGGCTCAGTTTTTGACAATATGACAACACCAAAGTTAATTAAATATATTTTTTTGATTTACAAAAGCCATCTTTAAAATTATTCATCGAAAACATTCTTAAAACATATTTTGAACTTTTAACAAGCATTTCGATGGCATCAAGTTAGCACATGCTCTCGACTCCAAAAACTTTTTCCACCCCAGCAATACACACGTAATCGTGAACTAGCGCCGAATCAATTGTGTACCGACAGAGATCGCTATGAGCAAACTTACCGCAACCAATTTCCCAGTCGAACGTCCCGGCACCAAATCCAATAGGAAACGTCATAATCATATGATAGGCGCGGCGCATTGCGCCCACCTGTCGCCGCGCGTGCGTCCCGTGTGACGTCATCGCGCCCGATCGTCCCCGACCGCCGCCGGGACCGCACGAGCGAAACCTGCGGCCCGCGGCCGCACACGATTGATCCGGCGATCCTTCGCACCTTGCTAATCAAACGAGACAATTTCTAATCGTCACCATCGAAAAAAAAAACTTCATATCATCCAAGTTTGAAGAAATAAAAAATTTAAAAAAAAATTGCTTGAAGTGTGCATGTTATTCCTGTAATCAAAACCCAGCAGCGGGAGGCGAACTCGCAGCGTGTCTCGCCACGGCTCCTTATCTATTTCTTAATCCAAGATAAATATTACATCAATCGGGGGAGGAGACGTATGTACCGCGCAGGCGCCACAGTCGGCAGCCCAGTCCCGCTCCGGCCGCGAAGCCCGCCGCACATCGCTCCCGCGGGCGCCCGACCTGGCGGCGACTCGCCTGCCTTACCGCCGACCCCTGTAAATACGTGCATACACAGCCAAACAACACTACAGCCCGCCGCGGGCTCCGCCGCCGACATACTAGTAGCTGGTTCACCACGTGCTCGACCCGTTGCGTAAGACGAAAGCGAAAACTCGCCGAAAGCGAACCTCTTCTCCTTTGACACGCAAGAAAAACAAACGTACTTCGATATCGATCACACCGTGTTTATCATTGCCATGGCGTGCTGATGCCAACTCTGCGCCATGTGTGTTACGGCCGAAGTAAATAGTGTAGCGAAACCAACGCCGGCGAGGTTAGAAGTGGCTTTCTTTTTTAATGGGGTAATCCGGACCGCGCCCGCGGTCTTTTAACCCTGTAGTACGCAAGTGCTAGTTGACCTTAAAACCCGGCCCGAGAGAAACCTAGCGATACCACGTTTGTTTATGCTGCAAAGAACTGAAAGCGTTGCTAAGCTAAGCGTGAACTCGGTTTATTTAGGAGCGCCCTAATATCCATCCGAAATGGCTTATGTATGTAATCTTTACATTAATATTCACACGAAGCCGTTATTATGCGGTCTATAATTTTGTAATATTTAAGAGCAACGCACGCACACTCGATATCGTTAATGTATGGGTTTATTATTCATAAGTTCTTAATGTCTCTATGTTGAGCTCTTGATTTTTATGATAATAGCTTTAAACATAGCCCTTAAGGGTTGACTTGCAATTGGAAACCAATTGCATACTAGTAACGATAACACAGGCATCAAAATCTAGTATCATTTCGTTACTAATGTTACAAATAAATCATCCAATCACATAGATAAAACAACCGGTAATGGTTGAGGAAAGTTTCCGGCTCGATCTGAAAAAGTTGTATCAAAAGGTTTTCCTAGTAAAAACGATGTTTATGTTAACATCACTAAAACAAAACAGTCATTATTTAAAGAGCCGCCGAACGATTCTCACTTAAAACTTCATTTGGTCGTATTTATATTCGTAGCGGCCACTTAACTTTTTTAATCGCCTCTAATGACTTCTTCCCCAAATTAATGGCACTTGACAGTTAAGAATGGGGAATTTTCCGGAGTGCCTTAAATTAGCTGTTATTTAGCGAGTTGCTACATTTTTTAGTCGACACAATCTCATAGCAGATATTTTTAAGCTGCTTGTTTCTCTAGCAATATTATGTCCTTCTTCGGTGCCCTCCAGTTCGCTTTCTGCCTCAATTGTCTATACAAGTACTATATCTCGGACATAGTTTGCGTAAATTATCTCTAATCCATAAGTTATGCCTCCATCTCTGCTCCTGAGTTTTCAGGTTTTAGTCTACACTGTGGTAAAGTAGCCACATTTAATGGTAAAGTAGCCACATTTAAATATGTGAAACAACTAAACAATCATCCATTCTTACAAAATTTCACAGTTATAATATTAGTAGGATCTTCTTCATTTAATCCTTTTTCGACCAGCTAAGCTAACTCGATTGCCTGATACTCCTTCAGTAAACTCGTGTCTTCTGGGTCTCGATATTTTGGATCAAAATCAGTTGCTTTCAATCATAGGAGACAAATAATTTCCTGAGGTGTATTATAACTGCCTGACTCTTCTGGGTACATAATGTGCCAACCTGGTGCCCTGAAAGTCGCACCCTGTGCCTACGTCTCATCAAATATTTAAGGTTCCCACTCGTCTCCTGAACTATTATTTATATCTTTTAAAAATTCTTATTTACCGACTTTTTTATACTCAAAAAGGTCTTTAATGATGTAGACGTAAATCTGGTACGTAGTTTTTTCCCAGTCTGAGGTTACATAGCGTCACGTCTCGAAGACATTTATAACACAACGTCGCTCTCGATGACTTTGTAAAATTCGTCTTTCTCATGACTCATCTCGTGTCATCAACTTCTGAGGCTTGTAATATCATTGAAGTAATGGGTTTTTTCTCTGTTAATTACGTGGAGATTAAATTTAATGACATAAAAAATACCCTCTTTGTTAATCTAAGATTTAGGTTATAATAGTAGATTATTAACCAAGGGCTGTATGACATCAATTGCATACGAGGTTTTTGGCGCCTGAGCGAAGCGAAGGCGCTAATTAACCCGAGTATGCAATTGATGCTTACGCCCGAGATAAATACTCTGCTTTACATATCGATTGTGAGGTAAGTAAACAACAAGACAGCAGGTTTCAATGAACATTTATTAAAAAAACAAATGTGTATTTAATTAAAATTAATAGTAAAATTATAACAATTTGTAAGAGATATGGTCACGTTTTTTTTAGGAATATTTATAGTTTGAGTATGAGTTTGTGATGATAAGACTTGAGTTTGTCCGATTCGAGTAATTAATCGATACCGAGAAAAAAAATATTAACTTTTTAAAAATATTCTTCGAGCAGTATGAGTATGACAGTTCTTTTTTCAAATTCCAAAACCTATGCTGTAATGATAGTCATACACCCCGGCATTCAGGGGTGTAAGGGTGTACTTACAGAGCAAGAGATATGTAAATTAAGTTATGCAACATATTGTCTATTGTTGTTCAGGTGTTCTTATGTGTTTGAGGACATTCAGCCATTTTTATTTAACTTTCGTTGTCTTTGCTGGACAATGGTCTCCCATATTTGCTTCCACTTATCCCTGTCTAAAGCATCGCTCGATCTTGATGCTTTCAAGCAAGATTGGTCAAGCGTTGCAATACTTGTCAACAATTAATTCATTTCAACCATACTTGATCCTTTAAATTTGCAGGTTTCAATGTAATATCAGCCGGATATCGGATCTTTTGTGAGAATTTCGAGCACAAATATCTTAAGATTCACTCTACTAGAGTATACTCATCATTTGCTCTACAGTTTAGCATAGAACTTTAAACATAAAACTTTCGTATCTATAATATTAGTAACATATTTCTTTGTGCAGAATATATATACCGATACATTATCACGTATTTATCATTACGGGGTAGACAGAGCCAAGAGTCGTAAGACTATTGGAATCAGAATCTGAATGAGACTAAAAATATCCTTAGCTTTTACACCGACAACGAACACTTATAATTTTCCGTGCAGTCACGTCACAATAGACAAATAAAGCAGTAGAGCAACTCCATACAAATGGCCCGATTTGACGCACGCACACAGACAAGCGCGTTTACACGGCCGCTAAGTGGTCATCGGTACCTAAGACGCAGGAGCGTCACGATCACGACACGATGTGCGCCGCTCAGTCTGGTCGCGGACGCGGATCGAGACGCCTCTCGCGCTGTGTCTGCTCGATGTGTACCTACGTTTCATTCTTGACGTAGTTAAATAGCGCTCTGTATTATTACATATTACTTACAGTTAATTATTATAATGGACGCGTCACGATCACGCATGTATTGCTGTGTTTACGGATGCCTTAATTCAACTGTTATTAAACTATGTGATTTTTTAAACTTCCTGCTGATGCTGAAAGGTAAAATAATACCACAATCACTTTTTAGTACCTAGTTTGTTACTTTTTTATGAGTATTTTGCCTAATAAGCATATAAAATGGAAAACACTATACAGTTTGGACTTTTTACCGCTTCCTTATGTCAGGGGCATAAGCGTTGTTATGGAACTGCAAGTGTTTAGTGGGATGTGCTGTTTGTCATACATAAGTAGGTACCTACCACATGTAACTTATATAAAGGCAGGTTCTATCAAACAGCAATTGTAAATAAATATCTATAGCTAATCGAGTGAGTACTTAGGTAGGTACATCAACCACTGAAACGATTTAGACAAAATGTTGTATGGAGATAATTTAAGTACCGATAATGGACATATGCTATAGTTTGCCCGCAACTTCGCTCACGTAAAATATATAACGCCAACGAAATGTGCCTACACACATACTATACAAACTACACGCCTGCTTTACGTTTTGTAGGCGCCAACCCTAGCGCTCCGCCTAGCCGTAGGTATAAACTTCAAGGACACGACTCAGTTGCTCTACTGCTTTATCTCTGTCTATTGTGGTCACGTGGTGTAAAAGTCAATTTGCCTAATAAACCGTGTGGAAGTGACCGATTCTGCAAACTAGGGTACTTGGGGAGCGCAGAATATGGCCGCCGGTCACGGAACTTTCACGACCAAATTGTTTTAGACTAGCTGCGCCCCGGGGCTCTGCTCCCGAGGGAATTTCGGGATAAGTAGTAGCCCATGGGTTATTCTAAGTTATACTCTACCAATGTACCAAATATCATCAATGTTCGCTCAGCTGTTCAGGCGTCATTAATAATATTAGTACAATACGTTTCTTTCCGTGGCTCGTGATACGTCATTCTTTTCGTTAGGTTTCGTGTTCTTTAACTCATGTTTCTTAAGTTTTTTTCTTGCTTTTTTACAATATTAGCCGTATGTATGTTTCTATAGCTACGCCAATATCGTGATTATTGCTGACACGTCGAAACGTCAAATTAACTTAAAACTCTGCATACTTACCGATGGCAACATTATTTTTACTTCTATAAAGAGTGAGAAAGTATAAGAGGAATCAGATGAATCAAACTTGATTTAATTGCGGATTCACATACCAATTTGCGGTCTCAATTTTTGCCAATCTCGAAAACCACTTAATTAAATACGTCAGCCAATTCAACCCCGGATTTAATTTCTCTGCGGGTTAATCCATCCACTTCGATGCCGCAACTTGGCACATATCCCCCTTTATAGACGGAGTAATCTTAGCGTCTTTTGTCCTGGCCTTTTTGGGGGTTGCTTGGCTCTATTCAGACGAATCATGTCAAAAGGGTTACATTTTGTGTGGCATTAAACGGGGCCAATCTTGAACTATAGCGACTAATATAAAGTCCGGTCGTTTGTCCGTTGAAACGCTCATTTGGGGTACAGGAATTCGATCATTTCAGTCTTGATGTTGCCGTGAAAATAAACCTGTAATGGAAAAAACGTTAGTTGTCACGGCAGATGTAAAACATTTTAGCATAGTGGCAAAACATCGTTGTCATTTGCTATCACAGCATTCGAGTCGATTTTAATGCCAAGCTGTGCCAATAGATGTTTTACATAAAAAATAAGGAATATTCTATTCTTCTGCTGTAGCTTATTTTTCCTGTCGTAAGTACTCTTATCTATTTCAAATACTTTCATATCGTTCACGCATATCAAAAATCGAGTCTACGTCTAATTGTAAGGCCGGCAACACCCATGTGTACCCTGATACTATGATGTTGCAGTTGTCCATGGGCAGCGGTGATCACTTACCATCAGGTGACCCGCTTACTCGTTTGCCGCCGTTATAAAAGAAGTCCATCCAGTTCTTTTGTGGAATATCTTCTTAATCATTTGTACACAGTTGATGTATAACACGACTATACCTACCGAAATACATATAGACATAGACACGCATTTGTAGTGTGTATGAATGTAGAATAACCATAGTACCTATATAGGGCAGTATCTAATATCGAGACTTTCCACGCGAGGCCTAGATTTGCATATTGACTGCACGTTCCATTGCCTAGTAATTAGCAATGGCTAGAATATGTTACGTACTAGCTGCGCCCCGGGGCTTTGCTCCCGTGGGAATTTCGGGATAAAAAGTACCCTATGTGCTATTCCGGGTATGTTTCTACCCGGGTACTAAATTTAATCGAAATCCGTCCAGTAGATTTTGCATGATTAAAGCATACTCAAAAACCAAATCCAAAATTTTACGTTTATATTTTAGTGTGATGCGATGAAAACATCTAAGTTTTAATAAAGTTCTTCGCCCTTTTGTGTTTAAACAACGATAATACTCCAAAACTACTCAACCGTTATTGATGAAATTTTGCATACTGTGTGTGTTTTTGATTCAACTTTAAACATATGATAGTTTTTACTCTGAAACCCTACCTTACATAGACTATAGACTTCTAGTTCCTCAGTTGTAGTGCGTTCAACAAAAAAAAATCTCTTCAGCATTAGTAGAAGTAGAAGTATAAATTGATGTAATCAATAAATCATTGGCCGAAAATAATTTGGACTCAATAAAAAAAAAAACAATTTATTGAAAACAATATGGCGGAACACGCTTGCCGAACATTGTTCGGAATTAAACTAGGTAGTTGGTAGTTCGAAAATTGAATTTGAGCAAACCGTTACAGACTTCAGTTATTTGTTGACCTTTTGTCGATATTGCTCTGTATTTTTCAACCGACTTCCCAAAAAAGGAGGAGGTTATATGTTTCGATGTATGTATGTTTTTTTTTTATGTATGTTCGCCGATTTCTCCGCCTATAGTGGACTGATTTCCGAAATTATTGTTTTATTCGAAATAGTTTATTCCCAAGTTGGTCCCATTTTAACCACGTCAGAATCTGTTCGGTAATTTTAAAGATACCTAACAAAATATAAAAATTCAAACATTGGATTATAGAGCAAAAGCCCGCGACAGCACGCCCTTCTTTATTTTATGGAAACTCAAGATTCTCTATGCATGTCCCCAACATAGAAATAGTAATTAGCGACTATAAAAGTTTGATCATGATTGCTTAGGTAGATACGTTGTAGCAATCATATTTGAAGTGGTAGCTTAATTTCCATAAAGTAAGAGTTTTTTAAGATTTTATTCCGAATAATATGAGAAATCATGCCATCCATTGCCAAGCCATTAGTGCAGATACAAACCCCTGCCAGACATTGTAACTTTACTAAATTATAGTCATGTTTGTTTTATTATAATAGCTGAATTTATTAATACTTTGAGAGGTCCCCAAAGGTGCTTTCGACCTATAAAATTCACTTTTGCTATCCATATTACCTGCATAAGCAACTAAGATTCAAACTTCACGAGTAGTCACTAATATTTTTTACACGTGGATATAAGTGAAATTTGACACTGAGAAACATTCAGCATTTTTGAAATAAGGCAGGTTGGTCGTCGCGGGCTCTTGGTCTATTTATGTGCCAAAAATTCCGTGGAATTCTGACAATTTCTGACATTTCAATAAAACTGACATAAAACGTTTCGATTTTTTAAATTTTGGCCAGTGAAAAAATAAGTTTAAGTTTTCATGACAACAAAATTGCGCCAAGTGCACTAAAAATGATGAAATAAAAATTTTTTCCCAAAAAAATGAACCGACTTCCATTGTAAAACTTAAAATCATGAAATAACTTAATAGGCAGATTAATCAAAAAGAAAAATGTATTGGCATGCTACCTACTGAATGAGGTGAAGTCGGTGCCAAATTAAAAATTAAATCACCTAATATCCTTACTCCTTGCACTTGGCACCGACTTCACCTCATTCAATAGGTACCATGCCAATACATTTTTCTTTTTGATTAATCTGCCTATTAAGTTATTTCATGATTTTAAGTTTTACAATGGAAGTCGGTTCATTTTTTTGGGAAAAAATTTTTATTGTGGATTATATGTCGATAAGTCGGCTCTGTAATTTACGAGTTTTAAGCCTTTTACAGATATTATTCACAACGGTTTAAAGGATTTAGATTGTAATGAAATTGCGGGACTTGGCAGTAAAATCGACTCGAATGCTGTGACGGCCAGGTGGCATGATACGTCGTGCCACGATGCTTCGTTCGTTCTACAGCTAACTTTTTGTTTCTGTTCTTCTTAACGTGTCGAATCGAGCGAAACTATCAAATTTGTGAAGACCAGTTAACTGACACAGCACTATTCGAGCTGTCATACAAGTCTTTCAGTGTGCTGGTCGTAGGACACTTAGCGCATGATGATAGGTGTGCCAACGACTGTAGAGAAACACCACACTGGCAAGCGATTTTTTTCTGTAATGTGTAGAGTACCTGATGTACCTGTAATTTTTATCCCGAAATTCCTTCAAGAGCGGAGTCCCGAAGCGAAGCTAGTTAATAATTTTAGTACGATACATGTATAGGTAACAAGTAAAACTGAGTTATAGCCGCGCAGGGTCACAAATTCGCGTTTTATGTCACATGAGACGTCGTAAACTATCTGGATCGTTTCCGACCGACGACGGTTACTTACAGTCAAAGGCTTTATCGTTATGCTAGATATAAATTTAATCCATTTATTTTAATTAATCTACTTTTTATTCCTCTACTAGTAGAGGTTGGACAGCATCACTGAAATATGAATACCAAGTAAAAAATGCGGAAGTTTGGATGTGACGTAGTTTGTGAGTTTTTGATGTTTGTTACTTAATGACACAAAATCTACTAGACGGATTTTGATGAAATTTGGTATACGGGTAAAAATATACCGGGAATAGCTCATAGGGCACTTTCATACCGAAATTGACAATAAATGTCGCTTTCACGTAAGAAAAGCAAGTGTACGCAGACTGCAATACGTAATTGAAACTATGATTTTTGAGGTCTACGATTGGGTAGCTAGCATGGAATTCTTACAGACGCAGCCAGCTGCGCGCATCTCTAAGTAAAAAATTGGTCAAGTGCGTTTCGGGCCACGCGCAATGTAGGGTTCCGAGTTCCGAAGGTGTCTACCCCGTACAAATGCGGACACATGAAAAACAATTACGAGTGACACGACGAAGTTATGGAACGGAGGCAAATTTTGAGTTCACGCTTTTTGTATGGCACTCCCATCTCTAGAATGCCAGTTTTATTACATACTCTTTGGACGCAGCTTAAAAATTAAGCTTAAATCTAGTCATGCCGCCAGTCTACGTCCACGTTGATTACTACAGTCTACGTTGATTACGTCAGTAAGCACATAATTCTCAAGCTGTGCAGGGTGTCTAAAACGGATACTTTGATGAATAGAATTTCCTATTTCCTATTTGAAAATGAACCTTATTATTAGTTGCATATGGTTCATTTTCAAAGTGGCCGTTTTAGACCCCTAGTAAGCTGTCGCAGATGGCGCCTCCCACGAGACTGGCTTTCGACTGACATTGCAGACAGGCCTTGCAGTTGGATCCTAGGTCCCTTTGTTATCAATTCATTCTGACTATGTTCTGTTAGCCAGTGTTGCCAAATAGGAGGGCCTAAAGGTGTTAACGGATTCATTAAAACTAGTGGTTCTGTGAGAACAGTAGACCTCGCGAGCCCTTTCATGAAATAACCGATATTTTACCTTGTCCCAGGCTCAGAAGAGTTTTGAAACCAACCTACCAATGCTGGAAAGAAAGTAAAAAGTCTCATATTTTACCCATAAGCCCAAACATGTTCCTGTGGTTGGTCAATACACAAAAAAATTGACTGAAACCTGCCTTTTTTGCCTCGAAATAATATAAATAATAATAATAAATATGTACGGACAAATCACACGGATTGAGTTAGCCCTAACGTAAGTTCAAGACTTTACGGGATGCTAATTTAATAATACTATATTTTATAACAAGTATATATATATAGATAAATATCCAAAACCCACATCAATCTGAAAAATATTATTTTCCATCTTGACCCGACCGGGGATCGAACCCGGGACCTCTGGTGTGGCCGTCCGGCGTGTGACGATCGTTAATCCAGGTCATCAGTCGTCAGAAATGTATAGGTACCTATTGGTTATATATTGGTTGGACAGCATCACTGAAATATGAATACCAAGTAAAAAATGCGGAAGTTTGGATGTGACGTAGTTTGTGAGTTTTTGAGGATGTTTGTTACTTAATCACACAAAATCTACTAGGCGGATTTTGATGAAATTTGGTATACGGGTAAAAATATACCGGGAGTAGCTCATAGGTACTTTTATACCGAAATTGACAATAACTGTCGCTTTCACGTAAGAAAAACAAGTGTACGCAGACTGCAATACGTAATTGAAACTATGATTTGTGAGGTCTACGATTGAGTAGCTAGCATGGAATTCTTACAGACGCAGCCAGCTGCGCGCATCTCTAAGTAAAAAATTGGTCAAGTGCGTTTCGGGCCACGCGCAATGTAGGGTTCCGAGTTCCGAAGGTGTCTACCCCGTACAAATGCGGACACATGAAAAACAATTACGAGTGACACGACGAAGTTATGGAACGGAGGCAAATTTTGAGTTCACGCTTTTTGTATGGCACTCCCATCTCTAGAATACCAGTTTTATTACATACTCTTTGGACGCAGCTTAAAAATTACGCTTAAATCTAGTCATACCGCCAGTCTAGGTCCTTGATTACGTCAGTAAGCACATAATTCTCAAGCTGTGCAGGGTGTCTAAAACGGATACTTTGATGAATAGGATTTCTCATTTCCTATTTGAAAATGAACCTTATAATTGGTTGCATATGGTTAATTTTCAAAGTGGCCGTTTTAGACCCCTAGTAAGCTGTCGCAGATGGCGCCTCCCACGAGACTGGCTTTCGACTGACATTGCAGACAGGCCTTGCAGTTGGATCCTAGGTCCCTTTGTTATCAATTCATTCTGACTATGTTCTGTTAGCCAGTGTTGCCAAATAGGAGGGCCTAAAGGTGTTAACGGATTCATTAAAACTAGTGGTTCTGTGAGAACAGTAGACCTCGCGAGCCCTTTCATGAAATAACCGATATTTTACCTTGTCCCAGGCTCAGAAGAGTTTTGAAACCAACCTACCAATGCTGGAAAGAAAGTAAAAAGTCTCATATTTTACCCATAAGCCCAAACATGTTCCTGTGGTTGGTCAATACACAAAAAAATTGACTGAAACCTGCCTTTTTTGCCTCGAAATAATATAAATAATAATAATAAATATGTACGGACAAATCACACGGATTGAGTTAGCCCTAACGTAAGTTCAAGACTTTACGGGATGCTAATTTAATAATACTATATTTTATAACAAGTATATATATATAGATAAATATCCAAAACCCACATCAATCTGAAAAATATTATTTTCCATCTTGACCCGACCGGGGATCGAACCCGGGACCTCTGGTGTGGCCGTCCGGCGTGTGACGATCGTTAATCCAGGTCATCAGTCGTCAGAAATGTATAGGTACCTATTGGTTATATATATATGTAATTTGCGCAACAAAATTAAAGTTCAAAAAAAAGAAAGTTCAATTTGAAATCGAATCTCCCAGATTAGTAGGTATGTAGGTATTATACATATATATTACTTTTTTGTAATAGGATTCTAATCATACAATGAAGTTTTTTGATATCAGATTTATTTGAAGTGTTCAAGATAATTCCTCCAAGCAAAGCAATCCACAATACGATACGCAGTAGCGAATTTGCGAGTATTAAAAGCTTTGCTGCGCCATCTATTGATTTTTTGTGAACTATTGTTACTATGGATTTATAGCGGTTTTATTGAATTTTACTATGTTGTTCAGACAAAAAAATTGCGTCTTAATAAGAATAACAAAAAAGTCTAATGACATTTTTGAATTTTTTTTTAATAGCTAAGATATGAGGTTTTTTTTAAATATTTCCGCCATATTTTTAAATTTCGAAAAACTGGCTCGACTAAAAAATTCTAAAAAATTACCGAACCTGCTCATAAAATTTCATGAGAATCGGTTTAGAAATGCGACCTCTAGGCGATAACATCCGGACAGACAAAATAATTTTCGGCTAGTGGAAACTGAGACGCTTCGCTCGCTGCGCTCGCTCGGTCAATTATACCGACTATGAGGGATTTCCCGAGACCCAAATTAAAAAAAATAAATAGTTCCAGATGAATTCATAGGTGGCGCTTAGTAAAATACGAGACCATTCAAAAAGCAAAAATGCACGGTATGGGCATTTAAAAAAAAAAACAAACCTAATAAAAAAACATCTAAAAAGTATCAATACTGTGATTTGTGCAACTGTCAAACTGTTATGTGATTTTTTTTCTGCCTTGGCTGACAATTAAAAGCGCACAATATAGGTACAGCCATTATTACGACTCGGCTTTCAATAAAACGCCTTCTGTTGGGAACTGTTTTATTCTAAACTAAACTTTTTTATACTGATATTTTTTTCTTAATTTAGCTGTCAGAAAAATCGCTCATTATAAATGGGCAGGGATGGCAAAAAACAGTTTTTTTTTTTCTTTTATAAAACAAACAGTTCAATTTGTTTTATACAAGTGTTTTTTTGTTTTTATTTTTTTAGTTCAGCCCATACATTTCTAATCAATTAGACCTATATTAATTCATTTCTCGGCTAAGACTCTACTCATACTTTCAGATGGGTAACCACCCGGACTAAAACCCGAGACTGGGTTAAACCCTGATAACTGATTTTTAACCCAATCTCGGGTTTTAACCCGGGTAACCTATCTCTACCAACAATTAAAATATCACTGCTTCCGTTCTCAACCAACGATCTAAAATTTGAAGTCGCTACCTATCCATTCTATACGAACCTCAAAACGTTACACATAAACACACACACATCTCGCTTCTCTTATTGCGTCGGTCGTGAATATAAAACATTAGTTATGTTATCGCATACGCGTTAAGCTTGCCTTCCACAACATCTTCATTGCGTCTTTGCTATTAAGAATATGGGATATTGACAGTTTGTCTAACCGTCATTTTATTACTGTATATATGGATATTACTTATCGAGTTGGCTATCAAGGCAATGACCGCGTTCTAATATTCCACCAGAAGTCAGCACCTACGAGTTAAGAGATACATCTGTCAGATGGTACAACGCTGTCATTGTCGATGTGTCAAGTTCAAATGACAGTATTGTACCATTGACATGACCTTACTCGCCGGTAGCGCCTACTCTCTCTCAGCCGAAAGACTTCCACTGCTGGATAAAGGCCTCCCCCAAGGATTTCCATAACGACCGGTCCTGCGCTGCCAGCATCCATGCGCATCCCGCGACCTTCACCAGGTCGTCGTCGGTCCACCGAGTGGGAGGCCTGCCAACACTACGTTTTCCGGTTCGTGGTCGCCACTCGAGAACTTTTCTGTCCCAACGGCTATCTGTTCTACGAGCTATGTGCCCCGCCCACTGCCACTTAAATTTCGCGATTCGCGATAGCGCCCACTAGTGAGCGTAAATACGATAACCTTGACACTTTTGTATAATGGCGGTCAGATGGTTCCCAGGATCCACTTGCACATACTTTCACAATCAAAAATGTAATAAGTATGGCTTTGATGACTATCGATAAGCAGACGTCGTGATTACTGAACCACGGAGACATTTTCAAATTCATACTCACATAAAAAAGAAATTGGTGAGTTCTTAAGACCACACGATCAGAAGTCTATCTTTCTCCTGTCGTCTGTTTATCAGGCCGAGGTACACAGCCGAGTGTTTCGGCTGTGCCAAATAAAGTGCGCATACACAAGCTTTCACTTCAAAAATTTCATGTATGAACGTAATAGAAAATACATGATTACATGTCACAATGAATGTCGGTGGAGTTTTTTCCATCTCAACCTATCTTCAGCCATCGTTTTGACCTCCTTCTACGACACAACTTTTGCCTTCTCCTTTATTTGGTCTATATATTGGTTTTAGCTCTTCTTTGCTTTCCTTTTCCTTTACTAGCTTTTACTTTCCCTTCTATCAAGATTTTAAACAAATCATCATGTCGTTCAAGACGGCGGAAAATCTTTCTACGTCTAGATTCTTTAACTTTTAATAACGTTCTTTTTTCATTAACTAGCTCTAGTACTTCTGCGTTTGTCTTCTTTTCTGTCCAACTCATTCTTTCCATTCGCTTCCAACGCCACATTTCAAAGGCCTCCAATCATCTCGATCCTTTTTATGCATAGTCCTGGTATAGCTTACAAAATACCTCGCCTTATCTGGAATATGATCTTAATTCGTTCTATATTCATGTCACAGTATAATACGGCACAGTGGTTGTTTCTTAAGCGATTGTGACAGACAGCGAGATGTATAGGAAGTAATTTGCCTAAGATGTGTTAATTGATGCCGGGGGGATATTCCGCTATGGAAATTCTGTACATACTCTTGTTTATTTGGGATTATACGTATATTTATGGAAGATGCGAACGCGTATTGCTTATACGGTCGGTGTGGCTTGAAACGTTATTTGTAACACGCGTGTTGACGGATTTAGATTCGCGGTTTTTAAGTTTGTGTTTGTGATATCTTGGGATGATTTTAGGGGGTGTCTATTAAAATACAGATTTTTATCACATCGATTATCATGTCCCAGAAAACTATTACACGTTTTTTAATATATTTTTTTCTTAAAACATCGAATAACTTATTATCGCAGTTTCATAATATCGAACAACATTTCCTAAAAAAAAAACGTTATAAAATTTCTACTATTCCAAGAAAAACAATATATCAAACTAACATTTCACACATGTATTAAGATATCGATGTAACCATTTATAATAACATGTTTCAATATGTAACGATGCGCATCATAACTTTTAATCGCAGTAACGTTTCATCGAACGCTGCATTCGCTTGTTGTTGCTTAAAACATGCAAAAAGGTATAGCAAGATTAGGGCATGCAGCATGCATGCAGCAAGCACATACAGCACATGTAGCATGCATGCATGCAGCAGCACAACAAACATGTAGCAATGCATGCGGCAAGCATGCAAGCATGCAAACATGTAGCAAGCATGCAGCAAAGCATGCAAGCATGCAAGCATGCAGCAAGCATGCAGCAAGCATGCAGCAAACATGCATGCAAGCATGCAGCGCAGGCATGCAGCAGTAGCATGCAAGCATGCATGGCAAACATGCAGCAAGCATGCAAGCATGCAACAAACATGCGGCAAGCATGCAGAAGCATGCAGCAAGCATGCAAGCATGCAGCAAGCATGCAAGCATGCAGCAAGCATGCAGCAAGCATAAGCATGCAGCAAGCATGCAAGCATGCAGCAACAAGCATGCAAGCATGCAGCAAGCAAGTATTTCTGGGTGGCTCCACCAGAAGACTCGCTCCGTCGGCCCTTCAGTTCATTCAGGGCACTTAACCTCGTGCCTCCTCATTTCTCAGGACCTCCTTCGCGAGCCTTCTGGTTCCGCGCGAGGAATAACATTCTCTAGTATATGACAAAAGTTGAGCCGCACGTGGAAGGTCGGGGTGCGGGGTGTTCTGAGTCGGATTTGTGATCCATTTATAATTACTTACCATTAGATATTTGATATTTTAAATATATTTCAAATTGAAACTTACGTGGAAATAAAATTATGGGTAACAAAACTTTGATGTTTCATTATTTCGGATGAAAATACAAGCAAAATATGAAAGAGAAATAACGATAGAGTGTGATTATACGTAATGAATAATCGTTTAAATGAAATTTCTGATGTAAACAGATTTAAGGATTTGTTACATATTGTATTATTATTATTGTATTAAAAATATCTGCGAATGGTTTTATGGGACATGAAAATCGTTGAAGTAGAATTGCGATAAAGTGATGGGTTCCCGATTTTAGGTTAGATCATACTCCTTTTAGATGATTATAATAATAATAATATAATAATAATTTATATTTCGGAAAAGTTCGTGAAATGTGCTAGTTACAATGTGTCCTTAAAACTATGTTAGTACCTTATCTACGTGTAATTGGTTCCAATGTTTTAGTATGGGCCCATCTACCCTGCCAGCGATGACTTTGTGAAGGCTGTTGGAGCTAGCGTTCAGTCTCCGCACCGATCGTCGCCTTATCAGCTTGAGATTATATATAGCCTTCTCGTAAAATTTTAAAATCGGCTTAACAGTTTCTACAAATTACATGTGCAGTGAGCAGGAAGTATCATGTGATTTCGTCAGTAGCATAAAATATTAGTACAATGCAGTACAATGATTGCCTACCATCTTTCAAGGAATAATCTTTTTATTACACAGTAGCTTTGCCTTTTGCGAAATTTCATCATCATTTTCGTCCAATGCTTAAAATTAAGTCGTGAAAATAATGTCCGTCCATAAAAACGCAAACGCAATTAAATTTTACGCTATTTTTAACTTCCAAAGAAGAATATCTTGCGTGGATTCGCATATTTGTCTGTAAAAGTTCACCAGAAAGTATTGTCATGATGACTAAAACAATAGTTTACACCTGAGAAATTCATACTGCATCATCTTCGGAAAGCCACACTTCCTAACTTTATATTTAAATACAAATAAAAATGTTAAGTATCCAGAACATGCAACTTTACAAACCCTACATCTTGGTGGTATTTTAGGGTAGGTTCCGTACAAAAAGCAAAAACAACGGAACCCTTATAAGATCACTTCGTTGTTTTATATTGCGTAGGCAAGCCACGCGGCCTACCTGATGGAAAGCACAGCCTATCAACGCCTAAAACATCAAGGTTAAACGCGGCCATTGCCGACCCTGAATTTATCTATTCATGTCCTTTTTTACGAAAGATGGGTTCGCTCTTGACTACAGTCTTGGCCGAGGACAGAGTTGAGGTCTACGGTGTTTGTATTCACTCTGGTTTTAAAGAGAGTCAGGTTATAACTTCTGGGGAACACAGACGCAGGCAGGGAGTTCCATTCCTTCGCTGTGCGCATTAAGAATGATCTTTTTAAAAAAAAACTCCATGATGTAGTCTCACAGTGTAGTCTCTAGGGAAAACCAAAATCTAAGGAGATTGCATAAATTCCACATCGGTTGTATATGCTGGTCTTTTCAAATCTTATTTTCGCCACTGATTCATCACCATCAGGCTTTCGTAACCCACTGCTGGGTATAGGCCTCCTACTCTTTTTCTTGATTATGACAAAAGTATCCTCAAAACCTTGTTCATTATTCAATACAAAAGAAGTCAAACGAGTGTGTTATCGATTTTAATTAAATATTGAAATCCATTGTTTAAAATTAAGCCATGACTGAAAGTGATGTCTGTCGTAAAATTCGCATAATGTTATCAGGTTTTATGTAGTCTGTCTACATAAAAGCGAGTAAAGCTGTGTACACAATGTCACTGGTAATGCTGCGTTTTACAGCTGAGAATCATAAAAACATTTACAAGCGAACTTATTAAAGCAGTAGAATGCATCAAGCGAATATGGCACATCTTCGTACACATGTCGGCACCATCAGATGTTATTCCGATATAGGACATTTCGAGAAAAGGACATTATGAGAAGAGGACATAACGTGCTGAGACATATTCAACATATTATCTGTCTCGGTATCCGTGTGTAATCAAATTACGCAATTTTAACTTGACTACTCCTCCAATTGCTGACACAAATTTGACGTAATATTGTGATAATGTAACATATTAAGCTGATTTGATAATCATCATCATCTCGAGTCGAAAGGGCACAGATTAGATTTTTTTCGACCAGTATTAGATTTGATAATGAAGCTCTAGAAGGTAGCCATAGATAGGAATTCAGTAATAAAATGACGCAACCGCATCATTATTTTTAAGGCTATTTTTTTCATCTTGGCTTTCTATATCATAAATTCTATATCAAAAATTCTATATCAAAAAGAGAGAGTCTCTTGTCAGTAGAGTTTTTCCATGTTTCTTTTTCCATTGTTGTTTCAAATGATACGACACGACGTTCACTTTTTCTATTATCCCCATCACTATTCCTCATAATAAATAAGATTTTTTCCCATCCTTTATGAACAGGCCCTAAGCTGCAGCATAGGCTGTAAAGAGCGCAACTCGACAATGCTTTGAAAGAGGGCGCGTAATGAAATAAGTTCACTTTGGTACGTACGGGCCTTTGCCAGTATCAAGTTCGTATTACTCGCGTAATGTTCTGATGGAAACTTGGGGTTTTCATTACTCTCAGTCTTTTGTATTTTCTTCTTACGGTGTCGACTAGACATACCAAAGACATAAATTAAAATTTCATCCAAATCACCTGAATAACTGGCTGTCTCCGTACGTTTAAAAAAGACACTTCTTGCCACGTACGACCAAGCTGTGGAATCAGCTTCCTGCGGCGGTGTAGTCGAACCGATACGATATTGGAACCTTCAAAAAACGAGTCTACGTCTTCTTAAAAGGCCGGCAAAACCCCTGCGATACCCCTGGTGTTGCAGTTGTCCATGGGCAGCGGTGATTACTTACCATCAGGTGACCCACTTGCTTGTTTGCCGCCCTACGTTATAAAAAGAAGATGAAAGTCGAATCTTTCATTACTAGCCTTTACTTTATTAAACTTTCCTTGCTATTCTTTCTTGATGAGTAGTTTAGTTACTAAATGAACTTCTTTATCTCTAACTGACCATGATTACTGGAAGGTTCAAAAAGATAGATTCAGATGGAATAAAATCTGTAATAGAAATAACCGGCTGCGCGACGAGCGATGCAGAATAAAAAATAAAATAAAAAAACAAAAATGTAACGACAGAGCTCAAATAGGAATCTATAAATTCTTGCTTGTTCCGGAGTACTTTGTGTCTTCCAGCATTTTATATTTTAAACCGTCTTTTTGGTTCGCTCGCAGAGATGGGTTTCTTCCCGGGAAGATTCAAAACTACAAAGATTTCTAACGAACGATCTGATTGCAAGCATACAATAAATATATGTATGACGTTATAATTCCTTTTTCACCACCTTAAACCGTGGAGTATTCAAAATTACTTTCTTTATGCTCACTAACACATATAATAACGTGTCTTTCAAATTTTAAGTTTTTATGTTCAGCGGATTTTGCTCTGCGGATCTATGTCAATAGTTACCATCATCTATTTTAATACTTAGATTTTAATGCAAGCTCAAAAGTGGAAAGAAACTATTTAATTCTTAATTGGGGTCAATTGAGAATAGTTTTTTTCCACTTTATGAAAAAACTAGCTGGCGCCCGCGGCTTCGCACGCGTTAATCCTTTCTTTGCGGATGCCTATGTCATAACATCTACCTGCATGCCAAATTTCAGCCCGATCCGTCTAGTGGTTTGGGCTGTACGTTGATATATCACTGTGTCAGTCAGTCAGTGAGTAACCCTTGAGTTATATATATATATATATAGATAAACTGGGATAAAATTAGAATTTTTCAATCTTCCCGGGAAAAAACCCACAAAAACCCCAAATTGAGAATGAAATAGCTTCTTCCCACTTTTATGAAAAAAATAAACTGGGAAGAAATTGGAATCTTTGAATCTTCCCGGGAACAAACCTATCTCTGTTTCGCTCCAACTAGACGAGACCGCTGCAAAGTAAATTGGAATATTGAATTTATTCATCTGTTATTTTATCAATAACTTTGCGGAATCACTTCAATTTCTACTGTTACATATTTTTTTCAAATTAGAAATGCATTTATGATTTCAAATCGGATTACTTATTTTTAAATATTTTATTTATTCTATGAGAGCAAATGGAATATTCATTTGTAAAAATTACGGTCCGCAGTGTTTTTTGATTGATCTGTACTAGCAGTGCCCGAATCTGCTTCAGTGTAAATTTCGGCATAAAAGTACTATATGATTCATGGTTGTTTGCTACCCGTGTGCCAAAATTTATCGAAATTCATCCAGTAGATTTTGTGTAAGTAACAAACATCCAAACTTCCTCACACACATACTATTTTTTGGATTTTATTTTACTAGTAGCCATGTATATAAATCGCCCGCCTGTGGATGCAAAATCCCAGGTTCGAATCCTGCCCGGGCTACATGAGTTTGTATACCAACCTGACTCATGTTAGTTTTCATCGATCACCACTTGCTTCCGGTGAAGGAAAACATCGTGAGGATACCTTGTAACAGTTCAAATATGAACGTGTTATTTCTTCTCAAATATTTACATGATAAAGGGAGAGAAATTGAACTAACCTTGTCATCTTCAGGAGGGTTTGAACTGAGTCTGTAAACTGTAGTTTTGTTGCATATTACTAGTTATTTGGTAAATTTAATTATTGAAAACGGCAGCGTATTGTTGGCTCTATAAATTGTAAACAAAGAAAATAATGTCATTTTGACAACGTCAAGTAATGACACCGAAGGAATAAACGTTCCGATTGCAATGATATTATTATTAGTACGCAAAGAACTGAGGGCTTAAAATAATTGTGAAGTTCGTTAGTTAAAGAATAAATATTAGCTTATTATAATAATTTTAAACATGCGAAGGGTAAATATAGGATTTATTTTTAATAGGTAACTATTCGCTGTCAAGTGTATAGGCCACTTGAATTATAGATCTAGTGTCTATGATAGAAAATTTGCTCTATGGTAGAAGTTCCGTTGATATTTGCACCTGTTAGTAAATTAGGAGGTAGATTCACACGGAAAAGTGGCGTGATCGAATTGACTACCCAATAGTAGCACAGGGATGTCACGTGATATTTTGTCCAAAGCTGGAGGGAAACGAATCATTGCCAGTATAGGAATTATTTTGCCATTATTGATTTTTCTGTTCGTTTGATTGTAACATTTTGGGGTACGGAAAATGGATGAATAGTGAAATTAATCTTGATAATAGAGGAAAAGAAGATAAGGATATGATCGGCAACGAGCTGAACTGTTTGGTTTATGTCGATTATAAAGAAAGTAGAAAATAATTATTAATTAAGCTAGACTATAGCACAAGTAATTGCGTGGAAATAGTTTATTTTGTAAGAATTATGTATAAAATCATGCTATTATAAGGTATATTTTACATTAACTATTTATATTGTTATTTCGGTGGATATAGGGTTCGGGAGAATAGAATTATTATAGTTGCAATACAGGAAGTAAGGTAGGGGGAGCTTGGAATTCATGGAAGATTCGAGATTTTTACACACACATAGACAAGAGGCAGTTGCATAAAACTGATAGGAAGGGACATTCGAGGCTTTTTCATCTGCGGTCTTCGGGGGGACGACGTTGTGCAGCCGGGCGCCAATCTCACCTCTGTAAGCCGGCATCATTGAAGAAGTTTATTTTAACTCAAGATAGAAGTAGTCTGCAAGAAAAGTGTTTGGGCGCAAGGTTTCTTCATGAGGCTTAGGAACGCATATTTCCCCGCGAATCTTTTTGAGAAAAATACGTTATTGCGAGCTTGAAATGGTAAAATTAAGTTCGGTTTTAACGTATATAGTTTAATTTGAAGAATTCACAAAATAAGTAGATTTCCCCAGTAAATTTAATTAAATATTAGAGTAGTTGAGCATTAGCTGCGATTTGACGAGAATATGGGTTTTGCCTGATATCTGCGAAAGTGGATAGAGGGTAGAATTCGTTTCTTGTTCAAATAGATATTTTGATTTGTTTCTTTAAGGGCTATTTGTAAGAACCTTGCGGGGTAGGTCCTGGAGCTTGGCTTTGCAACGTGTCAAGTGGGCTTCTGTTAAGAGAATGCCTAGTTTAGTTGCTTAGTTGAATGAAAGCGCTTTCATTGAGCCCAGAGCCGACGGTCCGAAAGGCGCAGAGATCTAATCTCACTGGACGATTTGGAAGACCGCCTCATATAACTAAACCTCGGTTAGGGCATAGACCTGTTCCCTCCCAATCGGGTTTATCACGTTGGGCTGTTAGAGGGTGGGATGACGGGTTGCCCACTCGGCGTTTTAGAAGCTAGGGGTTTTAACTGAGTGTTGGCCCAAAAACCAAGAGTGGGACACGTTTGTAGGTTGATAGGCAGGTAAATTTCTATTAGGGAAGGGAGAAGCTCTCCCGAAGTCTCGTAGCTAGCTGATAGGAGGGTATTCCTTACACCGGGGATACCTAATTAGGGACCCATCTCATTGCACTATGAAATGGTTTAAAATTCTGTAGTTGTCAGGGACTTAGGGACTGATAGGGACTAGAATAGGTCCTTTTTCACATAACTATAGGTAGGGGGTGTTAAAAATGGCTGGTAGGAAATGGCGCCATTTTTAGGAATTAAAACACAAAATAAAACAAAATGGTCAAATAACACAAATAATTAGTCGGTTTATCATTTATCAAAATGGAGGTATCAAAAGTGTGAATTGAAGGTTCCTAGGAATCTTATAATTATAGGGCTATTTATAAAACCTAACCAATATCGGAAAATAAGTAATTGACTAAGGAAAATTTAGAAAGTGAAAGTTCTTAGTTGTGCTAATTATGTGTTGAAGTGACTATAGATTCGGTGAGTTTCCAATTAACTTTATCATTATTTACAAATACTGAATGTTGTGGGTAATGGAACGTTTCCAACCCCTTTTCCTACTTATTTGACTCAATTTAGTCATGTACTTAATGGATGTTGACTTTACTTGTCTATATATTTGAGCAAATACCTAATAATTGTTCCAATCTAGTGAATAAGATCATACTCTAATCCTTTGTACCGGCATTGGTCAAATTCCTTGTTGAGAAAGTTAAATTTATTAGTAAAACTATATTCCTTAAAGATGGGAGTCTATACATTTATAAAACTTACAATTAAATTACAAAAGTTTGATTCTAGTTGTGTTCAGTGTCTGCTCGAATCTAGATACAAGGCAGTTACCGCCTGTGTGCTATGTCAAAAGATATTTTAGTACACTATCAAAGGATATTGAGTAGTTGCTACCACTCACTGGAATATCTGCAAATAACTTCTAAATATTCATAAAGAAATTGATTTATTAAGAATGATTCCTTTGGTTGAGTACAAATAGCTTCTATTGTTGAGTGAATATAGACAAATTCACTAATAATGGTGATAAGTACTGAATCAATCTAAAATACAATGGATCTCAGATTTAAGGATGTAATTCTAACCTGAAAATTATATAAACAAAAGACAAGTCAAGTTACATCAGTTTGAGTAATGCTAATTCTCTTCTGCACACTTAACTTACCTATTACCACCTGTTGGTAAACCCACATTATAACTCTAACATAATTAAAGTATGAGTACATCACCACTATCCCTATTATTAATTAATTTTAATAACTTACTCTCCTTCAGAGATCAGATTTATCAGTATCCCATTAATGAATTGTAAGGTTGAATTCATATATGATATATAGTTAATCATTTAGATTTTAACATAAAAATAAAAGATCTCAGCTGATCACAATATATGGAATAAATCCATAATTGTGAAAACTGATAAATCACTTGGAGACATTTTGTCTCTCCTCTCTGTTTTATTTAATTATACAAGGACAGACAGACTAAACCATGTTCAAACCTTAGTTATTCATTATTTATATTGAAATCAAGAAAATAATAGCTGAGCATCTGGAGGGAATCTGTCCAAGTCTGGAGCCGAGGATTACTGTAACATGCGGACGGAGGGGCATGTTTCCATAAGCCAGATCTAGCTAATAAAGCTGAGAATTATCAATTTTGTAGCAATATTTGCATTTTCCATACTTACATATTTTTACCGACCTTAAGAAACACATACTTACTTATATAAACATTTCTAGCGGGGCCTGGTTCATACTAGACCCAACTATAAGCTGAGAGATTCTATTAAAGCAAATAAAACCATAATCTGTACCATTGGTCATATACTTTATACTCACCTATCTAAGTTAAGCGTTAGGAACACACATATGTTAGTAGGCATCTTTCAAGTTGCGGTATTTCAAAAGCTGGAAAACCTCATAGCTCACCTTATAATTAATAATTCAATAATTAGTAGTGTTAAGTGTATATTTAAGACAAACCAATAGTATAAGTTAGCCAAGTAAGATTTAGTTTTAATTTCTATAGATAGTCCTTAGCATTATCTGTAATTCCTGTAGTGTATATAAGGTTGGTTAAGACACAGACAGTACATAGTAGTAAGACATTTAATCCAGGTTATAATAATAGGCTCCCGACATAGCACTTCGAAAAGATCCAAGGTTTATTGCGGAATACAATCAGGGCACTACACTAGGAGATCACAGCACAACTCATAATATTACGAGAACTAATATGTAAACACACACTTAGGTTATTCTCAAGCTAGGTTAAAGATAAATCAAATAAGAGTAGATATTGAGTAGGTTAGAATAGTTACTTCTGGGTGACGTAACCAGGGATTTAACCATTCTTGGAGACGTTGACTAGAGGATTTGTCACAACCTGCGCTCTGGTTGATTATCTGCTAGTGTGTAAAATGGAGAAGGCAATGGCGAACCACTCCATTAATATTGCCAAGAGAGTCGTTGTGTGTGATTAATTCCATATAATGACCACGACCCTCAGTCATGAGAAAATACGACTAAAGAGAGATATAAATCGCAGTTTTTTCAAACATATATTCCATTAAAACCTGCACTATTTTGTATTTATTTGTAGTTCGTTTATTTAGCAGACATTTAACAACTCTGGCAAGGATTTTTATAATGAAACAGATGTACACTACTTGCTACAACTTTATTGACACTACACTTTGTTTGCTACGGCTTTTCGTAGCAGTTCGTAGCGCTCGTAGCCAATTCAAAGTCTACAAACTGCTACTTTTTCTGGTTTTTCTTATTTCACCCAAATCATAACAGGACACCCATCTTATTTGTCGAGGTTTTAAAACAATTTTACATCGAAAATTGCTTGCCAGTCGCATCGATCGCATTGTTATTCTTGGTTCACACGAGGTGTACATTTTCTAATTAGGTAGCATGCACACAACACCATATCTTAGGATAAATCGGAGTTCTATGCTATTTTGAGCCACGTAGGGAAAACAATAACCTATTTATAACGGTCCTACGCAAATACATTTCTGCATTACATATATTTTTTACAACTCCGCATTTGACTTACTTGTAGCAATTAGCAGTTTCTGGGTTTTTCTTAACGTTAGTTTGTATTGAATAAAGGGTATCTGCATTTTTATACAAGATGGGTTTGCTCTTGACCTCTGTACACCGTGACAGCAATAGGAAATGACCCTGTTGTTACTTTTTTTATTTTATGCTTTTTTTGTACTTATTTGTAAATATGGGAAATTTTCCTGAAATAAATAATTATTATATTATTATTACCACAATCTTGTCCGAGGACAGAGATGATGTCTACGATGTAGCGAGCTTACCCAGAACAGAATATACACTCTTGTTTCGAAAATTCTGGTTGTTTGCTATTTTTACGGTTTCTTTCCTTATCCCATTATTGATGTGAGGCCAGCTCTCCACAACTTTGTAGTATGATAGCAGCTTTACTCAGACCCGTCAGCTTGTATCGCCGTAGTTTCCGGCCCATAGAGTCAGCCGGGCCGAAGCGAGCGGCTTGAAATATAGCACGAAATTATTTAGTACTAGGCTTCGAAACTTCGCCAATTTCGGATCAGTTATTTTCATCAATTGGCAAATTTTCTTTAGTTTTTTTTTTAAGATTTAAGTTGAAAAACTCCTATCGAAAAATGCCTGTGTTTGTTAGGCGTTTAAATTACGTCCGAAAGGTCGTAGGTACGAATCCTATGCCGGACGAAGTTTGTATATCAATATAACTTCTGTACAGTTTTAATTGACCGCAACCAGCTTTTAATGAAGGAAAACATCGTGAGGAAACCTGCACTCGGAGACTGTTCAGTTCCTTTAAAGTTAGAGTCCTCAGACAGGTGGCATGTGTACATAGAATCACGTCTTTATCCCTTACGGGGTAGACAGAGCTAAATGAAGTTAGAAGGCCATGCTTAGCTGAATAGTGGGCTTACTGCTGGAATAATGATTACAGACAGATATCTGAGGCATATTAATAGGGTTCCGTGTGCAACCTTTGGGTACAGAATCCTTTGTAGCATGAATTTAGAGTCGTGTATATATTTATCGTTTATATCTTTTTTCCATCTCATTAAGTGGGCCCGAGCCCGAATGCTCCGGAGTTGCGGGCCCCGCCGACGACGCGATGATATCGACGCAATGGGATATGAAATGAAACTGGCTGCCCCCGGTTTTAACTGGATTATCCGCGCTCGTACACTGCTAAACAACGATGTAATTTGTGAGGTTACATTTTATTTTTTAAATCTTCAGAAAAATAATTGTTACAAGTGTTACCCGGGGGGTACGTTGGCGGCAGAACGCTTCAAATGCGATAAAGCAGCGCGGACAGTCGGGTGCAGATGAATGACCCCTCTGTTAACTGGATTATCCGCGCTCGTACACTGCTAAACAACGATGTAATTTGTGAGGTTTCAATTTATTTTTTAAATCTTCAGAAAAATAATTGTTACAAGAGAAAAATAATTGTTACAAGTGTTACCCGGGGGGTACGTTAGCGGCAGAACGCTTCAAATGCGATAAAGCAGCGCGGCGCCGCATTATGCGTAAATGTCAAATGTGTGAACGTACGTACAGTCGGGTGCAGATGAATGACCCCTCTGAGATAGGTTTCAGTGGAGTAGGGGGGTCAGTTTTATCTGCTTCCGACTGTACTTGTGGGTTATGTTGGCGGCGTTCTCGTGTGTAATATTACCATTATCGCGTAATGCACGGCATCTTATCGCATTTGAAGTCTACGCAGAACAGCGGGTTATGTGTAGGTATCTGACTCGAGCTTGTGTAAAATTGTCATTGTTCAACCGCTCAAGAAATCTCTGTAGACGTGTAATTGCGAACGTGAAACTCTGTAGGAAAAACTCGCATAATCTCTTCTTCCCTTCCCGTATCTTGGTGAAATGTTCCCAAAAAGTATAATAATGATAAGCGTAACTAAAAATAAAAGCCAGAATTTTTATTCATTCAAGTTATGTGATTTTCCATGTCTTTCATGCGCAGGATTAGCAAAAGGTTTACATTTCCACTGGATGGTGGAATGATAGCGAGCGCACTCTTATCAAAACATTTTGGGACCACGTGTGCTTGGCATGTGGTTATAGAATGTCGACGGTACAGAAGGATAACCATGCAAAACTAGTTTAATTTTTTTTTTATTTAGTTACACAGGAAGGAGTGCAACTTGTGGTATAGGAGGCCAAGATCCTGTCTTTTTTATTTATTTTTTATTTGGCTAATCACTGCTGGGCAATATATTTTATAATAAAATAACGATTTATAATAGAGGCAGTAGATTTGACTGAACATGCGCCTAACTATTTTTCAATATCTTGGAACGTTTATCTAGCAACTAGCGTCATTTTAAATCTATGGTGCCGTCATAAATTGTAATCATAATCATAGTCTTCCTTCATGTTTATCAGATGAGTTTTCGACAACAGAACTCCCATCTGTTACTTTTTAAATTGTGGTGCGGTCACGAAGCTTTGTCTCCGGCCGCCCGCGGCGACGTCAAAGGAGATTAGGTTCGTTTACACAATTGTCACCCCCTCCTCCCCTCGACCTCGCCGGCCACACGCTCGGCTTACCCGACCCGACACACTAAACCCACTTCAACCCGCGACACACAATCTCTGATACTTCCACAGGATCAACTGTTTTAAAGTCTTCCGTGCATGGACATAAGTGATAAAATTAAAAATGGCGTGGGGATATTGGTCAGCGTCATCTGTTCTGCCGGATCGCGGTCGCAGCCCACGCAGAGCGGGCACTTCGGCAGTGCACCAACATCCTAATCCTCCAACCGCGAGGGAAGTCTTGGAGACGCACGATGAGAGTATCCTCCATACGGCATCGACATCTAGAGATAGCAGAGACCATTCCGCCTCGCCACATTCTTCGTCAAACGGAGGCCACTCCCATCACCATGAAGTGCGGCACGCGGTGCCAGCGAGCGCGTTATTCGGGGAAAGTTACGGGGAATTATCTAGAAGGCCGTCATTAGACCTGGGGTCAGTGCGGAGTGCTTTGGCCTCGTGTTCGGGAGGTGGGACGTTGAGTGCGGGGTCAACGCTGACCCGTGGTGGGACGCTGGCGGACTACTTGCCGCCGACGCCGTGTCCCCACCATCATCGTGTGTACGTAGATCATCACAAACATTACGAGCAGCCGATTCAGCCTGTGCATGTGGGTGTGCCGCATCATTCGCACTCACACGCGTCAAGTAGACATCAGACGGACGATGAGGATGACCTTGAACCGGCTTACGCTACAGGTATGTTTAGTTCATCATTATATATATTACTAGCTTGACATGAGATGAATCAATTTGCTTTTAAAATACGATGATTGGAGAGCGAAGAATAAACATACATTTACTTGCTTAGTGAAACTTTGCCAAAGTAATGGATTAGCTTAAGAGATTTACATAGCTAGCACCCTGATCGGGTTTTTATAACCAGCTTTAAACTCACAACATGCAAAATTTCGCTGGGTTCCTGAGTGATGTGTATGTTATGTAACATACATAACATTCCAAATTCACAGTAATTCCAAAAGAAATGGATTTATCTTTACATTTAATAATGTCAGGAGTCTAAGTTTCGGTATAAATATAGCAAACACTTCTCCTACAGACTTTTGTGATGAACTTCAATTACTTAGCTAATATTGAAGTTAAGAAGTTGTTCTCAGTTCAGGAATTTTTCTTACCTCGCCAATTCAGAGTTCGAAATTCAATTGATCCCAGCTTTGTACAACTTTTCTGAACTACGTTTTATCAGAGAGTACGTGCCTACATCACCTTCTGTTTTATGTATAGTTGGTTCTTGCAACATAGGTTTCATTTCGTAGCGTTGCTAATTGTTAAATGAATTAAAATCTTATCTCGGTCGGTGCTAGGATTATATTTGCAAGAGTGAGGACTAAAGCTTCAAGGTCTCCAAGTCTCCATGCGCAACGCAAGACATTGCTTTGACTCTGCGTTGTCTAACAAAATTATACCAGAATGCTTTGTCAGCGGTAGACAGAATTCTGAATTCTGTTATAGCTACTTGCTCGATCTCACAAATATGATCCGCAAATTCGGAATGCAAAACTGAAAGTGATATTACTCAAAATCCAAGCCTGTTTATCAAGTGAAAGCGGGAACGTTTCCAATCTCCCAGCTCTAAAGTTGGCCATTAGTAGACTTTGCGAGTATTGTATTACATTAATTAGGAAAGTTGCCGTTTTATTTCGTTAATGTATTCGCGTCGGCCTATTTAGGAGCTGCGCATTTTCATTTGCCGCCTAATGCGGCGTGAGCGTCGAATCTCTCAACTTTGACGTTGGTACTCTTAATCAGAGTGATTTAATGTACGGAATGGATGTGGATTAAAATTAATCACTCGACACACGGAGAGGAGCTCGGTAACGCAGTGGTTGGCGCTCAGTTTGCGATGGTAGTGGTTACAACTATCGTGTTGGACGGTTGAACGGTTATCGGGTTGGATGGGTGAACAAAAATGTTGAGATAATTCATTTTTGTTCTGTGGCCAAGTGGTAATGACACTCGCCTGAAGTCGGGTAGGACCCGGGTTCAAATCCTACCTTTGTCACATGAGTTTGTACCCACCAATCTGAACTCATGTAATGGTAGTTTTCTCATAGACCACCAACTGCTTATCCGGTGAAGAAAAATTTCGTGAGGAAACCTGCATATTGGCTGACTATTTAGTTAACTTGTGTCTATACGGCTACGCCACTAGATGGCGGTAGTAAAAGTCATGTCAGATGCCTTTAGGCGACTTAAATAAAATTTGACACCAGTGTTAATAATAACACATTCGATAACTTTGAAAGAAGTTAGTAACTAAAGAACTATTGAGCCAACTTGAAAAATCTGACAACATTTTTCACCACTTAAAGCAAAATTATGTTAGTCGTTCAAAGCAAACTTCAAATAAAACTAAGCAAATTTCATTAAGGTTACTAAAAACGACGAGCACACAATAGTTTTATACAAAAAGCGCTTAACTAAAAACGCCCGGTCATTTAGTTTTATGTTGCTCGTATGTGTGGGTATTGTGCATTTGTGTCCAAAGTAGGCCACGGCTATGCGAGTCTGCACGGCGAGTTTCTACACCATTATCTCTGTTCTATTTTTATATGGTTTCGCATTTTCTGAAGGAGACTTACTGTGATTTTTGACGTCATTATACTGTAATAAAACCTCAGTATAAGCCATGATAAATTATGTATTTATTTATATATTAGCAATGACGTCATTTATAAATAACACAAATCATTTAACTCCTTAAATAAAAGTCACCTAATCCAAATACCAAAATACAATCAAAGTAACCAACATAAGAAATTACTCACAAGTCCGCACTCGATGTCTGCTCGTAACCAAAGTCATTCGAATCGTCAAATGTCACAACGCATTTCAGTGTTGCCATTCTAATATTTTACATATTTATTATTATTTATTTTACATTTGAATTTGGCAAACGTAACAATACTTAAATATTAACACGGAAAACTCACGTGTCGGCTGCACCAACTAGTCTTCTATACCTATTTATATATGTAGCTAATAAGTCCCAATGCTGAGCAAAAGTCCTTCAATATATAGGTATATTTATATACTGAATTTTGGATAACTTTCGCTTATATAACGAATTTATTAATTAATTTTATTTAATAGCCATCAATGTCCCTGTACTGAACATAGGCCTCTCTATCCTTCTTCCAAGACTCTCGATCCAAGGCTTGGAATATAACGAAATGCAACAAAAATATCTAGTCAACGATCTATTGGCTCCACAGACTAAACATATCAAATTCCTAATCTACTTATGCATCGTCTAGGAATTTCTTCTTCAAAAGTCCTTTGAATATAGAATCAATAAATATCTCATGTAAATATGCAGTTCAGTTCATCAACATAAACAGTTCAGTCAACCGGTGCATTATTCATGATCTTGTGACATTTCAAGAGCTTTCACTTAACTTTAGAAGCTTGAAGTGAATTGGTTAAATATAAAAGACTTTGACCGGAGTAAGAGCAACTTAATTATCTATAGGGTTTGTATAGTAAGTGAGATCAGTATCATAAGAAATTAAAAAGCTTATAACTAGTTTTTGTCGAGAAAAAGTACCTGTGAAGGCTACATTTCAATGAAGAATGTTTGACTTTTGACGTTCGAAACAATAATAGTTATTTTTTTATTGCTTTGTATTTTTTTTTTGTTTATTTATGAATTCAACAGAGTTACAGATTAGTAGGTACTTAAATAGTAGATTATATGATTAGAAAGACCAAGTATAGAATTCTAAGTATATACCTATGCTGAAAGAAACTTTATGTAGGTACTACTTTGTCTTAAACAGTGCTTCCATAATTGTGATAAATGCTAGTTAGCATATAATGTTACTTATACCTAAAATAAAATAAAACATGTTATCCTATCTTACTTCTTACTAATATTATAAATGCGAATGAATGAATGAATTGAATGAATGAATGAACGAATGAATTCGTTTATTTGTAAAACATAGGTAAGTACATGCACTTGGTAGTAGGTAAATAAATCTTGGACCACTATGTTTTGCCGTTACAATACAGCGTACAAATATAAAATAATTAAATTTAATCATGTGAATAATTCAGTTTTAAAATAAAGGTTGTCAAATCAATATTATAATAGCAAAAAAATTGAATAAATTAAATAGGCAATTAAATAAAAAGTATTTCAGAATGTCAACAGAGTACCCAAATATTAAGCCTGCATCACACGTTTTTAGCCAAAACAGGCGTTACTGAATTGACCCTGGTGCCAAAACTAAATCATTATTGATAATAAAAATAGTACTATAGGCTTCTCAAATAACTGCTACTACTTATACGAGACAGATAAAAATATTTTGCCTTTTATTTTTGCGTAAATACCTTCCAGAAAACACGAAAAATACGAAAAACAAGGTTCACGGCTTTAACGAAATCATTATGTAAAACACAAATTATAATTTCTACATAATGTTAAATCGCGAGTTTATTAAACTAGCTACAAGTTGCTCGTTTTAGATTTTTGAAAAATAACTCGAAAAAAATATTATATATCGTAACAATTCACTAAGAAATTCCCCATACATTTTTTGTATGGCAATGCCATCGCTCAATATATACGAGTTCCAAGCCTACGAAAAATCAGTCTGCCGGTAAGAGTCAAGGGGAATCCACGTCGCTCTGCTGCTCGGGAGGCATTTAATTTTCGCGTGTTCATGTATTCACAGACAGCAGAGAGTAATGTAGATCAGAGTTACATATTTTTACTTTTAATCTTTTTAAAATTTATATAGGTACCATTTTCATACTCATGAATGATGGCCGACAATTTTTGATGAAATAGAAATCGTAATAAATCGCAATCATAGAAATCGTAATAAATCGAAATCATAGAAATCGAAATCATAAAAATCAAACTAAATCTAAATCAAGATCCAAGATGGCGGACAACTTTTTTTTTTAATTTTGCGATATGTATATCGTTTCATAAGTTTTTCAGTGCGCTGATTACGAAAATAACATTTATTTTGGAATCCAAGATGGCGGACAACTTTTTTTCACGTTTACAATATGGGTATGGTTATATAGGTATTTCGGTGCGCTGATGACAAAAATAACATTTATTTTGAGATCCAAGATGGCGGACAACTTTTTTTTTCAAGTTTACAATATTGGTATGGTTATATAGGTATTTCGGTGCGCTGATGACAAAAATAACATTTATTTTGAGATCCAAGATGGCGGACAACTTTTTTTTCAAGTTTACAATATGGGTATGGTTATATAGGTATTTCGGTGCGCTGATAACAAAACTAACATTTATTTTGAGATCCAAGATGGCGGACATTTTTTTTTTTTCAATTTTGCAATATGGTTAACATGTTGTAGGTTTTTCGGTGCGCTAATGACAAAAATAACATTTATTTTGAGATCCAAGATGGCGGGCAGTTTTTTTTTTCAAGTTTACAATATGGGTATGGTTATATAGGTATTTCGGTGCGCTGATGACAAAAATAACATTTATTTTGAGATCCAAGATGGCGGACAACTTTTTTTTTCAAGTTTACAATATGGGTATGGTTATATAGGTATTTCGGTGCGCTGATGACAAAAATATCATTTATTTTGAGATCCAAGATGGCGGACATTTTTTTTTCAATTTTGCAATATGGTTAACATGTTGTAGGTTTTTCGGTGCGCTAATGACAAAAATAACATTTATTTTGAGATCCAAGATGGCGGGCAGTTTTTTTTCAAGTTTACAATATGGGTATGGTTATATAGGTTTTTGGGGACGCTGATGACGAAAATAACATTTATTTTGAGATCCAAGATGGAGGGCAGATTTTTATTTTATTTTACAATATGGGTATCGTTTTATAGGTTTTTGGGGACGCTGATGACGAAAATAACATTTATTTTAAGATCAAGATGGAGGACAGTTTTTTATTTTATTTTACAATAATGGGTATCGTTTTATGGGTTTTTCGGGGACGCTGATGACCTAAAATAACTTTTATTTATGGTTTTAAGATCAGCGTCCCCGAAAACCCATAAAATGATACCCATATTGTAAAAAAAAAATAAAAAACTGTCCTCCATCTTGGATCTCAAAATAAATGTTATTTTTGTCATCAGCGCACTGAAATACCTATATAACCATACCCATATTATAAACTTGAAAAAAAAGTTGTCCGCCATCTTGGATCTCAAAATAAATGTTATTTTTGTCATCAGCGCACCGAAATACCTATATAACCATACCCATATTGTAAACGTGAAAAAAAAGTTGTCCGCCATCTTGGATTCCAAAATAAATGTTATTTTCGTCATCAGCGTCCCCAAAAACCTATGAAACGATACCCATATTGTAAAATAAAATAAAAAACTGTCCTCCATCTTGGATCTCAAAATAAATGTTATTTTTGTCATCAGCGCACCGAAATACCTATATAAGGTGTACTCAAATTAACTACAAATATTTTCAGGGCTGATTACTGATATTATTTAGAAATAATATCAGTGGTTTTTTCAATTTTCTACACGCTAGTTTTCGAGAAAAATTAACTTTTTATTTTTTGAAAACCGTAACATTATGACATCCTGTATCATGTAACATAAAACACGAGAGACGATGTTTCAGTCCTTAACTCATTTGCCAATTATTTTAACCAATTAAAATGAAACTACCTACACGCGGCCACAAAAAAGCCGCCGCCCACCGGCGCGCGCGTGAGTCCGTGTTGCTCTATCTATGGTGCCGCTCTGTCATAGAGTAACTATGGAACGGAGCAATCAATCATAGGTCTTTTTTTATAGGTTTTTTTCATAGGTTTTTTTAATATTATTATTAATGGATTATTCTATTACTGGAAAGGTCTCTTGTCTTGACAAACAGAAAATAAAGATATCTGAAAACTTTTCATTTTTCCTTTTCAAATCAAATCAACAACCGGCCAAGTACGAGTCGAACTCGTGCACGAAGGGTTCCGTAGCATTCTAAAAAATCACGTTTGGTGTATGGGAGCCCCCTTAAATAATTGTTTTAATTTAATTATTCGTATTCTTAAGATGTGTTAGTAATAGGGTCCCGTTCGAACACTAAAAAGTGAATGTAATTCGTCCAGTAACAGCGTCTACGGATCGAATGGCGAAAATAAAGTTTGGCTTTTATTTATGTTTTAGTGAGAGCAAAAATGTTGAACCATTTGATAGATCTACTAGTTGGTATGGCCTCATTCGCACTTGACTTTCTTTTATCACCTACGTATTTAATTGTTTTCCCGACCTAAAAACTATTGCACAATAGTAACGACCATGTTTAATAAAGATGTTAAAAAAATACATACCTTGACATGAGACAAAACATTACATACTTTGTCGACTCTGCTGATAGATACTCTGTGTATTCCCGAACCGGCAGAGGCAAGCACCTCGTCGATTAATCGAAGAAATGCTTTAAGTTAATTGGGGAGGAATGTTACAACCTCATTTTGATATACTCTGTGCACATACCAGAGATATACCATAGACGTTGTCTTGGAGATTGGTTTAATAAAAAGCTTTGACATGAAGTTGTATGTTGTAAAAAATGCCTTACCGATATTAAAACCAGGGCTACTTGAATATGACAATCTGCTACCATGATGCAAATGAAATTTGTACTCGGGCGTGCGAGATTTTTTTGAGAGGTATGGTCGGCAGATCAACCCAAGAACTATTCTTGGTGCCGTGCAGCGTCACCGCGAGACCGGCAGTTTCCGACCCAGGCCTGGTGCAGGCCGACCGCGGTATCCTGTACGGCTGGAAGAAGATGTGTTGGACTTTTTTTTAAGACACCCGGTGGCCAGCTCTGAAGACGCCTCACGTGTCTTCTTTGTGTCGTAATCATACATTTTAAAAGTGTTGCATAGCGAGGGATTTCATCCCTATCATATTCTGAGGATTCAGGAGATGCTCCTGACGGACTATGAGACAGAGTGGAGTTTTCGCAGTGGTTGTGTAGGAACCGTAATAATAACATTTTGTGGACAGATGAGTGCACGTTTTACGTTTACGTGTGAAAAAGTGTGATGGGAAGTATTATTTTATTGTAAATTGTAAACTTATTAATAAATTTGATAAACCAAATTCACGTGTTTGCTCTCCTAGTCGCCTTAAACCCCAAAACTTACACTTAAATTATCATCTTATTATTTATTAGCAATGACATAATGTCATTGGTTATTAGGCTATCTTAGGTTATTTGTGTGTGTGTGTGTGGTGTGTTAATCCACACAAATAAATAAAACTCTGTCTTCCACGCACTTTTGATAAAAAAGAGGAAGACGGCAAATCAATTTAATTTTACTATTATTTGGTGGGTGGAGCTTTCTACTATTATTTGGTGGGTGGAGCTTATAGATGAATGAATTGTCTAACATGTATCTACAGTATGATACTAAATGTCGTCATTTTATAATATCTTTTTTTTTTTTTTTATTAAATATGGGTTTGCTCTTGACCACAATCTTGCCCGAGGACAGAGATGAGGTCTACGATGAAGCGAGCTTACCCAGAAGCAGCCTATTCACTCTGGTTTTGAAGAGAGTCAGGTTGTATGTGCTCGGAAACACAGACGCAGGTAGGGAGTTCCAGTGCTTTGCTGTGCGCATCAAGAATGATGACGAAAAGCGCTTGGTGCGTGCGGGGGACTATTAACTAAGAAGGGATGATAGCCCGCAGTGCGTCTGGTTGTCCGGTTGAAGAAAGGGGCGGGCGGTATGAGCTCATGCAGCTCATGAGCACACTCTCCGAAGTACAATCGGTAGAAAACCGACAAGCAGGCAACTTTTCGACGATGAGCTAGGCTGTGGAGCTTAGCGTTCGTTAATTTTTCATCGCCGATTATTCTTTTGGCTCTGCGTTCCACCGAATCCAAAGTGGCCAGTTGGTACTTCGCCGAGCCGTCCCAAAGGTGACTGCAGTACTCCATGCAAGAACGGACTTGAGCTTTGTAAAGAGTAAGAAGCTGTCCAGGTGTGAAGTATCGCTTCACCCTATTGAGAATGCCCAGCTTCTTGGCAGCTGATTGGGCTTTGGATTCGATGGTGGTGCCGAAGTTGAGGTTTTTTGTCAACTCCATGCCAAGGAGTTCAAGCTTGTCAGTTATAGGAACCGTTGTACCCCGAAAAGTAGGAGCAAGGATGAAAGGGCTCCTTTTTGCGGTGAATAGACACGCCTGTGTCTTGGAAGCGTTAAAAGTGACCAGATTACTCTCTCCCCACTGGGATACGTAGTCTAACGTCTGGTCAGTTCGCGCAACCATGGCCTTTCTCTCAAGTTTTAACAGATCCCTGCACCGGACAAGTACCTCTCCACAACAGTACTATCATCTGCATACCCAACAATACCGGGTGTAAGAAGGTCATTGATGTGCAGCAGGAAAAGAGTTGCAGAGAGGACCGACCCCTGAGGAACACCGGCGTCAATAGCCATTGGATCAGACGAGCAGCCATCAATGACCACTTTGATCGATCGTTCACTCAGGAAGTCAGCTATCCAGCTACAGAGGCCAGCAGGGATGCCGTAAGCTGGAAGCTTGCTCAGCAGACTAGCGTGCCAAACCCTGTCGAAAGCCTTCGAGATGTCAAGAGAAACACCAAGTGCTTCACCATGTTTCTCGATGGCCTCGCTCCAACAATGTGTCACGTACACAAGAAGATCCCCAGTAGATCGTCCCTGGCGGAAACCATATTGATGATCACTGAGGAGATCATTTTCTTCTAGGTACGCGAGCAGCTTTTTGTTGAGAACCCTTTCCATGACTTTGCACAGTATGGAGGTGATAGCGATGGGTCGATAATTAAGGGGTCGGCGCGATTTCCTTTTTGGGTACTGGTTGTACATTGGCAAGCTTCCAAGATTTTGGTACGGCATTGGAAGAAAGAGACAGACGGTACAGACGTGTCAATACTGGAGACAACTCGGGCGCACAACACCTCAGAACTTTTGCGGGTATACCGTCGGGACCACTAGCTTTATTCACGTCAAGATTAAGTAAAGCTCTACGGACCTCTTTATTATGGATTGTCAACTCTGGCATTGAGGAATCACAACGAGGTATAGTAGGTGGTTGCTTAGAGCCAGAGTCGAGACGCGAATTGTTTGCAAATTGAGTAGCAAATAAATTTGCTTTCTCAGTTGCAGAATGAGCCAGTGACCCATCTGGCTTTTGCATAGGAGGCAGTGAAGGACGGCAGAAGTTAGACTCAACCGATTTCGATAGGGACCAGAACTGCTTGCTGCCTGGTGGAGTAGGTTGCTAGTTTCGCTCCTATTCGGCTGACATGGTTGAATCTAGCCTTGCGTAAAACCCTTTTGCACGACTTTTGGGCGCAGTTAAAGGCTCTCTTCTTTCTGAGGATTTTCCGCGCAGATTCTTTGCGATCGCGTGCCTGCACCCAGGCTTGGTATGCAGACTGTTTTAGAGCGTCAGCACGAACACAGTCCGCATTATACCAAGGACGGGCTTTGTGACCAAGCGGAATGTCGGAGAATGGGATGAAATATTCCATTCCCTGCTTAATCACATCTGCAACTGCATCAGCAGAGCGCGAAGGATCACTCGAAGAGAAGCACGTTTGCTGCCAAGGGTATGATGCAAAGAAACCTCGCATCTCATCCCAGTTTGCCGACTCGTATCGCCAGACTCGCCTCAAGCCCCGGGGACTATCATCCGGAGGAGAGCAGACAGATACGGTTTTCACCACACAGTGATCGGGACGTACCCAGCGGTGCTGAGACGGATACTGAGTGTCTGTGAGGATCATTTGTCAGCAACAAGTCAAGGCAATTAGGTGTATGGCCAGCGATATCCGGTATACGCGTTGCTTGGTCCACCAGCTGGGTTAGATCTAGTGCTAAGGCAAACCTTCGCACCTCCCTACCAGCATGGTCAGTTTTCTGGTATGGGTATAGCCACTCGTTGTGGTGGGCATTAAAGTCCCCCAGAAAAACAAGTTCCGCTGTTGGATATCTCTGGAGTGCAGTATCAGCCGTCTCAGTGAGATATTCAATTAGTCCTGTTGTCTCCTGATCACCGCTGTGCGCCCGGTAGACACCGACGTAGAGAGATTTCTCAGCTCCGGTGTCAGCAAGCAGCCACAGCACTGAAAAACCTGACTTCTCGAAGCAACGGAGACGTTTACAGCAAATGTCATCGCGAACATACACACAGACCCCTGCTCGTTTCTTGAACTTATGTTCAAGAGTGTATCCAGGGTAGTTGAGGTATGACACGTCCAACGGGGTTGCTATCTGCGTCTCCGTTAGAAAGAATAGGTGCGGCTTCTCGGTCTCAAGGTGGTGATGGACCGGATCGAGATTGGAGTGCAATCTTCTGATGTTAGTGAGTTGCACTTTTAATGGGAGGAAATTAAGCCGTTGTGTAATCTTTCTCTTTAGCTTCTTCATTTCATATCTTATGGAGTGAACAAAGGGGTGTGAAAAATATGATGAACGTGCCCTTCACCACAGAAGGAACTCTTAGGCTCCACTGATCGTAAGGGGAATTCACCTGGAGACCGCGGGGACGCCCGAACCCCCCCGGAACGATCCACCGGGTCCTCCCAACCAGTCGCCGACTGGCACGGTGGAGCGTTACGGGATTTTTCGCGTGGTGGCGGGGCAGCCTTTGCACGTGGTTGGCGCGCAATTCGGGCCCCCAACTGCCAGCGGTCGGCCAACGACTGGAACCGTGCTTCGGATCCCGCTGCCCTCCAGAGTGAGTTACCCGATACAGTTTTGCCCAGAGACCAAGACCGGTATTAAGCAGCGTAACGCATCAAATTTCAAACCCCACTTGGCACTGGTACTCCCGCACACCGACGGAACGCGGCAGAGCCACTTGGCGCCGGACTTCGGCAGGAGGGTGGTTGCAAACCAGGCGGCCCATTTCTGAGCCTACCACCGCTTGTAGGATCTTCTGCCGCTACCACATATAGAATGCGGCAACGTTGCCCGGGGTGGACCGCTAGGAGGTAGATCCCACCCACCCTAAATCTATCTTTTTTGTTAGAAAAAAATAAATAAAAACTAGCGTATCGATTTTTAAAATTTTATCTCCAATACGTTCATTTAGCCTCCTGGAGCCAGTCCTGAAAATATTTGTAGTTAATTTGAGTCCACCTTATATAACCATACCCATATTGTAAACTTGAAAAAAAAGTTGTCCGCCATCTTGGATCTCAAAATAAATGTTATTTTTGTCATCAGCGCACCGAAATACCTATATAACCATACCCATATTGTAAACTTGAAAAAAAAGTTGTCCGCCATCTTGGATCTCAAAATAAATGTTATTTTTGTCATCAGCGCACCGAAATACCTATATAACCATACCCATACTGTAAACTTGAAAAAAAAGTTGTCCGCCATCTTGGATCTCAAAATAAATGTTATTTTTGTCATCAGCGCACCGAAATACCTATATAACCATACCCATATTGTAAACTTGAAAAAAAAATGTCCGCCATCTTGGATCTTAAAATAAATGTTATTTTCGTAATCAGCGCACTGAAACACTTATAAAATGATACCCATATTGCAAAATTAAAAAAAAGTTGTCCGCCATCTTGGATCCAAAAATACTATTTTTGTAAACCTCATCCCGAAAAATTGGCCTTCATGGGATGCCAGGCAGATGTTTAACATCTTAGCATCCTGGCACGACGGTCATGCTATTTTCTGTCGCGGCATTCGTGTCCATTTTACTGCCAAGTCGCGCCAAGTATGTTTTACATAAGAAAATGGTCGTAATTTTATTTTTAGTATTCATTACCGTAAAGCAAGAAAAAAAAATTATATACCTAGGTACCAACCACGTACCAACAAATCCTTTGCCGGATCCCTGTCACTTATTACTTCGGGTTGGCGGCAATCTCTCGTCGATGTGTGCGTGTGACTTGCACACAGCCAGCTGAGGTCTATCAAATACCTAAACTCGGTCGGGCGCGCGGACGTGATACACTCTTAATTAAAATGTATCATTTAAAAAGTCATTAATACAGTAGTAACATTTGTCAACTAGAAAATTATATAGTTTTTGTTTAAACAATTTCAAATTAAGCATTTTATATTCATTTGGCAATTTATTATATATTTTAGGAGCCATTCCGATAACACTTTTGCGAACTTGAGCTAAATTACATTTAAGTGTCACAACATTATGTATATATTGTGCTCGCAATCTGTTCCGCCTACGTGTATCTGACAACATCGGAAACAATTTTAGGTTACTCTTTACAAAGATAGCCATTTCATAAATATATAGAGAAGGAACAGTTAGTATATTTAGGGTTTTAAAGTATTGAACACAGCTGTCCCTAGTTCTGAGACCACACATTGCTCGTAAGCACCTTTTTTGAGCTTTAAATATTACTTCTCTTTCAGTAGTATTACCCCAGAATATTATACCATAACGTAATATTGATGATACAAGACCATGGTAGGCAGTCATTACAGTGTTACGATTAACAATTTTACGTAAGTTATATAAAGCAAAAGCAAGTTTATTTAATTTTTTGCATAACTCTTCTGAATGAGGCCTCCATGAAAGATTGTTATCAATTTTTAATCCTAAAAATGTTGTAAGATCTACAGTATCTATATTTGTATCCTTATAATGAATATTCATATTAGATAGTTTTTTATTGTAAAAGTGCATTATATTTGTTTTAGTCAAATTTATTGTTAGATTATTATCCTCAAACCAATTAATTATATTTTGTAATGTCAAATTTATATCATTTTCAAAATTATTTAAAATGTCAGGTTTTATAACTATAGTGCTATCATCTGCAAACAAAATCATAGAATGTTTTGTCACACTTGGGAGATCATTTATATAGATGATAAACAGTAATGGACCCAGCACACTTCCCTGAGGCACACCATGCTTAACTACTCTATCTGTAGATCGATATTTTAATTCACTGTTGGTTCTAGGGCATAGGTTTGTTATTTCTGTAAATTGAGTTCTGTTACTTAAATATGATTTTTAGTAAATTTAAAACATTCCCTCGTATTCCGTATGCATCAAGTTTATTAAAGAAGCTTTTTCATGGTTAACATGATCGAACGCTTTTGTCATGTCAGTGAAGAGAGTCGAGATAAGGTGCTTTGTCATTAATGCTATTAAGTATTTTATTAAAGGAAGTCATATATTGCCATGTTTATGTTTTTATTATTTCTGAATCCTTTTTGTTCTTCACATAGAATATTGTACTTTTCAAGAAAACTATATAATATGTCATGTAAATATTTCTCAAATATCTTGCAAAAAACAGAGGGTAACGCTAATGGTCGAAAGCATGAGACATCTTCTTTATTTCCTTTTTTTAAATAAGGGTTTTATTATATTTATTTTCAATTGATCAGGGAAAACACCACTAGAAATGCTCAGATTCATAATATGACTGAGGTGCGGAGCCAGTACCTCTGCCACATATTTTACTACTTTTGTAGATATATTGTCATGACCTACACTATTAGTATTTTTTAATAATTTAATTATATTGATGACATCTTGCGTTGATACAGGTGGCATGAATAGGGTTTTAGGATTGAAGTTAATATTAGATGAAGTACTGGCTTTTGGGTGAGTTTTTACAATATCAGTGAAGTAGTTATTAAAGACTTCGGCTATTTCTACTGGATCAGTTATTTCGCTATTTTTATGAATTATTTTTGAAATATGACTCTTAGATGTTTTATTAGAGCCATTTATAACTTGCCATGTAGCTTTCATTTTATTTTCAGATGATTTAATGTAATGAGAATTTTGTGCCTTTTGGGTTAGTTTAATAATTTGTTTATATTTTTTACTATATTTTTTAAAAGTATTTTTATTGCTTCTGGTTGGTGAATGACGATATTTCCACAGGAGTGAACGTTGTTTTTTGCTGCACAGTTTTACACCTTTAGATATCCATTTATTTCTTTTTATTGATGTATTTTTAACAATTTTATATGGGAAACACAGATCATATAAAAGAGAAAAGTATTCAAAGAAACTGTCATAAGCTAAATTAGGATCTTCGGTGTTATATATTTCAGAAAAGGACAAACTTTGCAAATATGATTTAAACATAGATAGGTTTTCCACTGATAAATCTCGTTTTTTAGTTTTCCACGAGTTTGCGAATTGTGTAGTTTTAATTGGAAGTGTTAGAATTTGAGCTGTGTGGTCAGAGAGAGCAAGTTCGATAACTTTAGATTTGCAACCTCGTTTAAAATTATGAGCGAAATTGTCAATACACGTTTTGCTAGCTAATCTGGTTACTTGTCTGACTTCTAGTTTTAAGTTAAATCCTAATAAAAAAATTTCAAATTCAAGTGCTAGACTAGTTTTTTTAAGAATGTCAATATTAAAATCACCACATAAGATTATTTTTTTAGATGACTTTTTACAAACAGAGGTTAACACTTGTTCTAATTTTTCATAAAATAAGGAATAGTTTTTCGATACTGAAGACCTATATACACATATAATGATACATTCATAATAAATCAGTTCAATTCCACAGCATTCTATTACACCAGCAACGGAGTGTTTAGGTATGTCGTCCAATTCCCGGAAAGGAACTCCAACTTTTGTCAGTATACATGCTCCACCTCTTTTACTGTTTTTCCTAGAGAAGTAAGTCGCCAATCGGTAGTTTGGGAGATCAAGAAGATCTTCTTGTCCGGATAACATGAAATGTTCTGTTATACAAATTACATCTATAGGAGTATTTTCAGACTGCAGTAAGTTGTCCAAGTGTATTGTAAGCTGATTTGACTTGCTGACCAAACCTGCGATATTTTGATGCAATATATTTATGCAGTGGGTTTGGTTGCAAGTAGTGCGCTTATTATCGAAAAAACTGGGAAGATGTAGAAGTCGCTGTTTGATGCGTATTTATGGCGATAGTTTGACTTATTTCAGTTACAGTAACATTCAGATACATAAATATATTCTTCATGCCCCAATTATTTACAATGCCATGTTACTGCAAACATTCCGTGCATTTTGGAACCTCCTGGATTAAGTCGCAGTGATGGTAAACGCCCCGATGGTCTTACGTTGGTCCCATGGCACAGAGGTCGTTGTCTGTTGTGGGATGCGACTTGTGTGAGCACTTTTGCCTCCTCACACCTTAAGGATACGGTTAGGAAAGCAGGGTCTGCAGCTGAAAATGCTGCTAAATTAAAGCATGCTAAATATTCCTGCCTTACACCAGCTTATATTTTCGTACCTGTGGCTTTTGAGACCACCGGTGCTTGGGGATCTGAGGCAAAAACCTTTTTAAAAGAGCTGGGCCGTCGGATTTTCGAGCGATCCAATGATAGACGCTCTGTGTCGTTTCTGGCTCAGAGGCTCTCCTTAGCTATTCAGCGTGGGAATGCGGCCAGCATTATGGGGACCTTTGGGCCAGGTTCGACACAGGGTCTAATAGAATAATATAGGTACCCAAGTGTTTTTTGTTTTGACGAAGCTTATTGCGGATGTTTTCTGTAAACTTTTTGACGAAGCGTGTTGCGGATATATTTCTATGAAGTTTTTGACGAAGCATGTTGCTGATAATTATTTGTGAAGATTTTTGACGAAGCGTGTTGCTGATAATCTTTTGTAATCAAGTTTATATGTCTATTTTGTACTATGTTTCATGTGAATAAATATATTTCATGCCATGTTTACTGTCGAACATTTCGAAATCATAAGTTAAAGGTAAATTAGAATCAAGTATATATGCATATTCAAAAGTTTTGACATCCATGTATAAAAGGTTATTGAAATTTTCAATTCTCCAGTTAAACATATCAGAATGATTATTACACTTAAATGTTGGGAGACATAATATTATGTTTGTGTGATTTTGTTTCTGTAGTGTTTCTCGAATATGCTCAACTAGATCAAAGTAGTTCTTCGTTAATAAAAAATCATCTGGCCCAATGAAAATTACACAAAAGTCACTCATTGTATAGTTTTTTAGTTTATTATCAATGCCATTTAACATCTCTTTAATGTCGCATTTTTGTTTTAGGTAATGACATGTTTCATATTCATTAGAAAAATAATATTGCATATAATTTAACATCTTGCATGTTTTATTACCACTAATTAGGCATAGTTTTTTTCTGTGTGTGTTATTTGTTTTTGGAGTGCTTGACCGTTGTGCTTGTGTATCTTCGATTTGTGATGTGATCGCTTCATTTTTGCCTGGTGAGTGTACTGTGCTAGTGCTAGAATATTGTCCTTTATGTGTACCTATACTTTTGTTAACTTTTGCATCCTTCTTTTTGGTTTTTGTTGAACTTAATTGGTAATTAGTATTATTATTGCTAACGACTGTACTCTGAAGTTGCTGCTTTAATTCTTGTACTTGTTTCTTAAGTGTATTGTTTTCTTGTGATAAATTCTTAACTACTGTGTTTGTTGTTTCTAATTCCACTGTTAGTCTGTCAATTTTATTTTTTAATTCACTTAATATATCGTTGTTTTCATCAACGGATGTATTAGGTAAGCTACTAGCAGTGCCATCTAGCGTATTATTTGACGAACTACTGTCCTCAATATTTATTTCGGAAATTGATTGCGATCGTGGACGTCTCATCGTAACGTTTTGAAAAAAATTCATTCTGGCTGTGATGTGTAAATCTCAGTACTTCCCAACGGGGCTTGAACCCGCGATTCGCGTAGCAGAAGACAGTCGTGCTACCGCTGAGCCACCAAACGTTAGTACTGGCTGACGAAAATTGCGAGTGATATTTGAGTGAGATGTGTCAGTGACAGTGATTATAAGCGTGCTTGTGGGTAATTTAGTTATTGTGAATGGTATTCAATCTGACTCACTGTTTATCCGTGATTATTTCTTTCGTCTTAATGCACAAATCACTTTCACTTTATCCTGATTTATGTATGTTTTGGAAGATTATTATGATAGAAAACTTCTAATGTTGTTATAAACACATAATTCGATGTAGAAATATTATTAATTAATTTTTAAATGCTGAACGACACGGTATGCGACTAGGTCGGCCGCGGGGCGCGCGGGGGGGTTTGTAATGCGGGGGGGTTGCGAAAGTTTGGATGTGAGTTTGTAAGGATGTTTATTACTAAATCCGCAAAATCTATTGGACGGATTTAGATGAAATTTTGTACACTGGTAGAAAAATACCGGGATTAGCACATAGGGTACTTTTTATCCCGAAATTCCCACGGGAGCGAAGCCCCTAGGCGCAGCTAGTAAGGTATATTTATCATTTTTAGTTTTACATTCCTTTGTTAAATTCGAAGTATACCTTTTACTGGAGTTAAAAAAATACAGGCAGAACATTTTGTACTTTGTAAACGTTTAATATTACCGGCCTTAAATTAATCGTGGTGGACATTTACTGCATTGAAATTAAAAATGACCCCAGCAACACAGCTGCTATAAAAAGCTATAACATAGTAAACAGTCCAGAAGGTTAACTTGAAACTGAAAATTATGTGTGTCATTTCCATAAAGAAGTGATGAGAAATAAGGAATAGAAGGAGAAAAGAAGATAAGAATGCGATTTATATTTTAAATTTGAGAAATTAGTTGCAGAATATATCACGAAATGTTAGTGAAATTTAATATTTTTGTAAGTATTTTTTTACGATAATACGTCAAAATTGAGATCAATGATTGTATATGTATAATGGATATTCTAGGGAAAGATCTATGAAACATATTTGTAAAATTTTGCAGTAGGTCGACGATATCGTACTTCGTGACTGTATAAAGAGGTGTCATGTACTGGCCGCTATTATTCTGTTTTTAAAAAATGTGATCGTCTTTTTTTTCTATCTTTGTTAGAATCATTGATTTTTTCGTTCGTTGATTTTTGAGTTGTGAATTTGAAATACATTTTTGATTTAAAATATAGTTTAAAAATATTAATATCCACTTTCATTTAAAAATCCCGGCATCATTTATACATTGGTTATTACGAGCCGGATATTATTTAATACACCAGTAAAGAAATTACAAAAGGGTTAAAGTAGGTATATTTCAGTATTGGCCGGGATAAAAACAGCAGTAGATACTGTTGAAGATACCAGGCTTTGTTACTACAGCAGAGCAGTGGAGGTTACGCAGCATCTTCATCGACATCTACTCCCGCGGCTGAGCGGCTGCGGCGGAACACAAGTGAGTGGATATACAAGTGTGGTGAAAAAGTGAACGTGAGTTATTCAAACATTTTCATCTTATTTCATAGCCCATAATTTACCAAAAATAGCAAAATGGAATTATTAAATATTCAAAATGACATTAAAGAACAGTTATTAAAATCTAAAATCAATTTCAAGAAGAGTCCGAAGGATAGGTTGACTAAAACATATATTGAAACTAGATTACAAACAATAGATACTAAATGGACAGAATTTACCGGAAATCATTACAAATTATTACATGAAAAGGAAACATTATCGGACTCTAGCTATTTTGTGGATTCTGTGTATGAAGAGATGGAGGAGTTTTATATTGAATTTAAATCAGAACTTAGGGAATTGATCGAAAGACAGAAACCCACCAACTTCGATTCTATTCCGTCTGACTCATACTCATTCAATACCGCATGTGGTGTAAAAAACGTTAAATTGCCGAAGATATCAATCCCAGTTTTCTCCGGAAGGTACACGGAATGGATGACATTCCGCGATTTGTTTATTTCGTTGGTGCATAATAATAGTTCTATAGACGATGTACAGAAACTCCATTATTTAAAAGGGAGTTTAACTGGTGAGGCAGAGCAACTTTTGCGACATATCCCTATAACAAACGATAATTATTTGCAGTGTTGGACCACGTTGGAGAGTAGGTATGATAACAAACAATATTTAGTAAATTGTATTTTTAATGGATTTTTTAGCAAGCGTAAACTACTAACTGAGTCTGCCACTGCAATTAAAGATCTATTAAATTCTACATTAGACATGTTAAACGGAATAAAAAGTTTGGGCATCAATATAGACTCCTGGGACATTTTGGTGATATACATTGTTAGCTCGAAATTGGACACCGAGTCTCGCAAACAATGGGAGTCGAGAGTTAGCGAATTATTATCTCAGTCAAAATGTTTACCTGATTTTAAACAGTTTAAGGAATTTCTCGAAAAAGATATCATTCATTAGAATTCTTAGATCCTAAGATAAATGACTTCAATAAAACTAAGGAATATAGTCGCTACCAAGCAGTCCCAGGGTCTTCAAAAATTGTTACAATGTTAGGAACAGAATTAATATGTATATACTGTAAGGGTGACCATAAATTAAGTAATTGCAAAGATTTCGCTTCTTTAGAATATAATGACAAGCGTGAATTTGTTCAAAGTAATGGGATATGTTTTAATTGTTTGACACCAAGACATTCAGCAAAATTCTGCCGCAGTACAGTTTGTTGTAAAGTGTGCAGTCGTCGGCATCATTCTCTTTTACATCCTACATCAGCTACTTCTTTGGTAGTTCAAGACTCGGTAAAGGGAAGTGAAGACCAGTCTCCAGTAGACATTGCGTCAGTAAATAGCTTACCTTCATCGCAGACACCCGATCAGAATGATTTGCATATAAGTAGTCACTTTTCTAAGGGGAATATACAGCACGTTTTATTGGCTACAGCTTTGGTTCAAATTCATAGTAAGGATACGGTTCAAACATTTCGAGCCCTTGTAGACCAAGGATCACAAGCGTCTTTCGTAACTGAGGCTTTAGTGCAGCTATTAGGTTTAAAGAAAATATCGGTAACTAGTAGAATAACGGGTTTAGGGCAAGGAAAAAGTATTTCCTCACGAGCTATGGTTTCTTTAATGGTTCGATCTCGAGTTAATCCACATTCGGTCATTGAAATTAAGGCTTATGTATTAAATAAAATTACATCTCTTCTTCCCGCTACACGCGTGGAAGTGATTTCATGGCCGGAATTAAAGGATTTGAAACTAGCTGATCCAGAATATAATACGCCAAATAAAATCGATATTTTATTGGGTGCTGACGTTTATGGGAGTATTATATTAGATGGACTTATAAAATCACCGTTGGGTTCTGCTGTTGCTCAGAATACTACACTGGGGTGGATAGTTAGCGGATCAGTACATACAAGCAGGGCGATATCCTGTGAAGTAACAACTATGCACGCACAATTAGACTCTTTATTAAAATCTTTTTGGGAGATAGAATCAGAACCGATTAACTCGCAAAAAATTATGTCGGAAGAAGAAAAGAAATGTGAAGAGTTATTTGAGTCTAGTACGAAAAGAGACGAAGAGGGCCGATTTGTGGTAAAGCTTCCATTTCGAGATGTTGATCCATCCTGTCAGTACGGAGACTCCAAGTTGATATCACTAAGAAGGTTCTATAGTCTAGAAAAAAAGCTACAAAATGATTCATATCTTAAAGAAGAATATGAAAAAACTTTTTAAAGAATATTTGGAGTTAAATCACATGCAGTTAGTTTCAAAGGACGATAATGATCGCAAGGTTTTTCTACCATATCACGCAGTAGTACGACAAGATAGAGATACAACGAAAGTCAGATTTGTGTTCGATGCTTCATGTAAAGACTCTAAAGGAAATTCTTTGAACAATGAATTGATGATTGGACCTTCTTTGCAACTGGAATTACGGCACATTCTATTAAGATGGCGAAGACATCCTATCTGTCTTTGCGCAGATATAGTAAAAATGTATCGTCAAATAAGAATTAATCCAGAAGATACTAGATTTCAATGTATTTTATGGCGTGAAAACCCTAATAGTCCAGTAAATGAATACAAGCTCCAGAGACTAACCTTTGGTATATCCTCTGCTCCATATATAGCTGTAAAGAGCTTGATGAAGCTAGCTCAAGAAGAAAGACAGAATTACCCAAATGCAGCTGAAAGACTTCAATATGATTACTACATGGATGATCTTCTAACTGGATGTCAAAATGAGAATGAAGGATTAAAAATATATCAGGAAATGAATGAATTACTAAAGAAAGGTGGTTTTATACTACAGAAATGGACTAGTAACAACGAATTTATATTTAATGAAATACAAGAAAGTCAAGATAATAGAGAAGGTCGAAAAAAGTTAGACTTAGAACAAAATTCAGTTAGTAAGATACTTGGACTTACCTGGGACCGATGCTCAGATGAATTTCTATATACAGTGAAACTTCCATCCGTTTCTACTCCTATAACGAAAAGAAAGGTGGTTTCGGATATAGCTAAACTTTACGATCCATTAGGCTGGATCGCACCAAGTATAATTACGGCAAAGGTATTTATTCAGAGATTGTGGTTAGCAGGACTTCAATGGGATGAAGAATTAAAAGATGAATTGTTACAACAATGGCTTGCTTACCGTGAGAATCTGAATAAACTCGAAACTTTTCGCTTACCACGATGGCTAAAACAAACAGAAGGTGACCGCCTAACTGAACTTCATGGTTTTTGTGACGCTTCTAACTTAGCTTACGCTGCAGTCGTTTACATGCGTGTTGTAGATTCTAAAAACCAGATTCATGTAAGTTTAGTAGCTGCAAAAACCAAGGTAGCTCCTGTAAAACAAATTTCAATACCACGACTCGAACTATGTGGAGCAGTGTTATTATCAAAGCTCCTGACTGAAATTGCGAGTGTCTTAAATGTCTCGAAAACCTGTCTTCGTGCTTGGACTGACTCCCAAGTAGTTTTAGCTTGGTTAAGTAATCACCCAAGCAAGTGGAAAACTTTCGTAGGAAACCGTGTATCAGAGATAATTACTTCGTTGGACCGCAATCAATGGGCATATGTACAATCACAAGACAACCCGGCGGACTGTGCGTCACGAGGAGTACACTCATCTGATATAGCCCATAATAATTTATGGTTGACAGGACCTGCATGGTTACAGAAGAGTAATATTGAGTATAGAAATTCTGAAACAATATTTACAAATTTAGAAGAAAGGACTATTAAGGTACATACTTCTGTTTTGGAAAAGGAAGAAGATGACATATGGGCAAAATTTTCATCTCTTAATAAATTGCTTCGAGTAATGGCTTATTGCAGACGCTTTTTAAAAAAGAAAACAGACAGACATGTTTGTTTAACTAAAGAAGAAATTACAGATGCATTAAATATCATGATAAAAAAGGTACAGAATAAAGGCTTTGAATCAGAAATTAGGGATCTACAAAAAGGAAAAGAGTTGAATAAAAAAAGTAAACTCATCTCACTCAGTCCATTTATTGATGAAAATTGTTTGCTGCGAGTCGGAGGACGACTAGAGCGTGCTAATATGCACATAGATCAGAAACATCCAATTTTAATTCCAAAAGATTCATTTTTTACCGATCTTCTTATTGCAGATGCACATAACAAAACATTACATGGAGGTCCACAAGTAATGTTAACTTATTTAAGGTCAAAATACTATATAATTGACGCTAAAAATGAGAGTAAATACTATGTCCAGGAAGTGTGTCACTTGCATAAGATATTCGACTTCAAACAACAATCCTTTGATGGGACAACTTCCATCTCCAAGAGTTACAGTGAATAAACCATTTAGCTGCAGTGCTGTTGATTATGCTGGTCCAATAAACTTAAGAGTATCAAAGGGTAGAGGTCATCGATCGTACAAAGGGGTATATATGTCTGTTTGTATGTATGTCTACTCGTGCAGTTCATATAGAAGCAGTTACTGACATGACATCACAAGGTTTCATAGCCGCGTATAAACGTTTTATCGCAAGAAGAGGTCATTGCAGCGAACTTTTACAGTGACAATGGTACAAATTTTGTAGGGTCAGCTCGAGAACTAAAAGAATTATTTGATCAGGAACAATCTACTATGTTACCAGATATTATTAATGCTTTGACAACCAATGGTACCCAGTGGCATTTCATACCTCCCCGTTCACCAAATTTCGGTGGTTTATGGGAAGCTGCCATAAAATCAACGAAATTTCATTTAAAAAGAGTTATTGGAGAATCTACTCTAACTTTTGAGGAAATAACTACATTATTAGCGCAGATTGAAGCATGCCTTAACTCAAGGCCTATATCTTATACTGAAACTCCTGACGATTTCATGCCATTAACCCCAGGACATTTTCTGGTTGGCGAGCCTTTACTTGTGGCTCCTGATCGTAATTATGAACAATCTACGATAAGCTCTCTGAGAAGGTGGCAACTTTGCCAAAGAATGTTGCAAGACTTTTGGAAAAAATGGTCTAATGAATATTTGACAAGGTTTTTACATCGCTATAAATGGTCTCAACACTTACCTGAACCTCGTATTGGAGATGTAGTACTAGTAAAGGAGGATGATTTGCCGCCTGCTAGATGGTTGCTGGGACAAATTGTTCAAAAACATCCTGGAGTCGATAATGTTACGCGTGTTGTTACATTACGATGTAAAAACACCCATTTGAAACGTCCTGTATCTAAATTGTGTATATTACCCATAGATCATTAAGTATAGAATATCTTTATTTATAGCTAATTCAGCTCGAATCGCTTAAAATAATCCAATTTTATATAGGTAAAAAAATATCGTAGTATTATAATGTCTAAAAATATTTTATGTTAAATGTGAAAAATGTTTACTTTTGGTAAAGATTCATCAATAATCTCTGATCTGTTCTGTATAGTCGTCCTAGTCTGTCCTAGGTTTTGCATCTTACTATTTTAAAATAATATTTCATGTAAACCGAAGAAAGCATTGTTATGTAATTAAACAATAAACTTTTTAATATACTTAATATCTAGTGATAAATATTGATAATTTTAAGTTTAGTGCATGCAATAAACGTTTTGTTATTTGATATAGATTAAATTGCACATTATAGTATAAAAAAAAAAAAAAAACTTTAATGAATTGTTTATTATAATTGGAAATGTTGAATATTTCTTTATCATTTAATTATTTTATACAGTCCACATGTTTTTTATCATCTAAAATAGTTATAATAGAGTTAGAGCTAAGCTAAGCTATAGATATATTAAGTAGTGTTACCGATCAATTTTAATTAGCGGGTATTTAAAGACTGTCGTCTTTGGCGGGCAGTATGTATAAAGAGGTGTCATGTACTGGCCGCTATTATTCTGTTTTTAAAAAATGTGATCGTCTTTTTTTTCTATCTTTGTTAGAATCATTGATTTTTTCGTTCGTTGATTTTTGAGTTGTGAATTTGAAATACATTTTTGATTTAAAATATAGTTTAAAAATATTAATATCCACTTTCATTTAAAAATCCCGGCATCATTTATACAGTGACTGATAGAATAGAATAACTTTATTAGCGTTAATATGGTGTGTAACAATTGGTCTTATAATCTGAGTTTCACATATTAGCTTTAGATAAGCATGCAAATTAAATTTAAAAGCTGTAGGATGTTTGTTACATCCAGAAAAACTTTTAATGTAATGCTTTTAAATTTTATTTTGACATAGACTTTACCTTCTGCAACTTTACTATGGCATTAAGGGTAGCGTGTCAGAACTCATTCACAGGGCGATCTTTATGTGTTTAATTAACATAAATAGTATCGCCACATAATTTGTGAGATCAATGTTTTAAACATTTCCTAGTTTGTTCCGTGGACGACAATAAATTCGACTGAATTTTAGATTTTGAATAGTTAATTGGCTTTCTTATAGAGTTAGTTAACAAAATTGCTTAAATGTATTATTAAGAATATGTGCGCTGGCAACACTACGATGGTACTATTATGGATTGGTGGGCTGGCAACACTTCGGTGACGTGACAGAGCCGCGATGACAGCTGGGGTCCGTGACGTTAGATTTTAAGCGGGAGGAAAAGATGCAAGAGATATTTTATTATTTGGTGAAAAAGACTAATGTGCTTGATAAACATTAAAGTTATAATTGTTTTCTCGCATTTTTCTGAAGTATCTAACAGTATGTAATTGACTGAAATAATTTAAAGAAACATTTAAAAAAAAATAATTAAATTAAATTCTTAGCACAAAAGGAAATCTCTCTAATACAATAGCAATATTTATCGAATTAAAATTGCAAATCACAGCAGATGTTCATTTGCATTAAATTAGAAATTCAATTTCCAAATAAAAAAAAGTTATTTTCTTACGATTTGCTTTTCGATACGAAAATATAGGCCAATTAGTCCCCCCGATCATTATAAAAGTCGCAAACGGAGGCCGGTAACAGGAAATATCTGGATTGAACCGAATAAAACCGATTCGTAATGGTAATAACGAGTTGAGGAGTAATTACAGTTTCCGTCAGCAAATGTCCTCATTGGTTGTACACGATTTTTTAAATTCGACTTTAAGACGTTCCTTTTTAAGTTCTAAATGGGTTGGGGTTGATGAGGGTTTTTTCGATTAGAACTTTTAATTTCTAGGCTATAAAGTACATTTTTCATTGCACCAATTCAAGCACTTGTTGCTACCTGATGGTATCGATCGCTAAACAGATTACTGCAGATATCTGTGAGTTTCATCTTTTTAAATATCCGAAAGACGTTGAAATCGTTATTTTTATCGGATTTTACTTAGAATTCCGTCTATATAAAATTCCAAGAGTAAAAAAATTAGATCAATTATCTACTTTTTCAAAATATATAACCACTTTGGCAACTGTTATTTATAATAATATCCCGCAATTTTTTCGCTTTATCTATTTGAAGAGTGGAGTGGCTCCCCGTTTTCAGTCTCCGCAAATATTTGTATGAAAAAGACAAACATTTGTCCCGAATATTATGCCTTTCGACAATATTCCCTATTGGAATGTCAGCATAAAATTAGTACCTGTAGGGTGAGCATGAATATTTGCGAGAATGTATTCGTATCGTCACGTTAAAATTTTATATGGAAAATGAATAACTTTTACGTACGATAGAGGCGCTGCTCATTTTAATCCTAACTAATATTATAAATGCGAAAGTGAGTTTGTTTGTTACCTTTTCACGCTTTATCTACTGAACCAATCTTCCTGAAATTTTGCATGCATATAGTTAGAAGTACTGCAAAGGACATAAAATACCTTTCATTTCATACCGGGAAAAGGCACTGTTCCCGTCGTGGAAAATTCACGCGGGCGAAGCCGTGAGCAAAGGTTAGTTTTTCATATAAATTTTCAACGGAATATTCGTGGCCACCCCCTTGTTGTGTGCGGTGCGCGAACTAAACATTCTTGGTATTTGAGTTATTTGAATTTTATTGCACGGTGATTAGACTTTTTTTAGTCTAAACTGCCTTCATGGTTTAGGCTAGACATTTGTTTTATTAACCAGAGCTAAAGAAGGGGAGCGATCAAGAAGCGAATTATACGGGAATATTGGATGGAGACAACGAAATAAGTGTCGGAAAATAATTTAAGTGTATGTTCTTATGATTTGCTAATTTTTTTTTTTTTTTCAGGTAAGTCACTATGTTTTGGATAACAGCTTGAACGAAAAGGTAAGAAAGTCGTCATAAATGGTCCGATTTCAAGAAATAAATAAAATAATACCATTAAAGTATTCGTTAAAGTTAAAGTGCCTTTGACCAGTAATGGGATCTAAACGGCTGATTATAATAAGTGGAAGAATAATAAAAAAACAATTTGTCATTTTAAAAATTTACGGTAGGTGCTTAGTTAAGCTAAGCGCGACGGTAACACGTAGGCGACCATTTTTATGAGAAAAAAATTACTGTCCAAGAATACCTCACTCATAAATTGTCTCAAAGTGAAGTCACGATTCATAATATGAACTTTTTACGGTAATTTCGGAATGTAAAGTGTCTGCTAAAAGCCTCACAGAAGACCTGGTAATCTTATCACCGCATTGCTCGGATACCTGTCGAAACATATCTCAGTTCCGAGTGGAACTCCTTAATTCAATTCATCACCCAGTATTGCCGTTGCCAGTCGAATAGAACAGCTTTGTACCCAAATTTTAGTGGTGCTTGAGAAATTTGATCCGTATTATTGATCCTATTTATATATTAATTGATAGATTTTAACCAGTAGTGAATACAGTTCTGTTTGATTTAAAAATTAAAGGAACATTTCCTTTGAATAAGATTGGGGCTATCTCTAGTGTTAAGGGTATCCTTCCCGCTTAGGTCAAAAAATCCACCCTGTTAACAAAGGGTAGTTCGAGTTATGGAAGAAAGAGACAGGTATTTTATAGGTAGTAGAACAGAACTTCCACTAGAATTAAAATAATACCACCTAATGTTAAACGAGTACTTATAGATTATCTTACAAAGGCAAGGGTCCAAACTTCTAACAACCCTCTTCCGTCTTCGATTAAAAATATCTTTCCACAAACTCTTTTGGAAGACAACATTATGACCCACTTACCGGTCGGCAGGTAAACACGGGATAATCTCCTAACTTTATTTTGTATTCATAGTGTAGCGCGCCATTCGTTAGACGGGCCCTACGGCATTGAATGATGCCTACCCAGAAGTGGCCCGGACGGAAACGATCTAAATACGTCCGATTTCAGTCCCATTTAGAAATTTAAATTATTTATAACCTATCAATACTTTGAAAACTGGGATTTTTTTCTTTACAATCATACTTGTTTAACCTCCTACAGTGATGTAGGAGGTTGAATTGGTATTACTCTTTGTAATTCTTCCTTTGAAGTCTCAAACAGAGTGGAGGAAAAGTTGTGTTTTAAATAACCAATGGAATTGTGTTAGAGCCAATCTCTGGAGAAAATGGCGCAGTAGAAGCGCTCTGGGCCCATAACCTGTATAAATAATACTAGATGTTAACCAGTATAAGTTTCTCATACGCTTCTTTTCATAGTCACACAGTTTCTGTCCAAGATGTTTGATGCAATAAAGAATTTTACTTAAGTACTTACTTGTTTAGTGATAACAGTTCAGCAGAGAGTTGTCTCAAATTTGATTAACACGATCCAAACAAAGTTGTGAACTGTCATACAAATCTCAATCAGCCGACGACGGTATGTGAGGTTGAGATATGTGTAAAAAAAATGTATGAATGAACTCGTCCATTTCATCGGACATTGCTCGCTGCACACATCTTCGCACCGGTCAATCCGGCTCGCATCTCCGCAAAGCTCCGGTGGAGACACCCTAGAATTGAATCACCTCCAGTTTCGCACATCTCGTCTCTATTTGACTTCGAGAAAGACAGGGTTTTAACGAATAGTTCTTACAAAAAACATCTCCGCTCAGCTTTAGTGGAGACGCCCTAGAAGTGATAGAAATCACCTTCAGTTTCACCTCTCTTATTTATTCTTATTCACTTCTTATTTATCTCTCTTCTTATTTTTATTTTATAGGAAGACCAACAGCTACATTTTTAGTCTTAAATGTATTAATAGAATAGTTAGCAAAGGAGCCACTTAAAGGCCTTTCTTCTGTCCATTGAGTCTCGATGCAGACCGGAATGGGTCGACGATGTTAAGAATATTGCTGGCAACAACTGGAGTAGGATGGCTCAGGACCGAGAAGGATAGCGTAGACATAAGGAGGCCTATACCCAGCAGTGGGTCACGGAAGGCTGTAGATGATGATGATGGAGACTGGAAATTACATCAATAATGAATAGTTATCGATAAAAAACATCACTGCTTGTCTCCCGCTCTGTTGAAGACCTTTCCCTAATCCTTTTGGCTGAAACTAGTCATTTTCAAAAAGTCCAATTTTGGCCAGATCGTCGCCCACTTTTATGCCCACTCACCCAGCGAGGGTCGCCCTGCGCAATGAGAATTTTTAATTTGCTGAAAGTATCCCAAGGTCGAAAGTATTAGGGTCGAGTTAACCCTATACGGAATAATTGTTTCCTTTATGTGAAAATCTAATTATAATTATGGTGTAATGTTATACTTTCGGGGTATTTTTGTGAGCTTCTGGTCGAATCGGTTCATTAATTGCCGAGTTTTATCTTCATGCGAAGTTAAATGCCGTTAACTAAGTATATAGCAAATATGAATAGAGTTTATTTTTAATTATTTAAATGAAGAATATAATAAAAAATCGTGTACATGCGTTATTTGCATGTGCTTAATCAAAGCATACAATTTGTGCGTTTACAACTTTTGCATCTTTCAAATGTAAGTAAAAATAGCGTTTTTTACAGACAAGAAAATACAAACTCCTTGCTTTTTCTTTTACTATTCTTATCGTTGCTTAACTATTAAGTAATTACTTAGCCGCTATTATCCTAACTACGAACGAAAAAGAAACCCGACCGAAACAAATGAACCTATCCCCAAAGGGAACGGTTGGCGGAGTCGTGATTTTTCACAATTAACGGATTATAATTAGAGAGGCGGCCACGTCGCGTCTTTATAGGGCAATCCCATTGCTCCAGAGAAAACGCGTACTGAATTTCTGCCTGCCTTGATTTGAAGTTCAAATACTGCCACCTGTAATTTGAATAACGGGCGGTTTTTTGCTACTAATTTATTTTTAATTTTAATACTGGCAACTTTAGTTCTCTTTACGAAAATCGTTATTTAATTTTAAATCGTTGCTCGATGACCTAGTTGTGCGTGCAAATTTTTAACGTTAATACTTGTTAAGCAATATGACAGTGTCTTTGCTAGTATGTATTGGTTGCCATCATTGAAATGTTAAAGAGTGTCCTACTGGGACATATACGAGTATGTCTTTGGACATCTTGATTTTATTATTTAATATTACGCATTTAAAATTGACAAAATTTTTTTTTACCTTTATTATTGACGCGCCGATTTTTTTCTGAAATTAAAAATACATATCTTTGGAAATGTCGACCCTCATAACGACCTGATTATTTTCCCGAAAAAATCTTCGGCTATGTCACTCTACCCTCATTCAATTTAAACGCACATAACAACAGACAATTACGAAGTCTCCAAGTAACATTTCAAGTTAATATCGACGTGTACGTCACACAAGTTAGCCAAAAGGTAATTCGGTAAACGTCCGTTGTGGGAGCCAGAATGTAATAAAAGTTGTTCGCCAGTTGTTCAAGCTAAGTACAGTGAACAAGTTGCCGAGATGAGTTTCGATGTATCTAAAGAGATAAGAATACATGTAATACATAGTTTTGACTTTCTGTACCAACTTTTTGATTTACTCTTGAAAAAGATTTCTTTCAACAAGCTAATTATTAAAAAATAAAAAACACGACTGACAACTCACACAGCCTATGTCACTCGGAGGATAGCAAGGAATTAAAAAAACCGCTCACATTCAAATGAGTTTGAAAGTTCAGGACTTATTGTGGAATAAAGAAACTTACATACATACATGAACCCTGAAAACATAACACTACTTTTTTGATCAGTCGTGTAAAAAGTACCCTATGTGCTATTCGCAAATTCGTCAAGATTGGCCACTGTAGGTAAGTCGAGGAAATCATAACAATTCTTTCTTCTTATTTACAATAGAGGTATATATACCTCTTTAATTTAATGTTAAATGCCGAAAATATTTTCGGCATTTAACATTAAATTAATCATTAAACAACAATCTACCTCGAATTTTGATTTGTCATTCCCATTTGTTTCCAAAGTACCCTAGATTGTAATATTAATAAGATAACATAATTTAGAAGTGGATTCCTAAAAGTTAGACCCTGTAATATAAGTATAGTTGAGGATTAACTCAGATATGTATCCCTATTTGTTTGGCATAGTATTTGCTGTAAACATGAGATTCCGAATCAAGATACTCCGCTATCTATTGTAAAATATTAGTATTATGTATGTATTATGTAAAATATTAGATTAGTATAGTTGCTATGGGTTAACTTATATATGTATCCCTATTTGTTTGGCATAGTATTTGCTGTAAACATGAGATTCCGAATCAAGATAACCCGCTATCTAAATTGGAGTGGGATGTCTCATCGCGCATGTGGGTCAGGGATGCCAATCTACGTAATTTATAAGTCCGCAGACTATATCTGCAAATTGGAGCCATATTCATAGGTAGCTGGTTCATATCCGGCTCGAAGGATCAAAATGTACGGGCCTGGTTTCCGTACACTTAAAAATGCTATGCTGTTTGTCAGTTAAAATGATTGTGAGACAGACAGGGTCGCGAAGATGTTAATTAAAACGACGTATGAATCTGCCGAGTGCGTTTATTACACTAATGTAAAACTATGCTGTAGTCAATGTCGTAAAAGTAGGTTGCACGTAGTGCTGTGTAAGACTAAATTATGGAACTTAAAAAAATGTAAAAATTATATAAGAATGTTCTGCTTGGCCTGAACGAGCAGTAGTGGCTCAGTAGGCTAGAGGCCCTAGGTTCGACTCAGGCACGGCCTCACTTGTAAGTACATATCCTACTTACTACTGCGGCGCAGCGAAATGGAGTGGATCTTAGCCTCCGACACGAGATGACGCCATTTTTTGCGGTCTTGCACCAGTTTTTCAGCCCTGAGGCTCCGTAGGTCTTTCAGAACCTCATCGCTCCAGCGGTACCTAGGGCGCCCGACTGGTCAACTACCACTCGGTCGACCCACGTATGCTCTTTTGACGTATCCTAAGAAAGTAATCTTACTAATATTATAAATGCGATAGTTTGTGAGCTTGGACATTTGTTACTCAATCACATAAAATCTACTGGACGGCTTTCGACAAAATTTGTACTTTTTAAGAGTTCCCACGGTAGCGACGCCCCGGGCCGCAACAAATCCTAATCCTAATAATATTATAAATGCGAAAGTTTGGATGTGAGTTTGTGAGGATGTTTGTTACACAATCACACAAAATCTACTGGACGGATTTCGATGAAATTTGGTATACGGGTAGAAAAATACCGGGAATAGCACATAGGGTACTTTTTATCTCAAAATTCCCACGGGAGCGAAGCCCCGAGGCGTGGCTAGTACTCTATAAAAACAACTATCATATATGTGACTAGCTGTCGCCCGCGGCTTCGCCCGCGTGAGTTTCGCTTAGATGAAAAATCTCTCTTGGAGCTTTTCATCAGATGTTCCAGATCTTCAATTTTTATACGTCAGCAGGAAATGCTCATCAGGTTGAACGATTTTTGCTAAGGCGCCATTTCCATATATGTTATAGTGTAGCTGGTCTCTTGGAGCTTTTCAACAGATGTTCCAGATCTTCAATTTTTATACGTCGGCAGAAAATGCTCATCAGGTTGAACGATTTTTGTTAAGGCACCATTTCCATATTACTTATAGTTTAGCTGTTCCGTTATGGTTCTTCTTCAGGTGTTCCAGTTTTTAAAATGAATTATAGCCTATATGTTGCCCAGGCTTAATAGCTATACAACAAAAAAAGTTTCATTCAAATCCGTCCAGTAGTTTTTGCGTGAAACGCGTACATACATACAGACAGACAGACAGACAGACAGACAGACAGACAGACAGACAGACAGACAAGAAATTCCAAAAAATTTTTTTTGCTTTCTATTGTTCTTTTTAGGTCTCCCTCTATCCATTTCAGTCAAAAATATTAAATGTACAGACAAAATATTTTTACTGTTTTATTATATGTATAGATGAAATAAACACCTACGCAAATTCCCCATTATCCTAAAGCCGAGAGAATCCTGACAGGAAAATATCAGAAACATAACAGTAACGAGATTCATTCCGTGTGTTTGTTTGGCCATAGATAAGAAATGATAGCTACGTGATGTCGCGAGGGTTTCGCGACGAAATGGAGCATTGAAATGTTCGTCTTTGTCAAGCCTGTATATTGATCAAGTGTAATTTATGATGTCCTTAGGCTACTCGCCATCAGTGATGTAGAAGATTGATGATCAGTGTCGTCGTAGATGTGAACCCTGGTTCTGTCAAAGTCAAAATATTTTTATTCAAATAGGTTGTCAATTAATTACTTTTAGCTAAGGTTACAACCAAAGAAGATCTAGACCACCGCCTCTAAAGCGCAAGTGGAGAAGAGGCGGCGTAACAAACTCCACTGCTGCATTTTCTCCTATTTAAAAATGATCACAAATTTTTCCCAAAAAAATGAAAATAGTCTTGTCACGTAGAAGTTTCTTCTTCGTACTACGGTTTTGTGTACCTCAAGAAAATTATTGTCAAACACGCAACGACATTATAACGATTTGAATAAACACCATAATCCACTCGGGAACTTAAAAAAGAATTTTCGGTGTCAATATTATCTTACCGAACTGCACGAAAGTAGTTTCGAAAATATACAATTTTCAACCTTATTCCCCGGCTTTAAGCTTCAAGTTGTGTACGTTATGAGTCCTCCAGTAGAGCACCTAAGATTTGCATATTCAAAGGCCCTCGATAGCGTAGTGTCGCAAATTTGTGTCTACACCTCTGGAGCGGTGTCGGGAATAGATTTTTCTAGGGTGACAGGACGGAATTTTCTTTTCACCCGGCCGCAGACTACAACGGAAGGGTTATGATTTTGGTTATGTAATATTATTGGCCTCAAAGGATGTACTTGTATACTTTTGGACATGTCAATATTGTATGCCTATAGTCGCAGGTCGTTCTAGGCTGAGAGGAGTACAGAACAGAGAAGGATGGCGTACGATAAGACCTATATAGGTGAATTCAAAAATATTGGCATCCATTACGCTTGTGAAAGTATTTCACGTTAAGGACCCTAACTAAATTAAGTAATTAAACTAATGTTTATAGTTCTTTTAAACATAAGAATTATAAAACGAATAATTATATTTGCATGTAACTAAAAATTTATGTAGCATGAAATGAGAAGGTGATAAAAGGCTTTTTATTTTATTTTTTATTTTAATTTATTTATGCTGGTGAAAGTACTCATGAATATGAGCAACTTTTTGTATGGGACCGATTCAATCAGATGCCAATGTTTACGAATTCACCCTGTATATGATCAGCGGTGGGTGGAAAGAGGCTTGATTGATGATGAGAGTTACATCAATTAATGTTAGTTTACAATGAAAATCAGAGGTCGTTCCGAAAGGCTAGTAGTTTGTAGCATTAAGATTTATAAATAATCCAATATGATTATTTAATTAGCTTTTATCGTGAAAAAGTGCCTTTGAAGACAAAGTTTCAATAAAATATTCTGACTTTGACTTTGAAAACCATGCGAGACGCACTATCTTTACACCCATAATCAACTAAGTCATCGAACTGACATAATTTGGGGTGTTTAACCACTAATTATATATTGACGTAACGCTGCCGAGATAGAAACCCACTGATAACGATTTCGGTCACCTGTAGGTAACAAATTGCTCGGCTGTTATCGTGACAATATGTAAACTTGGTAATATGTCCTAGGTAAACAGGGTTACCAACATATTCTTCTTCGAAACAAAGTATTTTTTAAGATTAAAAAATACTCGTATATTACATTCCAAAAAAATATTATTTGGATAAATTCACGACGTCTTCGACACTTACTCAAGTCCACTTCCTAACTCGTCCATATTGCCAGTCGCACCAGGTTTCCTATCTCGTCCACGTTCCTGGATTGTCAATTTTCTAACTCGACCACTTTCTATATTTTTATTAAAGAGCAAAAAATTTAATTATCTGTTAGTCATTTACTCAGTATATAATGTGTCCCGTCATCAGTGTCGGAGCTTTTAATGGTATGTTATATGGTATTTTTATGGACAAATCACCACTCAAAACTTTTTTTTAATTTTTTTGTTACTTTTGTTTCAAATAAAAAATAAACATTTCACAAGAAGCTAATAATAAAAACAAAAAAAAAATATCTTTTTTTGCTTTTACGTTTTTTCTTTTTTTTTTGCCCTTCATATTGAAACATTTTTCTTATTTTATTGTTGTCTACATGATTAGCTTTTAAATGAGACCTATTTTATGTCGTTAGCACTTTTACACTAGTAGTTATGATTGATTTAGTATAAGAGCCAGAAAAAAAAAACAAAATGGCTGCCATTTTACTACAGTAGAAGAAAAAAAAGTTATGAGTGGTGATTTGTTCATAAAAAATGCCATATAACATACCATTAAAGGTTCCGACACTGATGACGGGACACATTGTATATTTGGTTAATTTTACAGGACATACTGTCTGAAAGCAAAGGGTCTACCTATAGCCACACTTCGGTCACCTGTAGGTAACAAATCGCCCGGCTATTATGGCGTGACTTTGTCAACAATATGTAAACTTGGTAAACGATGGCCGTCGATTATATACTGTTATTTTCGTTCTCACGCTATTTGTGCCTCGCTATCTCCTATCCTTGAAATGGTGGTAGCCGACTGGTTAGAGCAAAGGCCCAAGGTTCGAATCCTGCCCGTGCTACATGAGTTTGTAGTTTTCATCGACCACCACTTGCTTTCGGTGAAGGAAAACGTCGTGAGGAAACCTGCACTCTAGTTGTTGATGTTGATTATCAGCTAGCGTGTGGATCGTAGCAAGTAGAAATCGCTAGTCTCTGCCTACCGCCACGGGAAAAAGGCGTGATAATGTGTATTTCAGACATACATGTGTGAAATGGAGAAGGTAATGGCAAACCACTGCATTAACATTGCCAAGATAGTCGTTATCTGTGTTTCATTCGTTGACCACGACCCTACGACGCTCACTCAGTCATGAGGAAATAAGACTAAAAGAGGATTCCTCCTCAGGATAGGTTAGCCCTAAGGAAAGACTAAAGAGGATTCCTCCTCTTCATTTATCCTCTTTATTCAGAAGTCTAGCAACCTTTTATTAACGTTTGACGGATATGAACACTGCTGGGGCAAGGGTCTCTAATCTAGAGATTTATCAGGGCGTCCCGAATACGGAGGACTAGGAATTTAGATGGGTTGATAACAAGGTTCGGACGTTGTGTCTCAGTTATTAATTGGTATGAGATTTCGGTTTGTTTAGCTAATGGATGAGAAGAGAATAATGGATCCATGACACACTGGGTAGGAGTATAGGTTGGCAAAAAAAAATTGGGCGTTTAAAAATTATGCCCGCAAGCAACAAATACAGTTTTTACATAAGTCACTAAAAAGTTCACATATACTCGTAATTTATAAAGGGCAAAACCGTGGTCAACAGCTGATTAGTATGTAACTTGCATGGGCCCGGGAATTCGTTCCCGTGGGAATTTCCCGAAATTCTATTTTAGCGCTCCCCTATTCTCCCTAAGGAACCTGCCAAATTTCAACTTCCGACGCCCTTTTGTTTTGGCTATGCGTCATCTGTCAGTCACTCAATCAGTAACGGAAGAATTGTATTATATTGATTGATTGATATGACGTGTCATTACAAATAGAAGACGGCTTTAACTGCGGAATCCCCACAGATAACTCAATGGCCGAACAATCACTAATGATCGCGCAAATTACTGTCAAAATCAGCATGCGCTCTCTCTTTCCTCACCCCTGGAACATCTCCCTTCTCGCTCGCACAGATCCCGTTATATCCGTTTGGCGGGTGGCCAAGCATTTGTAATATAAGCGGAATGTCCGGGACAATGCGTCCGCACAATGGCGGCCGCTGCATAGCGGTGCGTCTTAGGGCACGGCCCATTTCACGGTAATCTCGAGCCACATACGGACTGTAGATCGAGGTGTTCTGATTATTGTCTGTTGAGCTTTGTACGGGCAGTTGGCTCCTGAAGCAATTTTATCGGAAATGTTTATCTTAAGGAACGCTTACAGTGTTCACACATAATATTTTATGACTACCTTTTGCCCGCGTGACCCATTTTCTCCAATCTCTTCTCTTCTTTAACCATTGGGTGTCCACCTGCTGCTGAGTGTAGGTCTCCTCATGTATACGCTATTCCTTGCGGTCTTGAGCCTTCCTCATCCAGCTCTTTTCCAATATGCGGGCTATGACATCGGCCCATCTCGTCAGTGGCTTCTCCACACTTCTACGGCCCTGTCTCGGTCTCCATTCAAATACTATTTTTTCATGACATGTTTTTGAGCCGTCAAGTGTGCACAGAGAGAGAATATTAGGAAATGGCGAAACTATAACAGTCTTTCTTACAGTCTAACAGTCAATTAAATACTTGATAAAACCGTTATCCGCCAACAACCTTCCGGCTCCATCTTTAGCAATATTTATTTCATGAAGTGTCACTTTCAAAATATTTTTAATAGTTTGTGGGTTGAAATTTCTAGTACTGATATATCTTCGAGTCTTGCTAAGACTGCTAGGATCAAATGCTACGAAATGTCTACGACGTCGTAGCTCTTCTACGTGCATTGATTAGTCGTAGACGTGCTACGACGATGCTACGATCGTTTCGTAGCTTTCTTATCATTTCGTAGCAAGGCGATGACGCAACTTACAATCACTCGCGTTAATTAATCAGGATGAATTGTTTAGCGTACGCGGTATTAAATCCTAATCTTAACTAATATTATAAATGCGAAAGTGAGTTTATTTATTTATTTGTTACTTCTTCACGCTTTATCTGCTATATCAATCTTCCTGAAATTTCGCATACACATAGTTAGAATTACTGATAAGGACATAGGGTACCTTTCATCCCTTAAAAAGCACTGATCCCGTAGGAAATTCACACGAGCGAAGCCAAGGGCGAATGCTAGTAGCTACTAAATATGTTTGTATAGCAAAAGTTGCACATAATTTAGGTTTTATTTCGTGCTCGTATGAAGCGTGTTTTCTCGTTCCATTTTCAAATATTAACGTCATAACCGGCACCGTCGAGCACGGATTCATAAATAGAACGTAAACAAATATTTAAATTCTATGTGTTCTGTTGCTTTGCGAGTACAGTGCGACAAGGATCTTTTTGCACGTGGTAAAAAACGGAACTAATGTCTAAACCATTAAAATCTCTTATTTAAAACGTAGGTGGCGCCCTCACTCAGGTGCAAAAAGATCCTTGTCGCACTGTACGCAGTGCCTTTACAGGCAGAATCAATATGGCGATATACGAACGTCATGTTTATGTTTATTTACGAGGAAACGATAATATTTTTGTAGATGCAAAGGGACCATTTTATCAGCTTTAACATTTTTTTGCATCATATTTATCTGTTTATTTTCCCTAATACTCTAACAACTTATAAATGTAATTCAATGCCTTATTTTCATTATCTAACGTGATTTCACTATAATATGCCAGCCATAACATGCTCTGCCATGGTTTTCCCAAGAAACTACAAAACATCTACTCTACTTTTCAAAAATCGCGTGAATTTTTTTTCAGGGTTTAGCAACGCATGACACCCTGGTGTTACAGGCTGCGGTCACCGCTTGCCTTCAAGTATGCCTGATTGATACTACTGATAGTATAAACAAAATTAGATTTATAACCAAAATCCCGTGTTAACTAAGCACATCACCCATTAATTTTGTAAACACCTTACCTCGTTAAGCGGTTTCGTACGCACAGTTAATTTAACCTGTGAAAAATATGAGGGCTTAACATAACGTATGTCAGACGCTTGGCTTTATGTTTCTAATATTTTAGGGAGCCTTTTAAACATTACGTCTACATGACGCCGACTTTCAAAATGATATGACATTTTTTTGCACAAGAATACCTTTACATAAAATTGTACCTTCATACCATTGTATAAAGGGTTGTTTTGATGTGACAGATGTGATATACAAGCCGCGTCCCGGGTCTCTGCTCGCGTGGGAAATGGCTACCTTTTAAACATTACGTCTACATGACGCCGACTTTCGAAATGATATGACATTATTTTGCACAAGAATATCTTTAAAAATACCTTTGCATAAAATTGTACCTTCATACCATGGTATAAAGGGTTGTTTTGACGTGACAGATGTAATATACTAGCTGCGCCCTGAGTCTACGCTCGCCTGGGAAATGAGGGCTATCGCGTTTAAATATTCCAATAGGTGTCAGCACTTACGAGTAAAGACAGACGTCTGTCAGATGGTACAACGCTGTCTAGAAAAAAAAAACATTCTTTATTAGACCTATAAGCTTGATTGTCAAATAAAGCCCAAAAATGTTCATAATAGTGAGCTCTAAATTCAAATTTATCCCGTTTCCTCAGCTGTCTGTGTCTCTATAAGTTAATTTGTTTTTGCTCTATGGTTTGCTAGCTTACCCAAAAGCAGCCTATTCACTCTGATTTTGAAGAGAGTCAGGTTGTACGTGCTCGGGAACACAGACGCAGGCAGGGAGTTCCAATGCTTCGCTGTGCGCATTAGGAATGATGATGAAAAGCGCTTGGGGGGATTTGGATAGGTTCATGTATTGTTGGCTGTGCAGCTTTGAGACGTATGACTATTTATTGGAAAATAGGTGCGCCCCCTTCTCTTGCGAATTAAAAGAACAGATGTTGAGTAAATAAATTAAAATTTCTTTAAAACAGTAATCCGTAATGGCGTCGAGTCGGTAAGCGAATCGCTCGGGCCTTGTACACTTGCGTGCAAAAAATCATGCCCACTTTTTAAAGCTAAGTTTCGCTCTCTCAGCTTCGATCGTTCAGTGGGAATTTCGATTTGCCGCCTCATGTTATAAAAATTACCTGGTATCTTATACCCGTCTAACAAATTTAATTGAAATCTGTCATAATTATGCATGACTAGCTTTCGCCCGACCAGGTCGTCGGTGGACCGACGACCTGGTGAAGGTCGCGGGACGCGCATGGATGCGGGCAGCGCAGGACCGGTCGTTGTGGAAATCCTTGGGGGAGGCCTTTGTCCAGCAGTGGACGTCTTTCGGCTGAGAGAAGAAGAAGAAGCTTTCGCCCGCGGCTTCGCTCGCGTGAATTTCCCACGGGAACAGTGCTTTTTCCCGGGATGAAAGGTCCTTCTCCGTACTTCCAGCTATGTGTATGCGAAATTTCAGGAAGATTGGTTCAGTAGATAAAGCGTGAAGAGGTAACAAACAAACAAACTCACTTTCGCATTTATAATATTAGTTAGGATTAAGTAACAAACATCCAAACTTTCGCATTTATAATAGTAGTAGAATTATGAAAATTTACGTGAAAAGTGCCTGTGAAAGGCTCGTTTCTGAATAAGTTTTTGAATTTTTATAAAAAAGGCCTAGACAATTAATTTGCACTCAAGTGTATAGTGGGTATTAATATTCCATAAATCGAGACCTCTCAGGCTTCCGTCCGAAGCTCCATGCAAATCCCTCGGGGCCAAATTCGGGAAAAAATCCGAATTAATAAATACATTTACCTTGGAGGACGTGCTTTAAAAAGGATTCGTTTTTACTCGGAAATGTTAAATGGATTTGACGTTATCTTAAAAAGTTATAAAAATGAAAGATTATTAAATAGAGCACGTTAATGAATTTTGCATTTATTATTTTTTACTGTCAAAGAAATGTCCAATATTAGAATGGTGGTAATATCTTTTTCATCAGACTATTGTCACCCAATGTGGCGTGTACGCCTCAAATATGAAAAAAAAAAATTACACGCGCTTCTCCGACGCTGTTACACGCCCTTCCCTTTTCACTAAATCAGTACCACACATTACAGGAAAGCAAGAATAAAGATGTTACACATCAAGAATTCTAAAATGTAGTTGTGACGCTAAAAATTCACTGCAATTCATTCAATAACCTAGTTATGTATCACCGACACTAAATTCTTATTTTGTTATTGTTAAATACTTTTGTCTATATTCCATGGTAGTGCATATGCCTAATTTTTCTATACTGTATAGTTATTAATTCTCAATTAAGTTACGGTGTCATAATGAGAAATTAAACTTTAAACTTGAAAATTTCAAATTCATCCTACAAATAAATCGCATTGCATCTTTTGAATTCTGAATCTTGGCAGCAGAGCGCTCCGTAGACAAACTGTGAACCTTCAAACCATGAGATCTTCAAAGACAGCATTTAACTTATTTAAATCCAGATGCACCCGATTGCGTCTGCATTGAACATGAAAAGAGTTAAATTCTACAATTCTCGTAGACTCTTTGAATATTTAAAATAAAAAGCAAAATGATTTATGCATCGGAGCGGAGACGTCCTTGCTCCAATCGAAAAAAAAAAGATATTGCTGATTCTGTGGCGTTAAAAGCGCAGAGAGCAGGTGAGCTTTTGTGCTTCAGCGCGGTGTTGACTTTTTTTTGTTAGACGTCGTCTTTCATTTTCTTAATATTTGTAATTGTAGTTTAGAATAACAAGGAATTTAGTTAATGTAGTGTAATTAAGATATTGTGAGTTGCGATGCATGTATTTATTGTTATAAATACTCTAGGATTTCTAAATAATTGCTGATTTTGTCCAAGTGGTGGTTAAATGACATTCTGATATCAGTGTCAATTCGTAATGGTTGTATCACCAAATCTTAAAGATTGTTTAATATTTTGTGTGTTTAACTTTAGAAATAATATATTTACGCACATAAATGTTGAATCCTCCGATTTATGTCATCCTGATTTGCTTTTTCTCACAATCGCAAAGAACCATTTAGCATCGCCGGATGCAGTGATCACAGACTCCACAATATAAAATATGGAATATGCAGAAATAACAGCAGAAACGTACATATTCGCAGATCGAAATTATTCCCAAAACAATCACAAATTAAATCTATTCAATATTATGTCTGAACCAATCTTCCTGAAATTTCGCATACACATAGTTAGAAGTACGAAAAGGACATAGGGTACCTTTCATCCCGGGAAAAGGCAAGGTTCCCGTGGGAAATTCACGCGGGCGAAGCCGCGGGCGAAAGCTAGTTTTTGTATAAACCTGTTCGTTTTTGCGTAAAAAATCTAACAAAGATCCATTGGATCAAGTATTTCTAAATGTAATATTCTAATTTTACCTATTTCCTTATTATATCTCCAAGTTACACACAAATTATACCAAATTACACACATTGTAAAAAAAACTCATAATCGGTTGTTGTTATAAAGAAATTTGAATTTTGAATTTGAATTTAAAAAACTCTAAAAATCATGGGTGGCCATCGTGAATATTTTAGATTTTCAAACAGATGGTTATTGGTTAAAAAAGAACTTAGTTTTAGATACTCTTCTGTACTTTCGCTAATTTATGTCCAAACTCCCGCTGCCATTAGCTGTCGTAATCTGATCTCCATAAATCACACGAGCAGACACGTTCCCGAACAACTGGTTGGAGCATATTTTCCAAAGATAACTTTTCCCATCCCGTAATATTTGCTCAAATGTTAACTTTGCATATTAGAGGGCAGCCACAGGTATAAACTAGCGCCATTTTGGAAAATAATGATTACATATTGAATCGTCCTCTAAAATACATGTATGAAGTATTCTTTTAGGTACATACATACATACAGCACATACACATGTACATTTATCTTAGTTTATGTATTTTATTATATATACAATATATAGTCAATTTATTTAAGTATTTGCACCCACTTAATGTTCTCTGAATGACCCTAATGTAGACTGGTAGAAAATGCTGTTGCATTAAGTCCGCTCATTGTACTTTAACATATGTTTTTGTGCAATAAAGTTTAAATAAATAAATACATATTATCACGCCTTTTTCCCGTTTGGGTAGGCAGAGACTAGCGATTTCCACTTGCTACGATCTTTACAGATCTCTCTTGCTTCCTCTACACTCATCACTCTCTTCATACATGCTCTCCGGTTATGGGTGCTCCTCGTTTCTAAGGAGGGTTCTCCCTTTTTTTTCCTTTTTTTCTTTTAGGTGCTTTTGTACCAATATTAAAAAGTACATTTAAGGGCTGCTATTATCATATGTGTTATTAATAAAAGTCAAAGACAAACTTTACCACTACACTACATATATGTTAGGAGAATATAGATATAAAAATATGTGTTTCTTTCGAAAGTCGGGTAAAAACCACCCAAAAATAACCTCAATACGGGCGTTATAATATCGCCCGCTCATTTTTAACTTACACTCGAAAAGTTCATATTTCCTTTGTATTTCGCGAAGACCTCAAAGAGGGAAATAATGGACGTTTTTTTTCGTTCCTCTCCCATTATCCGCATCCACAAAAATATTACATCGCTTGGCAAAGATTTTCTGGACTGGAGTGGATTAAGAGACAATTTATTAGTACTTTTTATAAAGCAAATTGGACTTGAGAGGCGCTTGTATTGATTAAGGGTTTGTCGCTTGTGTTTTTTTTTGCATTTATGTTTTATTGCTGCTTATTTAGGGCCGATCTTTTAGTCATTTCAGAAATGAAATGGTACCTTAAGCGACGACCTTGAGAATCCGTGACGCACGGGTTAGCGTCAAAGCCGCTCCCCACTCACCGCGCTTGCCCCTCAACGCTGCGATGATATCGACGATACAAGAGATCATTCTCAACGTTTTTCATACAATTATGTATCGCAGAACGCAAAATGCTACGACTGGCGTCGTTATCTCAAGACCAAGGCTTTAGGTGTTATCGAAATCAGTGCTAATCGAATCGATGTTTCAAGAAAACTACCTCCAAGATGGAAAATCAACATATCAGCATCGTTAACTCTGCTATTCATGTCTCACAATACAGAATCCTTAGTTAATGCCGATCGAAACAGTTCGAACTAATTGATACATAGCGTTGTTCCATTGTGCATACACAAAGACTCGATGTACAATGGCATGGAAACTGTGTCTTGAGATGGTATTGTTTGCAAAGTATTACCGGCTTGACAGAGCCTATAGAGCCTCAAGAATGATATAGGAGATGAATATATCTGATCTACGAAGAAACTATCTGCTCCACCCGCGAAAAAAAAATGCCGCCAGCCCTCTCCACACAAAAAATCACTTTTTAGTTTTTGACGTGAAAAAAAGCCTATGTGAAGGCCAAGTTTCAATAAAGTACTTTTGACCTTTGACATCAATCCATTATTCCGTTTGACGTGAAAGAAGGACAAATAAACACACTATCACATTTGTGATATTAGCATGGTTTACAAGAGTTAAAAAAAAGTTTTTCCAAATCGGATGGACAGTTCCAAAGCATTAGCGCGTTTAAACCAACCATTCAGCTTATTGTATTCTAAAAAAAGCTAAAATCGTAATTGTACGGTCCTCGATTTGAATGAATGATTTAAAATAAAAATAACACCTGATTGATATGATTGACGTACACTGATTTCCACCACAATTTTAAATTTAAAAAAAATTGGCCGTCCCTGGACGCCGCCGGCAGATGTTAAACATCTGAGCATCGTGGCACGACAGCGTCATGCGAGTCGATGTTACTGCTAAGTCGCGCCAATACAATATGTATTACATTAAAAAAATAGAGGTAAAAGTTTAAAAAAAAATGCGTTCTAAATAAAATGTGGAAATAGCAAACAGAAAACTTCTATCTCATAAGCGAGTCGCCTTTTAAAAACAAACATCATTTGTTACTTTCCGAGAGCTGTTTTTCATAATTCACTTTTGATGTCGCCAGTACGTTTCTCCGTTTCTGTTTTGACGATTATACAAATTAAACTGAGTTTTTTTTCGCTAGGCATTTTACACGGAACGCTTTTGAGTGTACCTTGAAAAAATTTACTCGCCGTAACAACCAAACTTCGGTCACAGAGTATTGAGAGTACAGAAGGTTAACTTAGAAATCACATGAATAAAACCCTAAATTTGTTTTAGTGATGTACTTGCATGTGACCGTTGGATACCTTAACAATTTATCAGACATAACTGATCACGCAATCCAATATATATCTGCATGCATAAAACGAAACAAATATTTGTCCTCGATGGAAATCGCACCTATACTGTATTCGATCTCCATAAATCCTCAGACATTGTGCCATGAAGATTGCCAGTACTTAATAAAAATATTTACTAATTTTACTAAAATTAAAAAAAAACTGCAGCTCTGCCGGGATATACCCAAAATAACGCAAGGAATCCAATAATATCGCTGACACATCTATTCATATATCAAGCAAGGCGTTAAGGAATTTGCTGTAACAAAGACGAACCCTAAAAAAATAACATTCCTTTTTTGTGCATTCATGTAAAATAGGTACGAGCACGTTTAATACATAATTAAAAATTCACATGGGTTAAGCATTTCCTGATAGAAGGCACATGCTCTATATACTCTTTATTTTGCTTCATTTAAATTTAGGCTCGCTCTTCGAAATATTCACCAAAGCATATTTGTGACGAATAAAAGGTATTTTACATGCACGTACCGCTTAAAACATTTTGCGCGTCCGTAAAATTTTATTAGTGGATAAAAGCAAGCTTTCGCTTTCCGGAGCTGATAACATTTTAAAAACTGCTTTTTAAACATGCAATATTGTTGGAAATAACCCGCGCCATTTTCATGGATTCGCTATTTTTATTTGTAACATTGCATTGAGTTTCATTTCGTGCAATGACTTTGGACATTTTCGTATTTTAATTGGTATTTGTTATTGTAAAAAGTTTGCGCTTTATATTTTCGTGAAATTGTTTTTTGCGATGGAATTACATTGATAAATTGTTTAAAATTTCTTAATATTTCCAATTCTTTTAGTTCCTTCATTTTAGTTTGATATTGCCTGAAGATTGAATGGAAGATTGCAATATTTATCTACATTGTACATTGTGTAGAGTAAATGCGTAGATATAGCACGTATGACGCAAATAAGATGCCTTACAAACCTCTTTCTGCGATGTCTTAGAAATAATCCCTTTATTTCTATGTTTATCTAATGGTCCATAAAGGAAAAGTAGTTTTCGAGACTTTTCTTGTTTGCAAATAAAATAAAATTATGTTAAAGTATAATAAAAAGTATGATAAAGCCTGTTATTAAGCTAAACGTGGCTTTTGGCTTTGTCTACCCCGTATAAAGACATGATACTGTGTGTATAACAATTTAAAATTAATCTGTCCAGATTTGGCACGTATAGAAGACTAATATCTGAACAGTCTGAACAGCTAGTTAGCATATATCGTCTAAATGTAAATCTGATTTCCTATCACGCACGGCTGTACAGCGAGCGGTCACGTACAGTGTACTCCAGAAGGAATGTCGCAACCCTCGTCCGAACAATGATATGATACCCTGCTGCTGGCCGCATTAGCGAGCTAAATTCTATTTAAACTTGACCTATTTGTACATGTTGAGAAATTAATCGAGAGTTGAATCAGAATCCGAAATTCTTTATTGAAACTTGGCCTTTAAATAAGCTCTTTTTCACTACGAAAGAATTTTACAATCATAGTATATTATGCCTCAAAGCTACAAACTACAAAGCATTTCGGAACAACCACTGCTGAGAAGAAACGCCGAAAGAAACTCATAAAACAGTCTTGGTCGCCTAGCATGCCAGAGAGGCTATTTATTATCTTTATATATCTTTGAATTCTTTCAAATATATATAAAGAGAGAAGGAGAGAGAGAAGGATGACCTTTGCCCAATACTGGGACATATTATTAAGCCATATTGCTGGTGGTTTCCACCAGCGTGTCATGGAACAAATAGGCCTCTTCGAGCATCTTCCATTCTGTTCTATCATTTGCCTTTGTTTTCCATAACGGCCCTAGGACATAGATGGCTATTAAATAAAGTAAATGGTTATCAATATCATCGTGTGAATGATCCCTGAACGTCCTGTGTGAACGTCCCTATATATATATTACAATACAATCGTATTTGCAATTTTTTTTACTTACCTTTTCAAGAGGAATTAGGGTTTGAACATCCATTTTACCCGAAAAACCACATCCCTTGAATGGTCACATCTCTAAACGGGAGACTTTGCTCTGGTTATTAGCACTTTTAAACCTAGTTTTGCTTAAACTATAGCAAAAAATCATAACCCATTGAGACATTATATTGTCTTAACGTTAGGAGATTGGAAACGATATTATCATTCAACATCATTCTGAAAACATTAGCAAACAAAGACGATTCTCCCATATGGGAGCACTTTATGGGAGTACTAGTTAGACAGGGGTAGATAGCTGACGGCTCCTCTGGTAAAAGCCACAAAAACACAAATGTAATTCTAACATAGTTAATTAAGTACCTAATGTTACTAACAAATTGGGCCCTGTTGCCAGAAAATAAATTATTATTATTATTATATATTATCCCTTCATAGTTTTTCAGTTCCATGTTATTTTCGACAAAAAATACTAACCCCTTATGACAGCATATTTTCCCTGATATATATTTTGTAGAGCATATTTTTTATTTTGAAAGTGTACTGATTTTTTTATTATTGTTTTCAGGTAAGTCCGGAAGTGCTTCATGTATGTACATATTTCATTTCACGTAAGTAGTCAAAACATTAACTAATTTAAGTTTTAATTTGTAAAATATTATGAGGGCGGGAGGATCATCATATCAGCTTCTTACGCCCAGTAGTTTTGGCTGTGCGTCTGTCAGTCACTTAGTAACGGAAATTTTTTATATACATATATTGATTGTGTATTTTGTGCAATATGATTGGTCAATTTTTCACGCCTCTACACAGCACCGCACAGCTCGGCTTTTGTGGAAACACAGCCTTACTGTATCTCCTTGCCTTACTATTTCACGTCGAAAGTTCCGATAGGAGTAAAATGGGTTAGTTATGATATATTTACGCCCTTCACATACCTACTGACTGGCCCGATGCCAGAGCTATCAAATTGCATTCGAACTAGGTACAGATTTCATTTCTCGAGGACCCAAACTGGCACGTAATACTAAGGACTTACTGCGTTTGTGAAAAATGAACCTTACGTGTGGTTTGTTATGGATAAAATTTGACTGGCATTCTGCTAAGGTTTGTAATAACATGTTAAGTAGTCGTAGGTTTCCTATATTCCTATAGAAGCATTTGTTGTTGGGATAAAGTTATAACAGAAAAGGTGGAAAATGTGTTTGTAGACTTTAAAAAAATGTATGAACATTAGAAAACAATCTATCAATTAACTTTAACAATAAATTAGTGAAAAAAAAACTGCTTCTTCTTCTATATACCTATTTAATTATATTAGATGACATTATTCACGCTTTTGGACAGACTGAATCCTGAAAGCGGAAGAACCGGGGAAATTAGATGGTCCCTGTACCTTTTTTTTATTACATAGGGCGGCAAACGAGCAAGCGGGTCACCTATCGAACAGACAAAGAAATCTTCATACTTCATACAAATTTCGAAACCGAAGACTACTTATTAATCTTATTATTCTTATCTCATTCAAATATTCCTTTCAAACACTTGGTTGACTGGAAGAAATCCCTTTTTGGGATAAAACCGCCATTGTACGCCTCTCTTTTTGTTTCACTATATTTTGTATTTTTCTTGTGTGTATGTGCAATAATGAGTTTACAAACAAACAAACTACTTACCACGATCTGGTTTTAATAATGTATTTGAAAGAAAAAACTAGACGAAAGATAGCAATGCGCCAATGCCCCTCTTTTTAAAACTACTAAATGAATTACTTGGCAACGGCACAGACTTCTCGTAATACATTTCATAGCGTGCAGTAAGTAATGAACATAATATAGCGACTTCTGTTAACTTAAAATATTAAAGGCGACTAGCACTTACTGTTTATTTCTCTTACTCGGAGCCAAAGCGAAACGCAATCTCATTGAAAGAGTATCAGCGCTGTTTGCACTAAAAATAATGAGGTATATCTAGATTTTATTACATTTTCGGCTTTTATGTTTCGTTTATTAATCTGGCTATTTCATTTATTTTTTCTATTTATGACACACTAGCTTTTGACTGCGGCTTGGCCCGCTTGAATTTCCCACGGGAACCATGCCTTTTCCCGGGATGAAAGGTACCCTATGTCCGTACTTCTAACTATGTGTATGCGAAATTTCAGGAAGATTGGTTCAGTAGATGAAGCGTGAAGAGGTAACAAACAAACAAACTCACTTTCACATTTATAATATTAGTAACTAGCTTTTGCCCGCGTGTTCGCCCGCGTGAATTTCCCACGGGAACAGTGTTTTTCCCGGGATGAATGGTACTCTATGTCCTACTCCGTACTTCTAACTATGTGTATGCGAAATTTCAGGAAGATTGGTTCAGTAGATAAAGCGTGAAGAGGTAACAAACAAACAAACTCACTTTCACTTTTATAATATTAGTTAGGACTAGCTTTCGCCCGCGGCTTCGCCCGCGTGAATTTCCCACGGGAACCGTGCCTTTTCCCGGGATGAAAGGTACCCTATGTCCTTCTCCGTACTTCTAACTATGTGTATGCGAAATTTCAGGAAGATTGGTTCAGTAGATAATGCGTGCAGAGGTAACAAACGAACTAATAAATAAACAAACTCACTTTCGCATTTATAATATTAGTTAGGATTAGGATTTGAATTTCTGGTTGGAATATCTTCGTCATCTTGGCAATTTTTTACTCTTTCATACTAAGCCTTATCAGCTGATTGTTCAAATTTTATGGGATATTAAGAAAAATTATCAATGTTTTCTATCTATAGACGTCTTCGGAAACTTACTCCAGTTTCATCATCCAAACCTGCTGCGGTTTTGCTGGTGGATAATATGTCAAATGTATACCTAAATGCGAAAGTTTGGATGTGCATATGTGAGTATTTTACTCAAAAACGCAAAATCTTCTGGACGGATTTCGATGAAATTTGGTACACACGTAGAAAAATACTGGGAATAGCACCTAAGGTACTTATTATCCCGAAATTACCACGGGAACAAAGCCCCTGGGCGCAGCTAGTCTTGTTATAAATGTTAATACTGACTCATCGCAGACGGGATACAGTACAGTACTAACATTTCTATCGGTATTCATACATTCCTTTGATACACCGAGAGAGCTGAAAAAGCGGACCATCCTTTTGAAGTCAGTTAACGAACTTAAAACTTTTTCGTATAGAGTGGACAGAGCAAAAAATGCAACTAGTGAAGTCGCCTTGTTTTATTGCGAGCTTTCAGAACGTCGGAAAATAAACTTGTAAAGAATTTGGGGACAAAAAACTGTAAACACTTGTACAGAATGTACAGTCGGAGGCAGATGAATCTAACCCCCTTACCTCATTAAATCCTATCACAGACAGGTTTATCGCCCCCTACTGTACAATTGTATAATTAAACTCATTACATTGACTTAAAAGCTCGTAACAACTACATGAGAACCTTACATTAATAGAATATTTGCATAGTAATCACTATGTCCATCTCTGACCGGGATTGAACCCCGTGGTTAGAGCCAAGGGTTAACCACTGCGTCACAGAGGCCGATAAGCCGAGAAGCCTGAAGAATGCACTAAAACAATGCAAGTAGAGTGCATGGCTCTTGCCAAATTACACGGTCCCGTGCTAAGCATAATACAGTGTTTATTTTAATTAAATTGCTTACAATCATTGTAGTGATAGATGACTGATTTTTATATGAGTATCATTGTCATCACCTCATTGTCTCAGAACACTCAACAATTTTAAAAAACAATATTTATGATTTTTTTGCCATGACTGCTATCAGATTTTCAAGAGCCTTTTTTTTCAGTGCATCCAGTGCATATGCACTGGATAGACAAGGATACGAACCAGAGGGGATTTGCCTATGTCCAGCAGTGGAAACCAGCAAAAAAATATTTCAACGCCATATTAGAATCTTAGTTTCGCATATAGTGACGAAAGTCCCATCCCTCATGCCATGTATCCAGGCCTCATAAAGCCATTTACGATGTCACCCAGCCCAGCACTCTAATCCATCAACTTGACTGATAAATACATAATACATCTTAACCGACGTCGATACATGCGACGTTCGTAAAAGCTGGACAGTTACTTTAGTTTAGTGCTGAGTTTTTGTTAGGGTTCCTTTGTAAAAGAACAGTACTGGTTTTATTTATAAACTAGCTATTATTAACCGGGCTCATGCCCTGGACTTTGTTTCCGTGGGAAATTTGGGAAATCCTCTCTTAATGCTCCCCTGCACTTCCTAAGGAACCTTAATGCCAAATTTCAGCTTCTACGCTCAGTAGCTGTGTTATCTGTCAGTCACTCAGTAACGGAAGAATTTTATATTCATAGCCGCGAAATACATTTTTGCATGTAAAGTAGTTATGAAGTGTGACAAAAAAGGCAGCTAAGCTGAAGTGGGACTGGGCGCGTCACATCTGCCGCATGCGATCGGAGAGATGGACTCAAATTTTAACCATCTGGGTTTCGAACCGATGAAAGGAGAAAAAGAGGAAGCCCAAAAAAGAGATGGGGGGACGATTTGAGAGCGTTTGACAGAGAAAGGAAAGAAAAAACCAAAGTTAGAGATACGTGGAAGAAGTTAAGGAAGGCTTTTTGTGGGACACTAGGAATAGCTAGAAAAAGTTATGCAGTGTAAATACGACAACATTTAACTTACCAAAGCGGCTAAGTCAGTTCGGGTCACTTATTGTTCGGGGTTTGGTAACTTAACTTTATTCATAGTAATTTTAATCGATTTATTTATCAAACTTTTTTATCCAAGTTACCCAATGCAATACAAAAGCGTGTGTTGTCAACAAAAATATGATACATTTACATGAATAACGTTTAGCTACACCCGTTCGGAAGAAACTTGGCAAGGCAACCGTTCGCGATTTATTGAGCGTGTACAGTCGCCTTTACGCACAGATTTATATAAAACTAGATACGTCTTCGTCACAATTTACTATAAAACCGAGCGTTTAATTTTTTTCATACCTATGATAAATATACCATTGACGCGGTTTACAAGTTATAGATTTTTTACAACTCATTATTGCACACTTTGGCATTTTTGCGTTCTATTCGTCACAAATTGTTGCGGTTGCAATATCGATGAATCACACCAAAGATGAACGCGCCCGCAAGAGCTGCACGCGCTGCAGATATATATCTTTATATATAAATTGTATGCACTTATCCGCTGGAGGGATGAGGTCCTAAGAGATCTGGAGGCCCTCCAAAGAGCCGACTGACGGAAAGTGGCGCATAACAGGAAAGAGTGGAAGCTTCTGGTATCGGAGGCCAAGATCCTCTTAAGGCCGTCGAGCTTTCGCAGTAAATAAGTATCCGCGCTGCGCGGGCCTAGTTTTCAATGTCGGCGTCGTTGCGCTTGCGGCTCCTGCGACCACCAGTTTCGTGAGCGCCGGCACTTACTTACAAACAAATAGGCACGCTCGGTATAGGCACGCTCGGTCGCACTATGACATGCGATATCTAGCTTTACATAAATCTATAGCTTTACGTAGATTCCTCGCCCCGTTTCCGAAGTGGAACACTTCGCCCCAAATAAGTTCTTGGTTGAGGTATTGAACAAATTATATGTATGTGCTTGTAGCGTTTTCATTGTCATATCATAGTAGCTGCGCCCCGGGGTTCCGCTCCCGTGGGAATTTCAGGTTAAATACTTAATTCTACCCATATGCCAAATTTCGTCGAAATCATTCAGCTTTTTAACATTCGCGCTTTTAAAATTAGTGTATAGTACTGGGCTTAGCATTATATTTTTTATTTTTTTATAGAATAGTAGGCAAACTAGCATGCGGGTTGCCTGATGGTAAGCAAACACCGCAGTCTATAGAAAATAAAAATAAAATATAGCTGAAACTTCAATGGAGTTGCATCTATCGTGATCGCAGCATGACTAAACGTCAGCGGCGTCAAATGTCAAAAGATGAAACGTCTTCCTTGTCATACAACATTATTCATAACTTTGTCTATTTGAATAAACAAACATTTGATTATTTCCAAGTAATTATACTTCAAAAGTTTTAGCTATTTGTTTGGTAAAATTTGCTGTTCAAATAAAACAAATTTTCAACAACCAGTCATATTTTGAGGGAGGCTCCTGCTTTTCAGATCAAAATTAATGGAGTTGTCTGAACTAATTGTTGAAATGAAAAGAATTGCTTTTTAATTACAGTTCTGACGACTTACCTATGCATAATTTGTTCTATTTAATGTCCAACTTTGAATTAATTAATTTTTTGATGTCGCAGAGAACTAGTTAAATTAGTCGTTCGTTTAACTGCCTAGCCACTTAATTAAATGACGGCTTTTACCTTTAGTTTTACTTGTAAATATAATTATGTAAAAGTCTTTAAATAAAAGTTACAATTAATTGAGTATCTTTTTAATATGCACTAAAACTTATTGAATATTATTATTGTTAAAAATAAGGTCATGTAAATTAGTACAAGTGATGTATTTTATTAGTTAGAGGTTTATTGTTTCCATTATTACACGACTGACCAAAAAAGGAGTGTTATGTTTTTTTGTTGGTGTTCTCGGCATAGCTAGCTTAAATTTCGTTACTCAATACAAAAAGATCAGCTCAATTACATGTTTCAGCAATTGTGCTTATCTGATAAATGGAATTCTTCGTTTTAACACTTCGAGCAACAAGGACTTCCGCTCGCGGAAAGCAAGGAGTCCGTGTTGTTCTATGTTTTAACAGCATATAGAAATTTATTTGTAAAAAAAAATCTTAATTTCTTACAAAATACAGTGCAAATTGCTAATTAAAAAAAAAGAGAAATACAAATTCCATTAAGGACCACTTATCCCAAATGTTTTGAAGCCGTTTAAAAATCGCTGTCAACGACAAACATCGATGGCCTGTAACACCTGCTTTTTTCAGGGGGTATTATTAAAACCGGTAGCAAGCAGACACTCGACACGAGAGCTCTCACCTCGAGGCTTGTCAAGATAAATGGTTTTCTGATATTTGCCGAAAGCCGCTGAGCCGTGAAACAATAGAGAATATAAATTACATTTTGTAACAAACAATGGCGCGAATTTTGTGTCGATTTGTCGGAGGACCCCCGACTAAATTACGAAGAGGTTTTTGGGTCTCTATCTAAAAACGTCTTTTATTTTATTTGTTTTATTTAACCTTTGATGTACAAAAATACAGAGTAAACGTACAACCAGCCAACTTTTGGGTTATGCAGAAAATTTTAGGTCTTTACCATGCCATTATAAATAAATATATACGGACATATCACACAGATTGAGTTAGCCCCAAAGTAAGTTCGAGACCTGTGTTATGGGATACTAACTCAACGATACAATATTTTATAACAAATACATACATAGTTAAACATCCAAGACCCGGGTCAATCTGAAAAAGATCATTTTTCATCTTGACCCGACATCATTATCTTCTCTAAGATAATGGCATAGTCTGTCTTACCTTCACAACCCTCATTGGGCTTAATGGGACAGACTTATTGCAAATGTAAATAATCTATACATATAATAAAACAGTAAAAATATTTTGTCTGTACATTTAATATTTTTGACTGAAATGGATAGAGGGAGACCTAAAAAGAACAATAGAAAGCAAAAAAATTTTTTTGGAATTTCTTGTCTGTCTGTCTGTCTGTCTGTCTGTCTGTCTGTCTGTCTGTCTGTCTGTCTGTCTGTATGTATGTACGCGTTTCACGCAAAAACTACTGGACGGATTTGAATGAAACTTTTTTGTTGTATAGCTATTAAGCCTGGGCAACATATAGGCTATAATTCATTTTGAAAACTGGAACACCTGATGAAGAACCATAACGGAACAGCTAAACTATAAGTAATATGGAAATGGTGCCTTAACAAAAATCGTTCAACCTGATGAGCATTTTCTGCCGACGTATAAAAATTGAAGATCTGGAACATCTGATGAAAAGCTCCAAGAGACCAGCTACACTATAACATATATGGAAATGGCGCCTTAGCAAAAATCGTTCAACCTGATGAGCATTTTCTGCTGACGTATAAAAATTTAAGATCTGGAACATCTGATGAAAAGCTCCAAGAGAGATTTTTCATCTAAGCGAAACTCACGCGGGCGAAGCCGCGGGCGACAGCTAGTTTAAAAATAAATTTCTTACGACGTCATAATAATTTGTCTTCACAAGAAACAATTAACGGTCGATAAAAGTGAGTATAACAGCTGTTGTGCATTAAGATGGTCCATAAAGTCACGTTACTAAAGGGAAATGGAGTTTTTAAAATAGTATATTCCTGTTTACTACGAGAAGAAGTGCGAGGATTGCTTTTATTTGTTCAAGTGTTGACTTCTGTATCCAACCAATATAAATGTCGAAACATTTTACGTTACACTTTCCAATAACCACGGAAATTTCTTGAGCAGAAGAATTAATTATATCAATGCCTCTCGCTTCCTGCGGCCCCAAAGAGCTGACGTTTCCATTCAGAAAGGGCACTTTAAATGGGCAATGGTCCAAAAACGACACTATTACAAAACGTCCCGATTTCAGCCCCATTTAATATCATAAGGCTGTAAGAAAAAGTCAGTTACGGTCTGGAGTTTCCCAACAATTCGCTCGGCATTTAGTCCGAGTGCGGTGACATTATTCATCTTACAAAAGAAACGTTTTGCGAAATATTAAGGACATTACACGGGAAAGCTTCTAAAGAGCTGTCGTTGTTTGCTTTAAGAATCGCGAGGCTTTATCTATGGTCACAATGGGCCGATAGCGCGGAGCAAACTATTCAGCTCTTATCAGCGGCGACACCTGTTATGGCAAACAAAACGCGTCTTATCGGTCTTTCAAAAACTCCATTAGCGTTTGACGCGCCCTCTTTTTTGTCGTCAGTACTTCCCCTTTAGAAAAACCGCTGGGTTTCCTGATACTTCAAAAATTTCTAAAGCATATTTCTCTACAGTTTACAAAATAAGCATAGTATTATTGTTCAATTCCTTCTTGATCAAGTAAAATAAGAGTTGTCATAAAATCGTAATATCAACTTTTTGAAAGCCCTTATTTATTTTGAAACACACCAACTACAGGCAAAAATAGTGTGATCAAAGACTATGCTATTCTGGGCTGGTCAACACACGGCAATATGATAATGTGGCAAAGACTTAGATTTCCTTGGTTAAAAATACATAAAAAACTCATTATCCATTGTTGAAACGATTAGCCCAGTAGGTGAAGCAATTTGGAGCCGTTACTCCCCAGGGGCAGTCCAGAAACTTATTAATAGCGCAAATGAGTTTGCAAATTGGCTGTATCCATCGCTTCCTAATTGTCGTGCGCCCAGCGGCGCCTTTGTCTTCTAAGAGTACTCGGGAGTTTAGGCACGATCGACCGACGGACCTCTCAAGGGGTGTTTCGACGGCGGCTCATGCGCAAAATGCCTCTTTCGCAAAATGTCCCCAAAGAAAATTCATCATCTATAATTTTGATAAATTATTTTGATATGAAAATCGAAATTTTATTCGAAGTCCCAGACGCGACATTTTGCGAAAGAGACTTTGTGCGAAAGAGACAGTAAAACTGATTTGTCTTGATTTCGTATGATAAAATTGTAAGAAAGTGTAAAGTGCCAATGTGGTAAAATGAGGGTTTTCAAAAAGGCGAAACATCAGATGCTGCAGCACCTAGACGTTATGTCAAATTTTGACATATGGTCAGTTGTCAAATTCAAGTGACAGTGTTAAACTATCTGACAGTTGCCTTGACCTCATGATCCATTAGCGCTATCAGCTGGAAGAAAAATATCAGAAATACCTAATTTAAAACGATTTATTCAAGCCTGGAATACAAAGTTTTTATTTCGCAAAAAATACATTACAAAACTTCTGTATGTTAGGTCTATTATTTATTCTTTGAGTCAGCGGCGCCTTTGTCTCCCGCAAAGATGTCCAAGCGCCCGACAAAAACCTGGCCTTATTAAAAACCTCTACTTTAAGGGCCTTTTAAAGCCATTGGGCATTTTAATAAGTCTCATTCCTGTCTTACAGTCTCGTTAATTTTTTTCTTTTTTATTCTTTTTTTTCCATTTTTCTCCACCATGATAGCACTTCATTATTTGCCGAAAGAAAATAAATTGTGAAATTAATAACAGCCAGTTTATTGCTTTATTACGGACTATAAATTTGTATTGTAAATTCGCCGGACGGTTCAGGCGTTGTTATGCTTTTAAACAATTATTGGATGCAGCATATTGGGGCCAAAGCCGAGACCAAAACCTAGTATTCTATATTTTCTTTTGAGCTTAAAACTTAATTGTTCCATATCTAGTTAACTATTCTTAGTTATAACAAGATATAGATGGCAGTTAATTCTAGTACCTACATAAAACTTTTTTCCAAAAAAAAATGAACCGACTTCCATCATAATACTTAAAATCATGAAATAACAATAAAGAAAAATGTATTAGCATGCTACCTACTGAATGAGGTGAAGTCGGTGCCAAGTGCAGGAGTAAGGGTGTTATGTAATTGTTTAGCTAGGCATTTTATATAATATATAAATTCTAATGTTAATTTAGATTATTTAATATTCAATTTGGCACCGACTTCACCTCATTCAGTAGGTAGCATGCTAATACATTTTTCTTTATTGTTATTTCATGATTTTAAGTATTATGATGGAAGTCGGTTCATTTTTTTTTGGAAAAAAGTTTTATTTTATCATTTTTAGTGCTTCTACACCTATTTTCTTTAATAAAAACTTTTTTTCACTGCTGGCCGAAAATAAAGAATTAAGAATTCGAAACTTTTAATGTCAGTTTGATTTGAAACGTCAAAACATGTCAAATTGTCTATTATTTTTGGCACATAAATAGACCGAGAGCCCGTGACGACTAAACCTTCCTTATTTTAAAAATACTGAATGTTTCTCTGCGTGGTATATACGGATAAAAAATATAAGCGACTAGGTATGAAGTTTGGATCTTAGTTGCTTATGCAGGTAATATGGATAGCAAGGATGATTTTTATAGGTATAAAAAGCACCCTTGGGGCCTCCCAAAGTAATATTAAATTCAGCTTTTATAATAAAACAAATATAACTTAATTTAGTAAAGTTACAATGTCTAGCAGGTGTTTATATCTGCACCAATTGCCTAGTAATGGATGGCGTGATTTCATATAGAAATAAAATCTTTAAAAAAACTTTACTTTAAAGAAATTAAGTTACCACTTTAAATGTTATTGCTACAAATAATCTGCCTAAGTAATCATGATCCAACTTTTATAGTTGCTAATAGCTATTTCTATGTTGGGAACATACACAGAAAATCTTGAGTTTTAATAAAATAAGGAAGGGCATGCTGTCGTGGACTTTTGCTCTATAATGCAATGTTGGTATTTTTATATTTTGTTAGGTATCTTTAAAATTACCGAACAGATTCTAACGTGGTTAAAATGGGACCAACTTGGGAATATACCATTACGAATAAAAAAACAATTTCGGAAATCAGTCCACTATAGGCGGAGAAATCGGCGAACATACATAAAAAAAAAATACATACATCGAAACATATAACCTCCTCCTTTTTTGGGAAGTCGGTTGATGAAAATTAGTTAACACTAGTAAAAACTGGTTCAGACTATAACAGCTTCAATTTGCTATTTCGAAATTCCGACTGGAAGTTTTTAGCTCTTGTCAAGAAGTTTATAGTAATCGAGCATATAAATTAAACTAGCTGTGTCACTGAGCTTCGCTCCCGTGGGAACTTCCCGGTTTTGGATAGCCTGTAATCTGTCTTATATATGTGGCTATCGTGCACAGAAACAGTTTTTAAAATCGGACTGGTAGTTTCAGAGATAAGCTCGTTCAATCAAAAGTTATAATTTTAGTATAGACCAGCATTTACCTACGGCTTCGCCCGTGTAAATTATACATCAAAACCTTCCTCATCACCCACTCCGTCCATTAGTGAAAACCGCATGAAAATCCGTTCAGTAGTTGAGTTTATTGCGAACAGAGAGACAGACGCGCCATGGACTTTATAAAATGTAAGGACAGTTTATTATAGATATGTGTGGGGTCGGCCTTATTTCAACTGCGTCCTTATCGCGAGAGTGAATTGGCACTTAAGTCCAACTTTGTAGATAAGTTGATTATACCAATATTGTCCAACTTTCTTAAGGAAACTGTAAAGTTCACGCGTCCTGTATGTGTTTTATGATTTTATTTATATGCTTGTAACTTCTTCTTCTTATTTAAGAGCCGCGCTCTTGTCGGTGGAGTATACGCCATACTTCTCTGTACTCGGCTTTACGTTTAAGGTCTTGATACGACACGACGCCTGCCTTCTCTTTAAGTTGGCTTACATAACTCTTTCTCGGTCTCCCTGGACCTCTTCTTCCATTTACCTTTCCTTCAATTATATTTTTAAATAGGTCATCGTGTCGTATCAAGTGGCCGATCATTCTAACTCTCCTATTCTTAATTTGGTCAAAATGGTTGTAACATAATTTCATATTGCGGAAATACATTATATGTCTTTTGAATAACTTTCATACCTCTTCACGCTTTATCTACTGAACCAATCTTCCTGAATATTTTCATACACATAGAAGTACTGAGAAGGACATAGGGTACATTTCATTCCTGGAAAAAGCACTGTTCCCTTGGGATATTCACGCAGGCGAAGCCGCGGGCGATGGCTAGTAAGTAATAATAATTACCCTGAGTCGCCACCCCCAGCCTTCGTCTCCTTCACGGCCAAACAATTTCAGATAACATTTTATTACGCCGCCATTCCTGTCCCTACCAACCCCTATAATTTCCTCCCTAATTTTATATTATTTTAATTGTTTCAATCATACATTAAGCAAGTTTTTAGTATTTTCGGAGTGACTTCCGTCGCGATGGAGTCGACTCAAGAATATAATAAAACGAAATTTATACGTAATTGTTCTATGTTCTCTCTGCAGTTTCTAGAGCTGAAATAACTTTGGATTATGGCCAAGTAACAGAAAGCTCTTATTTCGTGTAGAAAGGGTTAGCTTTGGAACTTTTTGCAAAAACTTTTCAGGCTTTTAATGATTTGGCTAATTTATCACAAAAAACTACCCTATTCGTAGACCTTCTAGGTCTCCCTAAGCAAAGTACGTCATGTGCTTATGTAAAAGAAACTACGTCAGTGTAAATAAATACACCTATACGTATTGTACAGTCACACATACATACATTGTCACATCCTCGTAACTTTCATGTTATGACGTTTACATGTTGTTCGTAACTGTACTTCAGTATAAAATGTTATAATAGTACCGTACTACGAATGAATGCTACGACCAGTGCAACACATTTGCTACGCCGTAGCAGACGCGTAGTTTCGTAGCGCATTCCAAACACCAATGCTACGAAAACAGAAAGCCCTACGGTGCTACACACTTCGTAGCAAGTTCGTAGCTAAAATACAATGGTAACTTAAATATACCAATTTTTGTGTCTACTATGCTTTATTTCTTTCAAATTCAGCATGTACTTAAAATGGCATAATGATATTTTTTAATAAACCAGATTAACTTAATAGTATAGATAACTAACTTTTGCCCACGGTTTCTCCCGCGTGCATTTCCCACAGGAACAATTTTTTTCCCGGGACGAAAGGTAGCCCATGTCCTTCTTAGTACTTCTACCTATGTGCTTGCGAAATTTTAGGAAGATTGGTTCAGTAGGTGAAGCGTGAAGAGGTAATAAACAGCCTTTATAATATAAGTTTGGATTAGGATAATGCCATCCCGAAATTCCCATCAGAGTGGAGCCACAGGGCACAGTTAGTGATTCACATCTAGTGGATACTCAAAGTAACGGTTCAGTGGATAAATCACAAGCTACATTTACTCCAAGATCCGGAGAGCGAAGAGCCAAACGAGCGAGTCATAGCAAAAACAAAACGATTTTAAAATCCATTTTTAGGGTTCCGTAGTGAACCAAGAACCGTGGTGGTGCGGGAAGTTTTGATGTTAAGGTCGCTGGGGGGATGTGATTATTGAAAGGGAAATGCACTATACCTGGACTTCGAAGATCCTCTCTTGACCCTGGCGCCAGGGGGTTTCCACAGAAACACGTGCCACGTTTCACAGGATCACTTTCTTCGAAATATCACAGTATTACGCACTATAACATTTGTCCAAATGTAATTAGAAGCACATCATTAATTTAGCACGAGATAGTATGATTAAAAGCGGGATTATAGCCAAAAATGCTGAGATAATGGCGGAGCCGACGGAAACGTATACACGTCACGGGATCGTGGTTCCAACTCAAAATATCCGAGGTCTGTCCTCGGAAGCCTTCGGTCGCGCTCGGCGCATGTATTGCGCTCGGAGAATCTATCTCTCCTTCGTTGTGCATATAAAAGGGAGAGAGGATTGGAAAGGATTGGGACAGCGGGAAATTCAAATAAACGGCGCGAACATCCTCCGGCGCCTTGAGAAACATAGCTTTCTCAAAGGAAAATATAAGAAATATTTATAGTATGGGAACTGTTTAGTTTACCCATTTAAACTAAAGCGGACATTAATCTAATAATGAAAAAAATAAATTAAAGCGGATAAAGCAGAAATTACTTTAGTATAAGTAGAAATTAACCTAATAAAGTATGCGGTATTGTTATTTGTTATTGAGACGGTAAAGGACTCAATTTAACTATTGGTCGTTTTAGTTGACCATTTTTGCGTCTTAACTAAAGCTACTCTCACGATACCATCCGCGCCTGGATAAGTTTTCTCAATAATACCCATTGGCCAGCGTAATGGTGACACATTATCTTCATGTATCAGCACGACAGTACCAATTTTAACGTTTGTAACGTCTTTTAACCATTTTTGCCGTACCTGTAAATTATTTAAGTACTCTAAATGCCATCTTTTCCAATATGAGCGAATCATTTGGTCTAGCAGGGATTTACGAGCGAGAAGCGGTGTAGCAGCAAGTGGCGCGAGTGGTAAGTATTGCAAAGGTGAAGCCATAATAAAATGTGCAGGAGTTAAAGGTTCAGTTTTTAATATTATACATTTATAGAGCTCTAAGGATTTTTAAGGAGTCATAGCAAAACCAAAACGATTTGAAAATTCATTTTTAGGGTTCCGTAATAAATAAAGAACCATTTTACATTTCTAGAGCCGTTTGGATTTTGACGTCAACTAACTAATTTAGTTTATTAAGTATATGACGATTTAAAAAGTGCTATTTTTAAGTCTATTTAAATAAAAACAATTGAATCTTGAAGATTATATGTGTATGTGAGCAAGCATTTAGACGAAAAGGATGAAAACCGATGGATTTAACGCAAGTTGTTTATTTATTTGTAGTATCTTTATTGTACTAAGGAAACATAGTTATAAGGAACGTATAAAAGGTAAATATACAATGACGGACTTATCTTACAAAGGGATCTCTTCCAGTCGACCAGCGATAGATTAATCATTTATGTTTCATATGTATCATGACTACGTAGCTACGGAACTTTATTCTTAGCAAGTAAGATTCACGCTTACCCGTTTTTTAAAGCGTAAATCGTCCGTCTTCCTTTCCCGGCAATAATCGTTGCTACTGACAAATGAGTGCAGTATTTTTCTCAAATTATGCCGCTATTAAACCAGAGATAGTGGCCAGTCTCTAGTTAGTCTTCCTCAGTTAGTTGCAGTTAACTTTTGTTTTATAGCGATACTATCGTTCTTTACCCACTGAGTTCTAAACCCACTATTCAGCTAAGCGTGGATTTCGAGACTCACGACCCTTGGCTCTGTCTACCCCGTAAGGGATAAAGACGTGATTCTATGTATGTACTATCGTCGTGATACTATATGTCATTGATGGATATCATCTATATATATATATATATATATATATATATGTATATATATATATATATATATATATATATATATATGTATATATATATATAGATGATATCCATCAATGACCCAGTACTGGGCAAAGGTCTCTCTCTTTTTCTTCCAAGACTCTCAATCTAAAATTCTAAAGCTACATCCCGCCTTTATCAAATTTGTTTAATTCGTCGCGCATCCGTGGTCCAGCGCATCTGTGGTCGAATCCTACTAATCTTACTAATATTATAAATGCGAAAGTTTGGATGTGTGTTTGAACGTTTGTTATTCAATCACACACAATCTTCTGGACGGATTTTGATAAAATTTGGTACACTGGTAGAAACATACAGGAAAAACACATAAAGTACTTTATATCCCGAAATTCTCAAGGGAGCGAAGCCCTGGCGTGCAACTCGTGGGTATGCGAGCACATAGCTCTATTTCCTACAAGTAAGACTCACTCTTGACCGCTTTTCAACCGACTTCCCAAAAAAGGAGGAGGTTATATGTTTCGGTGTATGTATGTTTTTTTTTTATGTATGTTCGCCGATTTCTCCGCCTACTGTGGACTGATTTCCAAAATTGTTTTTTTATTCGTAACGGTGTATTCCCAAGTTGGTCCCATTTTAACCACGTCAGAATCTGTTCGGTAATTTTAAAGATACCTAACAAAATATAAAAATACCAACATTGCATTATAGAGCAAAAGCCCGCGACAGCATGCCCTTCCTTATTTTATTAAAACTCAAGATTTTCTGTATATGTCCCCAACATAGAAATAGCGATAAGCGACTATAAAAGTTGGTTCATGATTACTTAGGCAGATTATTTGTAGCAATAACATTTAAATTGGTAACTCAATTTCCTCAAAGTAAAGTTTTTAAAGATTTTATTCCTAACAATATTAGAAATCACGCCATCCATTACCAGGCAATTGGTGCAGATATAAATCCCTGCTAGACATTGTAACTTTACTAAATTATAGTTATATTTGTTTTATTATAAAATCTTAATTTAATATTACTTTGGGAGGCCCCAAGGGTGCTTTTTATACCTATAAAAATCATCCTTGCTATCTATAACTAACAACCAAGATCCAAACTTCATACCTAGTCGCTAATATTTTTTGCCCGTATATACCACGCAGAGAAACATTCAGCATTTCTAAAATAAGGAAGGTTTGGTCGTCATAGGCTCTCGGTCTATTTATGTGCCAAAAATAATAGACAATTTGACATGTTCTGACATTTCAAATCAAACTGACATAAAAAGTTTCGAATTCTTAATTCTTTATTTTCGGGCTGTGAAAGAAAAGTTTTTATTAAAGAAAATAGGTGTAGAAGCACTGAAAATGATAAAATAAAACTTTTTTCCAAAAAAAATGAACCGACTTCCATCATAAAACTTAAAATTATGAAATAACATTAAAGAAAAATGTATTAGCATGCTACCTACTGAATGAGGTGAAGTCGGTGCCAAATTTAATATTAAATAATCTAAATTAATGTTAGGATTTAGGATCATGTATGTATATATATAAAATGCCTAGTTGAACAATTAAATAACACCCTTACTCCTGCACTTGGCACCGACTTCACCTTATTCAGTAGGTAGCATGCTAATACATTTTTCTTTAATGTTATTTCATAATTTTAAGTTTTATGATGGAAGTCGGTTCATTTTTTTTGGAAAAAAGTTTTATTAAACTTATCTTCCTTGCCTGGCAATAATGTTTGCTTCTGACAAATGAGGGCCGACGGACGCGCGGTATTTTTCTTAAATTATGCCGCTATTAAACCAGAGATAGTGGCTAGTCGCTAGTTAGTCTTGCTCGGTTTTAAGTGAAAATGTTGCAATTAAACTAAGTGCTTTTAAGCGATACTCATCAATCGTCAGCTTAAAACTTGAGAGATTTTATAGTGTTTTAGATTGCTAGTCTATGATTTTTCTTTAGTAAGTGACAAGCATAGATCGAGAGTCTTGAAAGGAGAGAGGCCTTTGCCCATTACTGAGACATAGATGGCTATTAAATAAAAAATAAAAAAAACTAATGAAATACATTAAATGTGACAAGGAGGAGATAGCGACTCAACAAATTCGTAAAAGAATGGCCAGACTTATCGTAGCTAGGGACAGACGATCTATCACAAAAAGTGTGCTTCAAAAAGATTGTCGATTCCCCTTTGGCCGCCTACGATTCGATATGTTTTTATTATTTGTATAAGAACTGGGAATTCAGTGATATGTACTGTTTAAATAGGAAAAAAGTGTTGTCCAGAATTTAAATGTACAATTTTTACTTCATATACAGTTAATATAAATATAGCTCTGTAAATATAGCTCCGTAAATAGCGACTAATGCAAAGAAATTGTCAGCTCTAGCACAACTAAGCAAAATGTCTTCTTCTTGTAGTGCCTCTCCATTACTGGAGGTTGGAAGTCAGTTTCGCAAACTCTTCTCTGTTCGCAGCTATGCGAAACAGCTCTTCAACCCTGGTGACTCCGGTCCACTCGCGTATATTCCTCAGCCATGATTTTTTGCGTCTACCAGCTTTGCGTCTACCAGCACGTCTTTTGCCTTCTATTTTGCCCATCATAATAAGTTGCCTTCGACATGAAAAATATGAAAGAAGGTGGGTTTAAGGAAGTTAAAAATGTTAATTTATAACGAACTGTTGACAAAAAGTGAAATTAAAATCTTTTAGCTATTCAATAACACAGTTTGTCGTTTATTGGAACTGAATAAACTGAGGTTCAAACTACAGCCATATCGTCGCAGTTTAATCAAAATACCAATAAATCAAATTACAAAATGTGCTGAGACTGCGAGTTAGTATCGCTTACTGAGTTACGGACGCCTTCGCTAAGGTTCTCAAACTTTTTGATTATATTTTTTTAAATCCCGTAGTTTTATAACTCGTCGTCGTCGGTTGAATTTTTATAAACACTTCTTCTTATCGAGTATGTTATTATTAACACTGGTGTCAGGTTTTATTCAAGTCGTCTAAAGGCATCTGACATGACTTACGACTACCACCATCTAGTGACAGTACACAGACTAGTAAACTAAACAGTCAGCCAATGTGCAGGTTTCCTCACGATGTTTTCTTTAACCGGAAGCAAGTGGTGGTCAATGAAAACAGCCATACATGAGTCAAATTGGTCTGCAAACTCATTGATTGACATAGGTAAGATTTGAACTCGGGCCCTATCCGAAATCAGGCGAATGTCATTGCCACTCGACCGCCACCGCTTCAAATAAACACTTCCCAACTAATATGATGAATGCGTACGTGCTATTTTTATTTCTTTTCGGTTTTACACCTAAATAGCAAGCAAATCTTACTGCCAGTACAGCGAATGACGAACGCTGAGTTGCGTCTCGGATTTGAGCACGAATTTTCCTCGGGGCTTCAATGTATTCCTGATATTTATATTTGAGATGCGACTTCAACATTAAGGTTGTTATCAATGTATAAGAAACCGCACGGCTTTGAAGCGCGTAGGACAAAAAGAGTGTGACGTTTTCAATATACAACAAGGTCATATTCATTTTAATTTAAGGACATTTTTCGATAAAACAAGGATGAGACATGAGAACACGGAGGTCAAACAGATAAATGGAGATAGAGAAGAATGGAAGATACTCCACAGTCAGGACCTTATCATTATCATCAGTTTTCCATGACCCACTGTTGAGTATAAGCCTCCTTTTGTCTTCATCAACCTTCTCTATCCTTGGCCATCGCAATCAAGGTCTTATAATGCAATTTTATTTAAAGAACGTTAATTAATATTGTTTAAATAGACTGTAGATAAATCACAGGCGGTGTAAAGTTAATATATATTTTTTTAAATAGACTGTATATAAATCACAGGCTAGTAAGCGGCCACCAGGTTGAGAACCATAGCGCGATACATTCTATTTAACTGTAGACGGAATAAGTCGAGTGAGCTGGCGCCACAGCCCGGGAATTTCGCGCCCCGTACCAACGACGCGAATCAATTTTCCCACTCTACAACTTTCAAGCCATTACCAACCATAACACAATACAATAAAGACTATTATCTAATACCCCTCGTGTGGGATAGTCTAATCCTTATTGACAACGTTATGATCCAAATTGACCCATAAAACATTCTCGAATTTTCATAATGAAAGAAATGTTTGTAAAATGGCGCTTTGTTAAACGCTATTAAATTTGCCGCTTTTGGGGCATGTGAAGTAAATAGCTTTATATAGGTGCTGGGCAAAGTACATCAGTAGATAATAATCAGAAATCAACATAACGTATTTTATTCATTTTACTTTGGTTTTCTAAATATATTTTCTTTATAGTTCATAGTCCATTTAACCTGAGGGATAATGTTTTTTTTTTACTTAACATCAAAAAAGTACGAAATCCAGTCTATATCTATATTAACAAACTAGCTGTCGCCCGCGGCTTCGCCCGCGTGAGTTTCGCTTAGATGAAAAATCTCTCTTGGAGCTTTTCTTTAGATGTTCCAGATCTTCAATTTTTATACGTCAGCAGAAAATGCTCATCAGGTTAAATGACTTTTAATAAGGCGCCATTTCCATATATGTTATAGTGTAGCTGGTCTCTTGCAGTTCTTCATCAGATGTTCCAGATCTTCAATTTTTATACGTCATCAGAAAATGCTCATCAGGTTGAACGACTTTTGTTAAGGCACCATTTCCATATTTCTTATAGTATAGCTGTTCTGTTAAGGTTCTTCCTCAGGTGTTCCAGTTTTTAAAATAAATTATAGCCTATATGTTGCCCAGGCTTAATAGCTATACAACAAAAAAAGTTTCATTCAAATCCGTCCAGTAGTTTTTGCGTGGAACGCGTACATACATACAGACAGACAGACAGACAAGAAATTCCAAAAAAAATTTTTTGCTTTCTATTATTCTTTTTAAGTGTCCCTCTATCCATTTCAGTCAAAAAAACGAAATGTACAGACAAAATATTTTTACTGTTTTATTATATGTATAGATAAAGCTGAAGAGTTTGTTTGGACGTGCTAATATCTGGAACTACCGCTTCGATTTGAAAAATTATGTGTATGATAGCCGCAATCATGAGAAAGGCTGTATTCTATCAGGAATCCCAAAATTCCCAAGGGACCGCAGCTCAGAGGAAAACAAGGTAAAGTCTTATGAAAACAGGAGTAATGATAATCTCTAATGGAGGTCAAGCCGTTTTTATGTCAGAGGTAGCTTATCTCTGAGACTGGACGCTAATATTTTTGAGCCGAGTACAAATAAGGAAGGTACAAATCAGAATATGATCCATTTCCTAAATGGAAAATGAAACATATTATTTCAACAGCACATGTTAACTGAGCTTTTCTTCGTAGTTGTATTTCTTTGTACTGTGTAGTGTGATGCAACTTACTTTCTTGGCAATGTTGGTAGAATAGTTTTCGTTTGTTATTTTTTCATCTCAAATACTGGCTGATAAACTGCAAATTCTAAAAAGAAACCTGACGAATTGTAGAATATAGACAAATTGCGAACCACTCGTCATATCAACTCAATTGCAGGTTCCGCACGATTTTTTTTTCCTGTGCCTTCATGAAGGAAGTAACCACCTGATAAGCCATTAGATGGTTCGAAATTTACCTTTATTGCCCCTGTTACTACCTATGCCAGTTACAAATGCTAGTACCAGTAGTAATTTAAATACTGCATTTGTTCTGATATCAGCATCGTTTGTCCTTGCATTACTTTAGAAATAACCAATACTTGGAATCCATCTTCTTTTTTCTTCGGAAGATTTTCATGAGGTATCTTCTGTGATAACATTATTTTTTGATGAGTATTTGCACCAGGTTTCATAGCTCTGGGGAACGGAGATAGGGCCTATAAAAATGTTGGTGTAATGGACAAAAGAGATTAAGCGTTTTTTGCCGTCTTGTTATACCTTGTTTTTAGGTGCGCGTAATCGGTGCAAATATTAAAAAAGTTTTTAAAATATATGTGAAATTTCTAAAATTGGTAAAAATGGTACAATCTGTTACACTATTATTTTAAATATCATTGTAAATATTGGTGTGCTCTTGTATTAGAGGCCAAGAGTCATTTTGAGTCACTGAGCCCGGATAGTAGGTAAGTAAGTAAATATCTTACTTCCCGATAAAAGTAAATTGCCCTAGCAAAACAATACTTGGCACTCAATCAAATAACAAGATTCTTGAACTTAAAATTATAATGATGACGTCGAAAATGCAATGATCTTTTCTTTACTAAATATTTATTTTTACTACCTTAGTTCTTTCACTTTTTTATACCAATAAGCCCACTATCCAGATAAACGTCAAGCCTTCGTGTCATGCGACTCTTGGCTCTGTCTACCCCGTTAAGGATCTTTATCCTTGATACAAAGTCAAAGTCAATTTTTTTTATTGAAACTTGGCCTTCAAAGAAGGCTCTTTTTCACGTCGAAAACTAATTATTTAATCATAATATATTATGTCTCAAAGCTACAAACTACTAGCATTTCGGAACGACCACTGCTGAGAAGAAATGCCGAAAGAAACTCATGAAACAGTCTTGGTCGCCTAATACTGTATCTGTATTTTTTTTTTACTACCGTTACGTAGTACTAATATTAATCCTGTGCTACCGTCTTACTTAGCTGCTTTGACATAACTTGCAAAAAGTTCTGAAATAAACATACCTCCACTCCAACCTATGTCTTTGATATGTAAAACTATGTGAGTGACTCGCATATTCATAGGATCCATGCTTTTAGCAAGTTTCATAATTTTCACTCCCACAATTGATTCAAACAGCACTATTTCAAGATCATGCTTAAGTTTTTCGAAGGCATTCAGGATTAATCGCTACCAGTTTGTTAAGGTTTCTTACTTCAGTTGTTACTAATAATCAATACATAAATATGCACAATGTACATGTACAATACGTAATAAAACTGTAACTGGCCTGAAAGAAAAAAACTATGAGGGGTCTTCATAGAGCCAATAGAAGCCAAAACCATTTTTTGTAGAATTTTTGTCTGTCTTTCTGTCTGTATGTTTGTGAGCGCATCACCCAAAAACTTCTGGTCCAAATTTGATGCGGTTTTCACTATTGTATTTTAGAAGGTCTAACTTCAAATCTAGCGTAAATTTCATCTTGATATACCGCTTAGGACCTGAGATATGCGCGGACGAAATCGCGGGCACAGGCTAGTGAAATATAAAATGCCCTGTTATCATCATAATATGTATGTTTGTTAACAATAAAAAGTATCTATATGATCGGTTACGCTTTTGCGGCTGAAAATAACGAGCTAGAATAGATTACCCCATAAAAAAAATCCAAAACCTTATAAAAATAACAAGACACAACAAATGAATTCCCTAATCGTATTCATTTCACCGACATCCGCCAGTTCACAGAGTAACAACTGAGATTATCATACAAATCGCTACCACCGATCTGTTAACCAGATGTTGCTCAACCCGGCAATATCAGAAACTTGTCTAATATGGAAGCGTGGAAGCCGAAAGACCCACTAATGTAATATGAAACTTCGCTGACACACAGATATGAAAAATCGCAGTGCTTCGTTCCGACCAATATCCAGAGTAATCGTCGAATCGCTTCACTTCTGATATCGGTTTGTGGTTTGCGAATGCGAAGTTTCGATCAGTTTTTATTGAGTTTTTATTTGTACTTCATTCATCCGTAGATTACAGGGGCCCGTATCGGCTAGGGTAATTTGTATCCTCAAAATGTTTCTCTGAAATCTGTTATATAGTCTCTGATACTACGCAGGGTCAATATTTCAACCAATATTGGTTGAAATATCGTTGAATCGCTTCACGTCTGATACCGCCGCCAGTTTGTGGTTTTACTTTAAACTTGCTGAATGCAAATTTTCAATCGATTTTTATCAGAATTTTATCCGTACTACATTCATCCGTAGATGTAACATTATAGTCGTTTCGGGCTATAAAAAGTCCATTCCAATCTATAGTTGATCGAAGATTCCAATACATCTTCGAAGAATATCATCATACTTCGTATTAGCTTATCCATATAGTGACAGAACTATAAAAGGCGTGAATTGTTCTTGACTGTATACATCAAGCAATCTGTACGGTCAAAATTAATACCTTCATTTATACTCTTACGTCGACAAAAGCGTACTTACGTATAAGCGTGTATCTGCGCATATAGCTGCCTCAATTTCAACAAAAATTCTAAAAATTGCCATATTCCGATTCGCTTGAAGCTCGATTCCGGCGAAATTTCTAAAAGTACAAAACAGAACGGGGTGAGAAGCATTCGCAACTAGTGCGATGATCGATCGAGGATTTGCAAGCATTGCTAACATGGCATCTGTCGGCGTTTTGTTTCCGCTGCCGCCTGCGACGTAATTGGGACGCGTTTTGTTTTCGCCTGGTTCGATGAAAGAGGCTTAGGGGCTGTTGATTCTTGGGTGTGAACATTTGTTTGAAGTTTAGTTAGACTATGGTTCAAAGAAGAGTAAAGACACTACTCCTTGGGATAGCGATAAGGTCTTGCCCAGCTATGGGTCAAAACAGTTCTATAAAGGAAATTATTAATTTATTCATAACATTGTCATAAAATCAAATCAAATCGTTTATTGCTTCTTTAATGTATGGTACAGGTATTTGCTTATAAATAGTGATAATTAAGCTGGAAGCAGCTTTAAATTGAGCTGGAGGATCAAGATGTTATCTGAAGTAACACAGCGCAATGCCATCGAGATGTGGTTCCATTCATTTTTTATTGACATGGACTCATATATAATTTCATTGTTCATCCGATTTACATATGATTTAAACCAGTAAAGTGGATCTTAAAGGAGTATCGGTGCAGGTAGAACTATATAAAATGTACGGATCCCTAACTAATTATGAATTGAGTAGGTACTACTTTCCAGGACCTGTAAAGCTACAAGATATTCTGAGCCATTTGAATTCATATGTCATGACGTCACAGGCCCGATTCAACTTCGACCGGGCGAAGTTATGTGAGACCCGGACCCGGTCGAAGTTTACATGTGAAGACCATTACCCGGTAATGTAGTGCTATCGAACACGCCACACTGCCCGGATTAGATTATGAGGATCGGTTTTATTTATGACTAGAGCCACGCCCCGACCTCGCCTGCTTTCAATGTGTAACTGCAATATGTGGCTCTGGAGTTATCTAAGTTTCGAATGATGAAATGTTATTCAGAAATCAGAAATGTTTATTTGCCAGAACACAGTACAAAAGATGATACACAATAATAGTCTTCTTCTTATCGAGTGTGTTATTTCTAACACTGGTGTCAGATTTTATTCAAGTCGCCTAAGCATCTGACATGACTTTTACGACTACCACTAACTAGTGGCAGACTAGTAAACTAAACAGTCAGCCAATGGCAATAATAGTAACATATCATTAGTCTGCAACCAGACAAGAGATTTTCAATAGGTGTTATGATTCAAGAGATTAAAGATCTATGAGTTTCCATTCAGTTTATTTTATTCAAAGCTATAATTTAGAAGCAATGTTGATCAAGAAAACTGGAGAGAATATCTTAGAGGACTTTAGAATTGTTCTGTATAATAGGCTACACTCAGAGATTTATTTATATATTATTATTATTTGCTTTTAATACACTAGCAGCTTGAAGCTGGTGCGTGTATATCACTGCACTGCAGATACTTCTTCGATAATTTAATATGTATCAAGTGTTTTCTTATCTGTAGTGGTAATTTAAGTTAATCCAATCCAATATAACAGAATACTGACTAATATTCAGCCAGATCTTAGTTTATCGTTTGAGCCCATAGTTACCGAGATTTGACCCACATAGTTGGCATGACGTATGTGCCGGCTAACTGTAATCCGGCCCGGGTATCCAGCTAAATCCCTAATGATCCGGCCCGATGAATGACAATAAAGACGCGATTGTGGACCGGGAATTATACGGATTATTCAATCAAACTATAACGACTATGTTGCTGGACAATTCGGGTCATATCCCGCGATTATTCTTTTGATTTTATTTGGCCAAACGATAGTGATAAATATATACTTCTTTTGCAGCTTAATTTATTCATTGCAGGATACAAGCCTCCTCTAATGCAAGCCAAGCATCTCGGTCTTGTGTAATCCTTTTCCATAATGCATAATGGGCCTCCAGTTTTATTAGTGATAAATATAGGTTTGATAAAATTCAAAAGGGACTTCCTTCGTTTCGTCCTTCGTGTTCAAAAGGTTAAGAAATGAGCTCCCATAATTTCCTAGAGACATCTTCAAAAAAGGCGGAAGTAGTTATTGCGTAAGTGCGTACAAACACAGACAGAAAAATTAAAATATCATTTTGTCTTCTATTGGCCATATAAAGTTCATTCATATATTTTTCTTAAATATCTCCTTTGTACAGATTTAACCCAGTTACAGTTTGATTATATGTATAAATAGGCAGTTTGATTATATGTAGGTATAGATTGGTATCTATCGACATTACGCGTGTAAGAACCGAGGTCCAGACGGCCTAGGCCCGCCCTTTCGCTGTCAACTGCTGGGCCCAACAAAAACCGTCGCTGAAAGGCTGTCTCGCTTTTTACGAACCGGATTGAACCGGATTAATGCTGTGTCCGTCAACACGGCCCGGGTAATGCCAGTTAATTGTAGGGATAGTGGGGATATTTCACTTGTTCAGTTACTGTACCTCACTTACTAACAAAGCCATCATCAGCCATTTTAATGTCCCTAATTATTGGGAACTTGCCTTCCTAATGCGTAGTACTTGAAGATATAATCGTTCTTTCTTTACTATCATGCGAAGTTTCTATGGAAAAGAAAGTCTAGGAAAACACAGGAATTATAAGCACTACATTTTTATAAATCACAATTCGTGGTCGAAGGCAAAAGGAGAACAGAAAGGTATTATGAAACGCGCACGTACCTTTTTGATTTCTTGGACGGTAGTAGATTCGTGTTGTATCGAGCGACTTATCAGCAGGTTAGTTTTGTTGTCATTTCTTTGCCAAGTATCATCACAAAATTAAAAAAAATTGAATGGTCATCTTAAACATTGAATGAAAGCGCGAAGTTACGAGTAGTACGGTCGTATAAAAATAAGAGATGAGAATCTTGCAGAAGTTGCCGAGTTCATAATTTAAGTGCAACGAGGGCTCTTGCGCGACACTTGGAAGGCACTCTCAAACTGTATCGTTACTAATATTACAATTTTATAACTTTCGTCCACTTTACTATGAAGCCGTGCCTTGGGGTTTCGCACCCGTGTTAATTTCGAAAAAATAATAGTCTCACAGGTTGGCCTTAATTACACACAGAGTGCAATAGTTGTTTTAAGATTTATCGATTTTAATGCTTCCTTAGAACTTTCAATATTCAATTTTGATCACTTCACACATTTTCCAAATATCGCAAAGAATATGTTACTAGCTGCGCCCCCGAGAGAATTTAGGATAAAAAGTAGCCCATGCCTATTCCAGATTTTATTCTACAGGTATGTAGTAGGACCTTTGTCGTTATAAATTGATCGAATTCGGACCTCCAGGCGACCAAACTACTAATTAAGTACATACAAGTAATCGGATCTATTAAAACTGAAACCAATCTGAAATTGAGTTTTGCCGAAACACACACAGCGGTAACCAAAATTAGATAATCCTGGAAATCGGCTGACCGTAACTCGATTATGATCTCGCCACTAAGCATCAGTTTACTGTTAGGGTCGTCTCCCATGAGGCTGTCCAAAACTGTTTCGATATGTTCCAATAGTTACAATTTACATACATATAATCACGCCTTTTTCCCGTGGGGGTAGGCAGAGACTAGCTATTTCCACTTGCTACGATCCTTACAGATCTCTTTTGCTTCCTCTACACTCATCACACTCTTCATACATACTCGCCGGTTATTGGTGCTTCTAATATCCCCCTTTTTTAATGAGGTCCTCAATCTGGTCGAAGTGCGTTCTCCGAGTTCGACCCTGATCAACTCTTCCATTCATCTCTGCTTTATAAATACCTTTCGTTAATCTCTTTTCATCCATCCTCTCAACATGCCCAAATCTAAATTGTAACTTGCCAGAATGACCGACTTTTACAAAAAAAGCTTTTAAAATAAACAAACTTCAGGCACCAAGTCCACGAAAAATGGTACCGCAGTTTCTACTTAGTATGTACCCCGCTCATTGCCCCTTCATGTAGTTGCAAATACTGCTTACATCAAATTAAATTCCGCACTATCATAAATCTTTAGTTTTCGTCGTAAGCTGGCTTAAAGTAAAGAGACGTTCCGACTTTAAAACGAATCAGGCGCTGCGCTCATTGATTTTCGTACTTCCATGGATCTCTTCTTTCCTAATGCCATTATGCAAAGAAACACCGATCATAACCACGACATCACAGTAAGTTCGAGTTGTCTCATGTATAACACTATCGACATCATTTTTATCGTCGCGTGGTGGATGGCCCTTACCTAAATATTGGCGCGGTATTGGCATTAATGCAGTGTTTTGGTGCCGCAGTGCATCGGGGCGGTCGTGTCAGCTGCGATTAGGTTACTCGGGATGCGCCACTCGATAGTTATCATTCGATTTTGGTAATCGATCTTTCGAGAGCAGTAGCTTTTGCTAGCTGTAAAATTTAAAAATAAGCGACGCGACGTCTGTGTTTTTTAATAGTATAAAATTAAACCGTTTACTCCGTCATTAGAGCATCTGACCGGCCCTGAGATAGTTTACTTGATGAAGATACGATCGAGGCTTATGATGAAGCAGATTTTTGAGGAAAGAAATATGAAAATATTACACGTGGGATTTGGACCCACTATCTTTGGACCAAACAATTCATTCGAACTGGAAGTAATTCAACTATAACTCGTAAGATTTGATTACATATTGGAACAGGTGAAACTGAGTAAAAGCTTGTGAAAATCCAAAATAATATCCAAGTAATAGTCGTAAGTAAATAAGTACTTACAGTTGGTCTTAAAGTAAATACATAGAGAAAAATGTTAGTTTCCAATTACTAATTCAATTCGAAATCAGTATCCGATTCGAGGGCACTACACGAATAGACATTATTTGTACCGACAACAGCACCGAGAGATGGGACTGCATGCCTCATCGAATCGAGTAAATAACCTATCGATTACTAATTCGCTTCCACTGTTTGCGTAGAATCGTCGAGCGGGGCAATTTATCGATACAATTTAGAACTTTGCATTCGGTTGATGTATTGCAGTCGATGGGGATTGTAAGCAGCACAATCGACCATTGAATTTTTTATGTGTATTTGCTTTCTACTGGTTTGTAAGCTGTAATTTAATTTGCAATGTGTAATAGTTTTGCGAAAACTTTTGTTTTGACATATTAACTACTCATAAAAAGTAGGTTGACATGAAAATCTACTTATACGGCCAAGTTTTTAAATGGTCTGATGGCCTATCATGGTTTAAGGCTAAACGTGTTTTCCGAAAGACGCGATTTAGCTTTCTTAAGGATCTGAGGAGGACTAAGGATTTAAAATTCCATGCTCGTAATCAAATAGGATACGACCTTTCGAGTCAATAAGGCAGACGCCTGGACTTTGAAGGCACTTTTAAGTGTCATTGTTTGTACGGATTCACCAATAGGAAGAGAGGGGAGATGACTCACAGAAAATGATTGTCAGAAAAATTAAAAGCAGTAGTGTAGTGCATTGTAATTTTGACACGAAGCCACAGATTATGTTACGATTAACTGGTTACTGGAGATTATGTTACGATTGCTGGTAGTCGTCATCTCAATTAGATACCTATAATGCATTCGGTTATTTCTGCACACAGCAGCATCCTATGCTATTACCGTCTTCCATAGCTTGGATGCAACATTAAGTGGCACTCAAGCGCAGTTGCATCGGCACAGTGGATACAACGCCTCACACTGTGTAATATTTAACGCTCTTCTGAAAGTTGGTTTAAGTTTCCAAAATTGGTTCCAAAATCCCATACAGCGCCTTTGCTAAGCAGTTTCACTTTAATTACCGTTGTCACGAGACGTTAACGCTTTCCATCTTTTTTTCTGGTTGGATTCAGTTGGATGTGTTTTCCAAAAACTGTTATTTACGGTATCCTTCTCAATACGAACACAAAGAAGAGCCCTTCGAAGGAGTTCTTATGACCAACCTTTTAATTTCATCAACATAAGGTCAGCTCCATAATATGATGACAATAACTGAATCGGATAACTTTAAAGATTTGACAACACACACTAAATCAGTTAAAACGGTGAGTGAACCAAGAAAAGCTTACAAAAATTGTAAGCACCATAAAAGTAATGCCAATAAAAACACAAACCTCAATATCGCAAGTCAAACAGGAGATTCGTATGCAGAAATATTTATAAAGACAGATACGCAACACAAACAGAACGAACCCAAAATAACATTTCGTCAAGTCCCAGCGCATATTTGCCTCCGCAAACACGAGTTCGAAACTTGCCCGCTCGTAAACGTGAACCCCACTCGTAAACCGCTGGTTTTTCCAAAGGAGAAATAAGGAATACTCATATTTGTTATGTTTTTTTGGAATGTAGTTAAAAAATGTTTCTCTTGTTTCGGAGGACAAAATCCTGTTTAGGTCGCTGCAATTTAGCTTGCTAAAATCCAGTAAGTATGGAGTTTAAATTTTGTTAATAATAATAATAATTGCCAAATTCTAAATGGATTTGAGAAATATAACTATCGAGATAATAATAATAAATTTTATTTCGGAAAAGTCCATAGAAATGTTAGTTACAATGTCCTTAAAACTATGTTAGTACCTTATCTACGTGTAATTGGGTCCAATGTTTTAGTATGGGCCCATCTACCCTGCCAGCAATGACTTTGAGAAGGCTGTTGGAGCTAGCGCTCAGTCTCCGCATCACGGAGGCCACCCTCTGCCGCACTATGGCTTGGAAGGTGTCCACACGTGCCTCTGCAGCAGTGTCTTGGTAGTCCCAACAGCGCTCTCAACCCGTTATTGTATTGGATGCGCAGGACTTTGTGTGCATTCTGTGTATAATTGACCCATAGACTGCATGTGTAAAATACTTGGCAATATGCCTTAAACAATGTGAGTTTTACACCTTTAGTACATTTGGCAAATCTACGGGCCAACACCTGACACACATCGCTTGTTAAAGAAAGGGTGTTATTTCTATATCGACCAGAATGGAACGTAAAAGATATTATACTATGTTAAACATACATAGAATCACGTCTTTATCCCTTCGGGGTAGACAGAGGCGAGAGTCGTGAGACTCGAAGGCCACACTATGTTAGAAGTTCTTAAACCGTTTACAAGTGAAATATAATAAATTAAAAAGAAATCTTAATTTGACCATTAGAGGTTGATGATTAGATTGAAATGATGTTAGAATTAATTGAAACCAAATAAATTATTTGCAATATCGAATCATGTCGCCTGAAGAGCGACAACAGAGCTGCAATAATAGCCATTCAATATAATACAAAGCTTTATTGGAATTTGGTTGAAATTTTGTTTAAATTCAATTTAATAATTTGCATTGTTGATTCGAAACATGCATGACTGAACTGCCACAGGGCGAATGCGTTTTAGTCATTCGGTACTTGTTTTCATCAAACTTAGTAATATTACATTTCTCACGTAATGGATTAAGCTTTATAATATTTCTGGTGCTGTCCTTTTGATTTGTGGCGTAACTGAACAAATTAAACTAACGATAAAAAAAATCACTTATTTTCCAAAAACCTAAGAACAAAGGAGAGAGAGGACTACTTTTTTCAAAGGTAGTTTACTCAATTAGGCCTCTTGAAATTGTACCATTTGCAGTGATAACGCTAACGAAGATATTCACGAAATGACAGACAGATGAACAGACATTTCCAGAGATAGTGAACAATATGGTCTGCCAGAGAAGCACAACTCTTGGTCGTAAACCACTCTCGTAAAACCCGACTCGTAGGTACAAACGCGGGAAAAATTAAGACGCCACACAGCTAACCCAATTTTCTTTATTTGCAGTTAATTTAACCGGTAAAAATTAACAGTGGTGATAAAAGTTTAATTAAAAAATACGGTTTATACCTTGAACCGTAAATTGGAGATTGCAATTACAAAAATAAAGCTGTGAGCAGCAACGCCCAAAGATTGCTATAATTGAAACTGGTTTTAAAAACTTAATATTTTTTTTTGATACAATTTTTACTAATGATCTAAATACGTACTTTGTGTCATGTTATCCTAGCTGAATTTAGAAATTATCGGTGTTGCCCTGTTCTTGTATTCTCAACTCAAAAAAATGTGGACGCTATTGACATTTTGTTTCGATTATGTCGTCTGATATACGTACAACTGCTTCTCCGTTATGTATTGGAAGATTAGATATATGTTAGTTTATTTTTGCCGTTTCTTTATGATTTAGAAAATAAGCTATGGTATGCACGTGAATATTATTTGCATGTCGTCAAAGTCAAAGTCAATTATTTTTATTTATATAGGCTTAAAAATAGCACTTATAAATCGTCACATTCTTGTTTTTTAGTTAGTTGACGTCATAAAATTACTTAAAGCTAAGGTTACCACCGCCAAGCGCAAGTGGAGAAGAGGCGGCGCAACAAACTCCACTGCTGCATTTTCTCCAAAGACGTCACTTTACAACATATGTCTTACAATTAATTATAATTATTCATATTTGGCGCTCAGTCTTTGGTTTTAAGTCAGTTTGGCGATCTTTGAGTTTACACTCCTCGCCCCAGATTTTTGTAACTTGGAACTAAGATGTTTATGTTAGAGCACTAAGTTTGTTTGCATTCAGCAGACGGGGAAATATTTTTAACGAAACATTTACGGTGGATGTAAAATTCTTTCAGTAAAACTTGTTAGTTCGAAGTTCTTCATCAACATTATTATTGCCATTAGCAGTATTGTTGTTTTCAGCCAATTAAATCCTATTGCTGGCCCTGTCCCTTTATTTATCCCTTTTAAAGCTTCTACAGCCATTACAGCATAAATCAGTATAGATTTTATGCCGTCTCTGAATAATACAATTGGTTCAATGCTACCCGAGATTTTGTTTACTCCACCATGGACAATGACACGGTTTTGTGTTTGTATCTTCCAAAAGACCTCTTAAACTCGATATAATTGATTAGGCTTTGGTTTTATTAAAGGCTCAGATGTTTGGCGTCCTTAGGTACTCTATATTGTACGTAGTTTAAGGCATAAGTATATCTTAATTGGGAACACTCCAATGCTTTGATAAAATTATAGGAATGAATGAATGATTTATTGACACATTTACATTTTACGCTTAAAGATATAACAGTTGGCTCCACACAAATAATAACAAAAGAAAACATAGGTGGCTGATCTGCGTGAGCTGGGAGCGGATAAGTGGCGAGCCACCACCGCGCAGAATAGAAGTATTTGGCGCTCTCTCGTTTCATAGGCCAAGATCCACTTTTATTTGGGGTCACTGAGCCAGCGGAGTAAGTAAACATTAAGTGACTGTTGCCCGCGGCATCGGCCCTCTTTTCGTTACAACTTACGTACTTCCTTGCCCAATATTTTCATAGAAGGTACCAAATTCCGATTGTAATTTCGGGTACAAATTCTCAAAGAAATTTATCAAAATTTAACTGATAATTCGAATAGTAGTAAATCTGGTTCTCAAATTATTTTCAACAAAAAGATATATAATTTTTCTTATAGAACTCTACACATGTTATTTGTCTACTACTTATGTAATCGAAATTTATCAGTATGTTATTTGTGAAAAAGGATTTTTATTTATTTATTTATATCTAACTAGCTTTCGCCCGCAGCTTTGCCCGCGTGAATTTCCCACCTTGCGCCTTGTGCCTTTTCCCGGGATGAAAGGTACCCTATGTCCTTCTCCGTACCTCTAGCTATGTGTATCCGAAATTTCAGGAAGATTGGTTCAGTAGATAAAGCGTGAAGAGGTAACAAACAAACACACTTTCGCATTTATAATATTAGTTAGGATGTACCTCCGACCATAATTTACTACCTTATCCTATCTCCGGTTATACCCATTATGAATGGAACCCCGCCGCTCAGTGTTTTTCATTAACCCTGCAAGGTATAAAAATTAAATTTAGCCTCGCTCGACCCGTGATGGGATTAAACTGTGTTACCGGTTATTAGCTTAGCCTTCGAACATGACTGTTCAATATTTTGGTTCGTTACCGGTACTGTTAACTGCCTTTTTGCACGACTGACTAAAAAAGGAGTGTTATGTTTTCAGGGTTCATGTATATGTATGTGTGTGTGTATGTAAGTTTATTTATTCCACCATAACTCCTAAATGACTTAACAGATTTTGATGTGAGAGGTATTTTTAGATTCCTTGCATTCCTCCGAGTGACATAGGCTATATGAGTTGTCAGTCGTGTTTTTTATTTTTTTATAATATGCTTCTTATGAATGAATAACATTACGGTCACACATACTATCACGCCTATTACCCGTGGGCCTAGGCATAGACTATGGGTTTCCTATTGCTATTGGATCCTATTTCCTGTTTTTATTAATGGTGCAATAAAGAGTTACTTACTTGAGTTCTTTATAAGTACAAAACGGTGAACTTCTCGAAAATCTTCCTTGCTTCCTCATCTCTCTCATGAAATGTAAATGGCCTAAATAATATGTACTAATAAATATAATTTTTTCTTTTGTTTCAGGTAAGACCCCTAATTATGTACTACATGCATGCAGCAGCATGATTTTTTATGTACAACCAATTATGTAAGTAAGATTTAAATTATTTACTTTCTATTGAGACAGATTTCGTAACTAATATTTAGATAAATTGTCTAGGTTAAGTTCAGAAATTGGACTAAACAAAACAGTTTTTCTTTTGCAATATTCCATTTAAAACAAAAAAAAAAACAATATTAAAAATAATCATTTTCCTGTACTCCAACAAATATACCAAAATATGACATCCTTTTCAGAGATTAGCAATTTCCATTTGCTACTTCGATCTACGTGGCCTATTTCTCGTATTCAAAGTCGCTGCGATATCGTAGCGACTTCAGTGTGTGAGCGGTGCAACATTAGTCATAAGCACAGAATTAATAACTATAAGTACTACGTACAGAAAGGAAACTCCCTGCAATATGGCACCCCCCCGCACCTCCCGCTCTTGTGTGGTTGTGGGACGTTCGACTATTAAAACGCACACATTGACGTGTTACTGACGTGTTCACGGATATACAGTTTCATTTGTAGTAGTAGTAGGTATATTTGACGCGCCGTTTCTATGAAGCGCCCGGCCTATGTCATAAGTATGACATTATATATTGTCACACCGCTCACACACGAGTCGCCACAAAATCGCAGCGACCTTGAATACGAGTATTACGCCACAGATCTCTCTCGCTTGCTCTACACTCATCACTCTTTTTATACATGGTCGTTATGGGTGCTCCTGATATCTCGCTTTTTAAGGAGGTCCGCAATCTGGTCGTAGTGCGATCACAAATTATTTTGTGATCGGAATTGGAAAAAAGCTTGGCTTTCTGTTAACACGATGCTTACTACTCTGCGCCCTAGTGTTGCAGCAATAGTGTTGACTATCGATAGTATTGTCAATAGTATTGTGACCGTGAAAAATAGTCATACTATCGATAGGCCTATCGATAGTATTGACACGTGTCAATATACTATCGATAGTATCGATACTATCGATAGTATTGACACTTATATTTCAACAAACAATCGCACTATCGATAGTTTGTAAAAATTCAATAGTATTGTAATTCAGTAGTAACGATATACTATCAATAGTATTGAAAAGTAATACTATCGATAGTATCGATAGTTTTGGGATTGGTAGTCTTGCAACGCTACTGCGCCCCGTCTTTTCTGTCTGTACAGCGCCATATGAGCATTCTGTATTAATTCTATAGATAGCGATGCTCTACTTAAGTACTATGCTATGCAATTATGAGTTGCATCGTATCGGCATTGTTTGGAAACTCGCGTAATGGTCCCAAAACTGCGGACGACTTGCAAAGTCCCGATTGAACCGGTAATTACCGGTTCATGAACATCGTGTAGTCTTAACGAGAAAGTTTGCAGATAAAATATGTGTGTGTTCGTTAAATAGATGTTTAACGATGTTTTAAGTTGTTACTTCTGAATTCATGATTTTCAATGAACTTGAATGAGTTCCGTTTGTAAAGGAATAGAACAAAAACCTTTTTCAACTTATATATTTGCTACTCATTCTACTGAGCTTTCTACCCTTAGGACTAAAACAAAGTTGCGTCAATATCAGATATAGAAAAAAAAATCATTCTTTAATAGACATAGGCAAAAACCATATGTGACATCCCGCTTCCTCAGCTGTCTGTGTCTCGAAGTAAAATTTAAAAAAAAAAATCTAGCTCTATGGTCAAAATAAAGGTTTTTATCCATCCTGGGCCTCTAAAGTGTCAGGTAGTTGGCTACAATCTTTTTAAAAATAATCCGGCACCAGTTTTAAAGCTCAATAAACTTTTAAATAAATAAATGAAGCCGCAACTCTCACTTATTATTCAGGGCTGTCAACTCTTAAAACTTCGCCGAAATAAAATGTTTTACTAGGTGTGCTCTATCGTAAAATACCTACAAAACGAAATTGTACAACCCTTTTAACCTCATCTCTTTCTAAGGCGCTGGCCCTTTTTACAACCACTAATGCCATATTCGTATGAGGCGTCACGTCAAAGTAAATGGTACTGTAAGTAGGACACATCAAATCTCCTCGGATAATCTTAGTATTAGGTCGTATGGCGTGATTTGGTAGAAATATGGTTATGTGCGTTGGCAAAGTTGTTTATTTCGATATCTTGTTATGAAAATGCTCGTGTTTTTAGATGAAAAGGACGTTAATATAAGCTGATGTCAACGTTAGTATGTATGACTATATAAAAGTATGGGGTGTCTTGGTCGACACATATTGCTTTAATAAATTCTTTTTTAGGAAGTTTCGCAATATCATTTATGGCTCCTACCGAAAATCAAGTACTTTTATATAACGCCTGCATGACCTAATTTTACTCTAATCAATCAATCAATATCCGTTACTGACTGACAGACAACGCACAGCCAAAACTACTGGACATAGAAAGTTGAAATTTAGCATTAGTAGGTTCCTTAGGGAGTGTAGGAGAGCACTAAGAGAGGATTTCCCGAAATCCATACGGGAACAAAATTCCAGGCCCATGCCAGTATATAATAGTTGTATCCCATACCAAAGTTTTTAATCCAAGCAGTCTCTTCACGGTGTTTTAATAAGTCCTTTGTCCTTTTCAGATACATCCTGAAACAAAGTTCCCGCCTTTCCCAACACTATCCTTTCCCATTTCTGAAGTCCTGTTACTTGGCTGAAGATTTAAAGGAATAATGAAGACGAATAATGCGAAGAGTTAATAACTTCTTCTTCTGAATCGAGTTTTTCTAGGCGTCAGGACTCAGCATCAGCAATGGTCTTTTTGAAATGCTAGTAGTTTGTAGCTTTGCTTTTCATAAAAACAATATCGTTTAGACGATTCAGAAATGTTTAAAACTAGCCATGTTGAATAATAAAATTGTTTTTAATAATGTAATATTCATTTTAATCTATACATATAATAAAACAGTAAAAATATTTTAGAAATGGAATTTCTTGTCTGTCTGTCTGTATGTATGACGCTAATCTCCGAAAGTACTGAACCAATTTGAATGAAACTTTTTTGTTGTATAGCTATTAAGCCTGGGCAACATTTAGGCTATAATTGATTTTGAAAAATGGAACACCTGATGAAGAACCAAAACAACAGTTAAACTATAAGAAATATGGAAATGTTGCCTTAACAAAAGTCGTTCAACCTGATGAGCATTTGCTGCTGACGTATAAAATTTGAAGATCTGGAACATCTGATGAAAAGCTCCAAGAGACCAGCTACACATATATGCAAATGGCGCCTTAGCAAAAATCGTTCAACCTGATGAGCATTTTCTGCTAACGTATAAAAATTGAAGATCTGGAACATCTGATGAATAACTCCAAGAGACCAGCTACACTATATCATATATGGCAATGGTGCCTTAGCAACACTTGATTAATCTTATGAGCATTTTCTGTAGACGTATGCAAAGAAGATCGAAGATCTGAAACGGTTTGGAACACAAAATGATTTTTTTCATCTATGCGAAAACACGCGGGCGAAGCCGCGGGCAACAGCTAGTACAAAATAAACCTGTTGCATTTAGTTTCGTAATAATCGAGTGCATAATAGAATTTGACGCGTCAAACTAGAGTGCACTCGCTTATATAATGCAAGTAAACCGAAATGCATGCGGTTGCGGTGACCAACTCCGCCCGGTTACTGATTATGCTTACCATAGGAAGCTTTTAGAGGAAATCTAATCTGGAGTGACGGATAACAACGAAAAAAGTTCAAAGACGTAGAAAAAAAATCATTATATGATTTTTTTATTCGTCTTATGGTATGGTTATTAATTATTTATTTTTATGGTTATTAGTTATTTAAACCCCGACAAAAAAGATTCGCGTTGAGAGTGTACTGCCGCTAGATAGCGGTAGGTATCAAGTCACGCCAGCCTTTAGGCGACTTGAGACAAATCTGACACCAGTGTATGTAGTAGCCTGTTTCGATCAGAAAGCCTAAATTTCAGAACGTATATATGAATCAAAACGCCTAAAATGCAGAGCGTCTATGAAGCAAAACGTCTAAAATCTGCAGAGCGTCTATGAAACAAAACTGCCTAAAATCAGAGAAAATACCTCACAGTGTTGTTATTTAAACATACGTGAATTGACTGAATCACCTAATTATTTTTTATCAAATCCCTGCTTTAATCATTTCTCTGGGACATACACTCTCAATCCCGGAATTCTCACGAGAACGACACCTAGCGCACCTAGTATAGATGTATAAACATATAAACTAGATGTCGCGTGCTGCGCGAGGTGCAAGCACCTCGCGTGCTGTGCAGGGCAATTATTTAAGGGCAGTTGCGAATTGTTCGAAATTTGTTGGGAAATTATGAAAAAGTCATCTACAAAGAAATGTTGTCGGTTGGGATTAGGTGAAGAGCCGAAAGAGTACTTTGCCTTTATGCTCTTTGCTGTTAAAACGCAGCTCGGCCTACGGCCTCGCTTGCCCCGGTTGGAGGAGGGCTCGGCCTCCGGCCTCGCCTCGCCTCTCGGATTCATATACGCAGCTCGGCTTGCGGCCTCGCTTGCCGCGAGAGCCTCGGCCTTCGGCCTCGGCTCCCCGGCTGGTGACTTGAGGTATGAGTTGTCATCATCACGTCATCCATGAAGGGCTCGGCCTTCGGCCTCGCCCAATTCTTTTCGCACGAGACGGAGCTCGGCCTTCGGCCTCGCCTGGACGCAGTTCGGCCTTCGGCCTCGCTTGCCCCGGCTGGAGGAGGGCTCGGCCTCCGGCCTCGCCTCGCCTCTCGGATTCATATACGCAGCTCGGCCTGCGGCCTCGCTTGCCGCGGAGCCTCGGCCTCCGGCCTCGGCTCCCCGGCTGGTGACTTGAGGTAAGAGTTGTCGTCATCAGGTCATCCATGAATGGCTCGGCCTTCGGCCTCGCCCAATTCTTTTCGCACGAGACTGCGACTCTTTTCGCACGACGCAGCTCGGCCTGCGGCCTCGCTTGCGCGGCTGGGGCGGGGAGCTCGGCCTTCGGCCTCGCTCCTGCCCCCAGCCCTCGATTTAAACGCAGCTCGGCCTGCGGCCTCGCTTGCCGCGGAGCCTCGGCCTTCGGCCTCGGCTCCCCGGCTGGTTACAGGGGGTTCGGGATGAAATGAATAGGTCGTCCATAAAGGAGGATGGCTCGGCCTGCGGCCTCGCCCAATTCTTTTCGCACGAGACGGAGCTCGGCCTTCGGCCTCGCCTGGACGCAGCTCGGCTTGCGGTTCGCAGGCGCAAGCTTCGGCCTCCGGCCTCGCTTGCGCGGCTGGGGAGCTCGGCCTTCGGCCTCGCTCCTGCCCCCCCCCAGCCCTCGATTTAAACGCAGCTCGGCCTCCGGCCTCGCTTGTGACTTGGCTGGCACATACAAAACTCGTCGAAAAAAATTTCGAAAAAAAAAAACCTGTCAGTTTGGGGGTCACGGTCTCAACATAAAAAATTGTCTATGACGGTAAAAGTCTACGAGTCCGTTTTCCCCCCCAAAATCCCCAATGAAGTTTGTATGAAAAAACAAAATTTAGTATGGAGAAAAAAAAAAAAGTCAAAAAAACCATAGACTACCGCCGGCTGTGGTCGTTGCCCAGGGTCCTCTATGACATTTGGTCGAGCACCCCCCACCTATTGCAGTGAAACTTGGGTTTCAAAATAAAAGAATCACTGCTTAAAACACGAGTATAATTTTTGAAAAAAAAAAATTTGATCAATGTCCTTTAACAAAAAAATTATTTGGACACACCAAAGAAATAAAAATAAAAGAAAGGAAAATTAACAACAGGAAAGGAATATTAACAGGTAAAATAAGAAATACATGAATTTGCTTGTTATTTTAAAAAGAAAATTAAATGAGTGAAAGAAATGGATGAAATGATGTATAAAAATTCCAAATCAAAACCGAAACAAAAATTACCCCGACAAAAGGGGGCCTTTAGAATTTAGAGGAATAAGTTATCGCAATATGTTTAAAAAGTCTATCAAAAGAACCACAGGCGCCACGGTTACAAACTAAACATTTCGTCGTTCTGTGACTCATTCTTAGGTGCAGGCCGACTTTGCTCACTCTCGTCTAATAAACAGTCCATACAATACATACATGAAATATTTCAGTGCCACTTCATATAATCCTTCTGGTTTTTTTTGACAACTAGATCCAACTTCGTGCCATCTTTAATAGGATACCCCTGAACGGTCTGATCGTCAGCTAATGTTCTTCCCAATAATAGCAACTTTTGATCTTCAATTGGAATCTTCAGATGTGAAGAAATCTGTCGTTTGATATCCAAAATAGATGTCGTTGGGAAAGCCTCTATTGTGAATCTCTATTTCACCATAAACTTCATTGCTAGAGATCGATACTTGTATGTTAAGAATAATAAAAGCACATTAAAGATTTAATACTGAATCGATATAGTGCAAAGAAAAGAAATTGAGATAAAAACATCAAAAAGAAAAATCAACTCTCTAAAAAATCTCCCTTTTTTCCACTCGAATTCACAGTAAGTCAAAAAAACGAACCACCAGAATTTCAATTTCAAAAACCTTATCATAAAGAAAGAACAAAGAAAAAGTTTTCGTAGAAATAGAATCACAAACTAAAATAGACTTGACTTTGTAGCGGTGTAACGCTACAGCATCTCCCTACCAAACAAAAAAAACAACAAAGCAAAACAAACAAACAAACCAACAAAACAAACAAACAAACCACAACAAACAACCAATAAAACATAACAACCGAACAACTAAAACAAAATCCGGACAAGATACCTACACAAAACCAACAAACAGCAAAACGCAACCAAATGCTAACCTAAAAGCTAAACGAAATACTAAACCTTATTGCTATCCCTATGAATCAGAGACTTGGTCATACGAGTATACCTAACGAAGCGTCTGAAGATTCGAAGCGCGTTCAACCCGGCTGAGTCCCACCGCTTGGTCCACAGTCTGATTTACAACACGCTGTCGAATATCCAGGTTGTCATAGCCAGGTAAATAATGTGAATATTTTAGAATTTTGAAAAAAAGATAAGAAAACGGATTAAGCAAAAAATTATTTGAGAATGTCCTTTATATGACAAGTACCGACGTGCTCCGAATCCGTATCCGCCAACACGAAAGCCTGCGGGGATACTCGTCTAAGCACGCGGCACTGAACAAAGCGTGGAGCACGAAGCGTCTAAAGATTAGAAGCGCGTTCAACCCGACTGAGTCCCACATCTTGGTCCACAGTCTGATTTTCAACACGCTGCAGAATCATCGACAACTCGCGACCGTACATTAAGAAATTCGGGGTGTAAGCAGTAGCCAAATTAAGGCAAGAATTTAAATAAAGAGCAACCCGATGCAACACCGTACCGCAATATAACCTCCGACTCTAAAGCCATCAATTAAATGTGAATAATCCACAGTAAGGAGAATCGTCGGGTCGCAGCATAGGCAGCTTCGGCAGGCTAAAACAGAAAATCACAGGATGGAAAACCGCGACCGGTAAACGGTCACCGTCCCACAAAAACAACAAAAAAAAATAATTCAAGAAAAGTAATAAAAGGTAAAAAACAGGATTCTTTCCGCAAATCGGGCGCCATTTTTGCAGTGAAACTTGGGTTTCAAAATAAAAGAATCACTGCTTAAAACACGAGTATAATTTTTGAACAAAAAAAAATTTGACCAATGTCCTTTAACAAAAAAATTATTTGGACACACCAAAGAAATAAAAATAAAAGAAAGGAAAATTAACAACAGGAAAGGAATATTAACAGGTAAAATAAGAAATACATGAATTTGCTTGTTATTTTAAAAAGAAAATTAAATGAGTGAAAGAAATGGATGAAATGATGTATAAAAATTCCAAATCAAAACCGAAACAAAAATTACCCCGACAAAAGGGGGCCTTTAGAATTTAGAGGAATAAGTTATCGCAATATGTTTAAAAAGTCTATCAAAAGAACCACAGGCGCCACGGTTACAAACTAAACATTTCGTCGTTCTGTGACTCATTCTTAGGTGCAGGCCGACTTTGCTCACTCTCGTCTAATAAACAGTCCATACAATACATACATGAAATATTTCAGTGCCACTTCATATAATCCTTCTGGTTTTTTTTGACAACTAGATCCAACTTCGTGCCATCTTTAATAGGATACCCCTGAACGGTCTGATCGTCAGCTAATGTTCTTCCAAAAAAAAAATCGATATAGTGCAAAGAAAAGAAATTCTTCGATATCTATTATGGTTTCCGCGGGCAGTACCACCTATCAGTCTGGAACTGCTCCAAGTTCCACTTTCGTATTTTTCCCGGTGCCTCCTCACCCCCTCCACACTTCCCCATCATTACTTTTTCCCAGTTGTGAGTTCCGTAGAACAAATCTAATTATGTCAATCAGTCAGTGAGTGAGTGAGTGGTAATGCAGCTATATATATATAGGGGAACCAACCAGCTGGAAGCTCGGCCTTCGGCCTCGCTTCCAGCTTGGTTGGTTCGAACTAGTTAGTTTATATGAAAACATAAGTACCCTGGGCTTCGAAACTTCGCGACCCAGGACGCCCCTGGGACACCAGACGTCGCAATAGCACATGTTATACTAAGTTTCTTAGGGAAATATTTTGAAGCTTTGTAACTTAATAGTATAAAATTTTATAAGGTGAATGTAAGCGTCGAAACGAACAATTGGACTCTTTATCTATAGTTACGTGGAATTAAACACACGCATCGACTTTTTTACTAATTTTAATGGAGTTAGATCATCAACTAGAGCGCAGAATTTACTTCACTTGCCTTTACTGAAGGCGAGTGAAAACCTATACATTGTGTCAAACTCATGTGGCACTATTAGTGAGCCGTTCTCAAAATTTACAAGAACATACGCAAACTGAGAAAGGTGAAAAGAAATGTGTGGAATGAATGAGGATGTAGTGACCAAAATTGAAAAAGGAATGTTAAGATGGTTTGGGCATGTTGAGAGGATGGATGAAAAGAGATTGACGAAAGGTATTTGTAAGCAGAATGGAAGAGTTGGTCAGGGTCGACCTCGTAGAACGCACTCCGACCAGATTGCGGACCTCCTTAAAAAGGAGACATTAGGAGCACCCATAACCGGAGAGCATGTATGTAGAGAGTGATGAGTGTAGAGGAAGCGAGAGAGATCTGTAAAGATCGTAGCAAGTGGAAATCGCTAGTTTCTGCCTACCCCCACGGGAAAAAGGCGTGATAATGTGTATGTATGTACGCAAACTTTCTTGGAACTTTCTCGGAATTATTCTCGAGAACGGAAAATTTTCCTAAAAAAACTGAAAATTCCAAAGAATTTTCGGAAATTTTCAAAGAAAGAAATATTCGAAAACAGGTAATTTTGGCGGCACATCACTAGGCACGAATAGGATGTAGGAACAGCGCTGGTGAAAACTGGCACGCCATATTTTCGAAGTACGTGCGTTGTTAAGTTGCAAAATAATACCTATTAATAAAATACTACATTCAGAATTTCATTCCCATGACGCTGCAACTTTACCTTTCTACTTAAACTGCCATTTTGAAGTTTTTAAGTAAAGTACTTGACGTCTGCTAAAACTTCACACAAGAAACAAACACCTGAAAGACACACTAATTAGAGAGGACCACCTGTTTAGTGGTTGGAACGAGAATAAATATCAAGTTTCTGAGACGCTCTGAAGTGACCCTCCTCGTGAACTGACCGCAAATTCTAGAAACTTTCCTTGCGCGTGTACACATAACGTCTTCGAATAGGGTCGTAATAACATATTTCTTCGTCGCTTGATTTCAGATAAAGTAACATTGTTAAGTGCGCAAAAAGCCGAGTCCCACGGTTTTGCCCATGTATCAATTTCAGGATAAATATTTCGTGTTTACATTATACAATTTCAAACAAAACGAATTTTGATTTAAATAGCTACAAAGAATCAGACATACGAGTATCATCGCCACGTTTTGAATTTTATAAAATAAGTAAAATTTGCAGTCGTATGTTCGATTATTCTGCTTCACTGGTTCTAATTCATTTAAAATTTAAGCATATAATGAATTAATATTTGAATTCGTTATCTTAGTCTGGTTACATAGGCTCAAGGTTTTCGGTAGATTAATAAAAATGAATCTTTTTAAAATTTTATCTTATTTTTTTTTTTATATCTGATATCCTAATCCTAACTAATATTATAAATGTGAAATTGAGTTTGTTTGTTGGAATTTTTTTTGTTACCTCTTCACGCTCTATCTACTGAACCAATCTTCCTGAAATTTCGCATACACATAGCTGGAAGTACGGAGAAGGACATAGGGTACCTTTCATCCCGGGAAAAAGCATTGTTCTCGTGGGAAATTCACGCGGGCGAAGCCGCGGGCGAAAGCTAGTATAAAATAATTTAACCTACTATCCCACTACTGGGCAAAGGCCTCCCCTCTAGCTCTAGCTCAGAAACTATGACTTCTCTCTTCGATAGAACATGTATCTTAACATAACAAGTCCGAGTAAGAAGTCTGAAAGTAGCAACCCTAGCTAAGGCAGTTCCGCGGGCAGGTTGTAGGGCGGGGGGTACACCCGGCACAAAAGATCGTTCCCCATTAAATCTAAATCAGCGGCTCAGGTATTCAGGCGGTGGGCACAATTTATGTTCCGTATTGTCCCCTTTTTGATGAAATGTAAATTTTGTTTGCGAGCCTCGCCTTTCGGAACATCTATTTCTTTCGCTGTAATGGAGCTGCGTCTTCATTTATTATTTTACTCCTTTCATGCATACAAATGTGCGATTTGATAAGTCCGTTTGTTTCGTAGCAGGTAAATTACCGCAGGGAAAGCTGATTTGTGATGTTTTACATGAAATATGCAAACGTATGTACTTCTTTTCTTTATTATTATTCGGCTCTTTAACCACCCTGTACTTCTATAGGCACTTGTATGACGCCGTGGGTCCCGTAGGCTATCTGGTGATCATTAGGTATACAAACCATGTCTGATGATGATGCGGCACCAGGGTGGGGGTGGGTCCCTATTACTAACCGTCTCCCCCCTTTTTCAATCGACTTCAAATGCTTGTGACCCATTCAATAATAAATCCTTATATACAAAAGAAATGATAACTAATACAACCGTTCAATTCCGAACGTCAATATTCATGATAAGTAAATTGATATCGGATGTTCTCATTCCGTTCAGAAATGGGAAGAATAGCAGATGGTTTGCCCTGCGAGCGTTTCCGATCAGAAACTATAACAGTTCTATGTATAAATACATAAGATGATTGATTCTTCGAGTGCTCCCACTGTTGAGAACAAGGAACAATTGTATGAAAGGAAATTTTTCCGTATTTATCTTCTTTTGAACGAAACAAATTAGTATAGTTGCCACGAAATTTTTCCCTATTTTTATCTTTTTTTCAAGTACTTTTGAATAAACCAGTAACTAAATTCCCATTTACTGAAGCGATAATTGAATAATTTGATCATTTCTCAGTATTTCTTTTTCCATCCACTTTGTTCGACAAAGTATCCATCCCCATAGTACAAAGAATAACGCCTAAAACACCCTAGGTAAACAACACTTTTTGTCCGCACCCGCGTAAAACCCTGACACAAAAATAATAGAACTCGTGTAAGCTTTTAGCCACTCTAGGGATAGGGATGCTCCAATGTCGATAGATCTCGATATCGACTGTCGATGTTTCTGTAAACGAGTGGATAGCACTTGCGTGCTCCCGGGGGATTGGCCGTCGAATAAATAAGAATATTCAGTGTTGAATGTACTTTTCAGAGGCCGTAATAGTAACTCACGTTGTTTTATCGATAACGCGCTGCCGACTGGTGATTTCGTTGTTTTTGCCTCGCAATCTTGGAAATTATGTGCATACCGTTTTTGGATATTGCTTTTGTTAGGTACTTTTTATGGTAAATGTCTATGGGAGTTGTGAGTTATCGACGTATATAAGCCGCTGAAAAAACGGTCTTGGTAGCAGCCGCTTATTGTTTATAAACTATGTATAGATTTTGATTGAAGATATATTTTGGGAAGAACATTTTTATAAACGCAAAAGCATACGAGTATTTTGCGGAAAATAATGCCTGAAAGGGCTGAAAATAGTGAAGAAGGAATTCCGTTTTAACCTTAATTTATCATTCCTGTTACAACTATTTTCTTCATCATTTTTTTTTTCTACATACGTTATAAACTTAATATAATGATATTATTTCTACTAAAGTACCTCATTTGTACCTCCCCTAAAAGTCCTAATAACCCTACCAACACATTTATTTCCACGGAACCCACAACGAAAGCCCGTTACACAAACTAAATCGCTTACATAATTGAATCCAAATGGCTCGCAGAATCGTGTTAGTATGTAAATCGGACCTTTTTTACTCGACCCCAGCCCAATCGCATCAATCAAAATCGACACCACTAGCACTTCGCCATTTTCCGAGGCACTTTTGCTACAACATACGGACGGACGGCCGTCTAGGATTCAATGCGAATCGCTATCTAATTACGAACAGGAATATTAAAAAGTAATGCTAAGCAAAGTTCTTACTCACTAAAAGTAAGCTCAAGTTCTATGCGATTGTGGTTCACCCGTGTAGTCTGTCCACCACATCATCCATGACTGCCCAAAAAGAAAATATGCTGGCAACTCCCTGGACTTGTTTTCTCCCGATGTGAACGCAGCCCATTTGCATATTAGGTTATAGCTACTGGTTATATTACGAAAAGCGACTCTGGACTTTCGACTTCATTTTTTTATTTAGTCGTATGGCATACATGTGGCCATACGACTAAATAAAAAAATGAAGTTCTTGTTTCGTCTATCATCTGTTAATATTCATTCTTTGACTCACCACTATTTCGCGTAGTAAATTTTTCCTTTGTCACTATGCCATTATGTATGTTGTGCGAATTCGTTAGCAAGTCGCCCTACGTGAGAAACTGGTCCCATTCTCATCTCGTCCCATCTCATCTTGTGGGTTAGAAAACTAAATTCAAATGACTAGCCTAAGCAAGTAGTTAAACGTAGTCATTTGCCTAGCTGATTGAATGACTGGCTGATTTGAACGGTACTCAATCAGAAGTAGCTAGGCAGTTATAGGAACGGCTTATATAACCAATTGGCTGCGACATACGTATGAATTATCTAAAAAAATGTTTATGTTAGTAGTATAGAATATAATAACTTTATTTGCATGTGATAGAAGGCACCCTAAAATCTTAATCCGATACAATAACCACGCAGAGTGGACCGTAGGGCCGTACGTCCGGCAGTCCGGCTGTCCGGATCCGGACCGGACGCGGGTTGATTCATGATGTTTATCCGACGCGTGTCTTTGTCCGGACATTCGATATCTCCCAAGCGTTACAATGCTACACTATAAGAATGACATGGTTTAGTATCATGAAAATTTACTAAGTTTAAATACCATAAAGTTAGAAAAAAATATGATTTATTTTTTATGTCTATGGTTTAAACATCAACAACAACAAAAATATTAATGACTATACTTGGAATTTTATCTCAAGCAAATCATAAGAGTAATTTATTAATTTGAAAGTTTGTGACGACCTACCTACATAACAAGTTTTCAAAATTTTGCATCAGATATGGAGCTAATAAATGGAATACTTTTCCAGAATTCGAACGAAAACAAAGAACCATGACGAGATGAAATAAATATACCTACATACGAACAACAAAATACCAAACTATCACAAAGTTTCCAAAAAGTCCACGACAACCTCTAGACGACTTTGTCTAACAACTGTCAGTTATTGATTGATATTTAATGCCACTGAAGAACAGACATCAATTTAAACTTCTTACTTAACAGAACGCCGTTGAGCAGGATTGAGTAACAACATTATCTATGATGAATGGTCCACTCCACCTTGTAAATGGTTTACTATATTGAATTTTCGACTTCAATACATTTGCCGTTTATTCTTCGTTCGGCCCACTGACTTTCGTCTCGCATCAACAGTTCTCGAATCGCCCCAATTATGTTTTTTTTTCGTCCCGAATAGGTTCAAATCTTGCAAGCTTTTTTCACATACAATAAATGAACGTATCTGTATACAAGGGTGCTCAATCAATTTCTTGCAGAAGTAAATGTATGTATCACTTTAATCCGACCCAAAGGAAGAACTCCTAAGAAGCAAGTCATTCGCAATTGTTCGGAACAAACTTAGCGATAGGTAACGTTTACACGGCTCAAATTTTCGAGATTTAGAAAAATGATTTTTTTATTTTTTATGTTCTAATATTTATAAATAAAGATTTAACGACAAATACCACCTAACTAACCTTAACTGACCTAACTCCAAAGTAAGTTTCGCTGTGTTATCGTATATCTAAAGTCCGTTTATTCATAACTATCCTATTATGTAAACAATCTTACCATGTGTTTTTATGATTTTACAACAATATAAATTAAAATAGACTTTTTAGGAAATTACTTTCGTGGTTAATAAATGTTTTACTTTAGAATGTTTAGGTTTGAACCAAGGTTTCTCTGATTAAAGTCATCTTACTTAACCTGACCGGGGATCGAACCCGGCACCCTGTGGTTCAGAGGCAATGACTACGATGGGCCCCCGAAGCTGACAATGACATGACCAAACTAGCAACAAGGACTTTCGCGCGCCTTATTGCTCTATGCGGTGTCGGCGGCGCTTGCATGAACTTGCCCCAAAAAAAATTGCCAGAAAGATTTCAATGGCAACTCCCGTAAGGAAGTAGCTGTCATATTGCAGGCAATGCAATAATCTTTTCTTATTCTCCGTCTTCCCCTGTACCCATCCACCTTCAGGTTCAGTAGTCCAGTTAGAAGTCTTTCCGTGTAAACGCTCCTTTAGAAACAGCGAGTGTTGTCGATGTTGATTGATGCGAGGCCCGCGGGTCCGGGAAAGGTCCAATTCTCCATTAACATACCCTCTCGTAAGTCCAACCATGTGGCTGTTATTATTTGAGCGATTTATTATAGACGCCGTTTTTAAGATATCACTTAAATGTATTATTTTTAAGGTAGCATTAAATATTTTATTCCCCTTATTTGAAGCATTTTCGTCTGATACACGATAAATGACACTATAACTATTGCTAATCTTTAGTATCCAAAGCTTTCAAACTGCTTTAAAATGTTAAGAACAATCTTATTCCCTTCTTTCCTAAATCAATCATTGATTTTCCCGGAAAATTTTAAGTTACTCTAAGCTTACTACATTTTTTTCTTAATAATTTCAATAGTTTGTGCGTAAAAATATCCAAATTTACAGAATTCTATACACTTACCTACACTTCAACGCTGCGGAAATAAAATTACAAGCCACGACCACCACTCGTTTCAAATATTTTTAGTGTCCAAAATTACAACATGCACTGTTTTGAAATTACAGCCGCGTTTCCACGGAAAACTAATAACAAAAGGCACAAATTCAACTGGAAACGTGAACCCGGTTGCAAAATAAAACAGGTTGCGAAAATAACACTTTAAATGTGCATGTCACACACGTTGCATTTATTCTTTTTTTGTTTTATGAGGCCTGCGGCCCGAGATTCTGATCCAGTGAGAATTTCGGGATAAAAAGCCCTAAGTGCTATTCCAGATTATATTCTACACTTGTAACAAATTTTATGTAAAACGGTTCAGCAGTTCTTGAGTTATAAATGGTGTAACTAGCCCTTTTAAATAGAAGCGAAACTATAGATTATGTAACAGAGGTCTGGTCTTTGAAGGAGACCTAGATTATTGGATATCTATGATTTGATGAACATGAATGAAGAGAGCATGTATGAAGAGAGTGATGAGTGTAGAGGAAGCAAGAGAGATCTGTAGAGATCGTAGCAAGTGGAAATCGCTAGTCTCTGCCTACCCCCACAGGAAAAAGGCGTGATAATATGTATGTATGATGTTTGCATTCCTGTCTGAAATCAGAAATGTTTATTTGCCAGACAGTACAAAATTTATACACAATAATAGTTTCATGTCTTCAATCTGCAAGCAGACGTGCAAAAATATACAACCCCAAACCGATTGTCTCCGAAATGGCGCATATTAATTTAATCATAGTTTGTCGTAATATAATATATTAAATATTATGATATTTCTCAGTAAAACATTATTAGCATGATGACGATATACTATTTAAGTACATATTTACTAAGTCCGTTATTTTTTTGGACCTTCCACTTCTGCTCTATTTTTATTTTGTCCCAGACGTCCCCCCTTCTACGAAACAATTGTACACCATTATTTTTTCGTGGAACCCCAAGGCCTGTGAACTTTTAATGAACTTTTAATTTATATTCGTAAATTGCCTTACAAATTATTATCAACAACTTGGAGAATTCGAGGAGTAAGGGTGCGCTCGCACTTATTTTTACACGAGTGCGCAAAAAGAAGTGGTATGATTTCAGGATTTGTATATGTATGCATTTACGTTTACGTCGCAAAATGCCCCGTGGTCGCAAAATGGCCCTTTCGCAAAAAGTAATTTTAAAGTTGTTTTTTTTTTAGTTTTAGCTGTAACCGAAATAAGCATAAACTTATACTCTCTATACCTATTTTCTCTTATTGAGGGGATTATTAATGAGGGGACACCTTTGCCCAGCAATGGGACCCAATACCTACCTATAGGCTATATAAAAAATGATTCTCACTTTTCTCAGCGAATATGTCAGACATATATTTTTTTTAATTAAATAAAAACGAGTATTTTTAGGTATTAACGCCGGGGTAAGCTTAGTGTGTGTCAACCCTTAATCCTGTACTAGCTGTAATTGATATTAAATAACTTTCTAATGAATCCGCAGTGCCCTGAGTAATCAAAGTTTCATGTTTTAAAGTTTTGCCAATATTTTGTTTTGTTTTTGGGAACGAGTAGTTTCCCTTCATAAAATGTCCGTCCAGCGATTGGGTCGTGATTGAGAAACGAACATTCACCCACATCAAAACAATCTTTCGCAATTAAAATAGTAATTAGTAAGATATTACAATATCCGAAATAGTTTCCTTTTAAAGAGCTGCAATAAGACAGATATTCACACAACTAATATTATAAATGCGAAAGTGAGTTTGTTTGTTTATTTGTTTGTCTCTTCTTCTTCACGTTTTATCTACCGAACCAATCTGCCTGAAATTTTGCATACACATAGTATGAAGTACTGTGAAGGACATAGGGTACCTTTAATCCCGGGAAAAAAATAAAAATAAAAATGCTTTATTTCATCAACTGTTTGATTCACTGAAAAAGCACTGTTCCCGTGGAAAATTCACGCGGCGAAGCCGCGGGCAAAAAGCTAGTATATTTTAAAGTGCAAATAAGTACATCACTTAACTGTATGTAACACCTCAAACCAAGTATGTAACATAGCATCACTCTTTTTGCGTTGGGAGTTAAAAAATTAAGCAAAATTAGGTCCCTTAAGTACACCTCTTAATTTTTATCGAGCTCAGTAACGGTGAATATAAAAACCGTCCAAGCCATTAAATTTGGTTTTGTTTTACATTTTACGGACTCTTCCGGGTTTCATTATAATTAGTAATTACGCATTTGGGAGTTGGCAATACCTAATTAATGAACGTGTTGGCAACGTTGAAATAAGACGCCATTTTCTCATATTATTATGTAAACATGGCAGTTAGTGAAATTACGAGATGTAAATAATTTGTTAGTAGGAAAGTTATTCGCTAACAAACAGAGCAACATGGACTCTGACGGACGGACGGACGCGCGGAAGTCCTTGTTGCTCGAAGCTCACAAACCATGTATTGCCAATGCAAGTCAATGTCAGTTACTTATTATTAGTTAAACTTATAAGCATTGACGTATAAAAAAAATGTTTTTTTTTACTTTAAAAAAAATTTCTTTGGAGAAAATGTATCAGTGGAGTTTCACCCTCTCTTCTCCCATTGCGAGGCGGTGGTATATTAGTAAATTTTTAGTTCAACTGTAAGTATATGATGATTTAAATTAAATAAATTGAAGCGGTTGTGACCGAGTGGTAAGGCGCCCGCTTGTAGCTGCAAAGGTCCCAGGTTTAAATCCTGTCCGTGATATATGAGTTTGTATATCATTCTGACTCATGTATGGTAGTTTTCATCGACCACCACTTGATTCCGTTGAAGGAAAAACATCGTGAGGAAACCTGCACTCTGGTTTATGATTTATCAGCTAGTGTGTGAAATGGAGAAGGCAATGGCAAACCACTCAATTAACATTGCCAAGATAGACGTTGTGTCTGTTTAATTTCATATAATGACCACGACCCTCAGTCATGAGGAATACGACTAAAAGAGTAGGAGAAAATAAAAAAATTGACTTTGATTTTTCAAAATAAGCAATAACTTCAATGTAGTCGCAAGAAAATTGCAGCGCGCCTATGCAAACAGCCGGGCGTCGCTTGATACACAATATCGTTGGTAGGTACGTGACTGTAGCTATTCTCATTAAATAGCCGGCTGCAGTTGCATTATTATGCAGATTGCAGCTGGCGGGCTTGCGAGATGCCATGGATTGTTTACACGGAAGGAAAACGAAATGTGCACTATACTTCGTTTTTTAAGGTTTGCGCCGGTTCCTTCACATTGAAGTTCCACACCAGTTTTAAGGTACCTACCTAAGGAAAATTCTCGGTGACGGTGGGACCGGGCAATACCCCGACTAGCTCTCTTTTTGTCGTTTATAAGAATACTAGCTGCTGCTGCCCGCGGCTTCGCCCGCGTGAGTTTCCTTAGATGAAAAAATCTTTTTGTGTTCCAAACTGTAGTAACCTAAACTCCAGTACTCAAAATTTCAGCTATTTCGTAGTATAGTCGCGGTGTTAAAATGAATCAAAAGTGATATTTCATTCAATAAACGATCTTCGTCTGCTCGTTATCTACAATTTCCCGTGTACCACCACTCCCACCCCGAGTCCCTCTTTATCCTATCCCGTGTCCTGTCTATTTATACGTCAGTAGAAAATGCTCATCAGGTTGAACGACTTTTGCTAAGGCCCCATTTCCATTTTTTATAGAGTAGCTGGTCTCTTGGAGTTCTTCATCAGATGTTCCTAAACTTAAATTTTTATACGTTAGCAGAAAATGCTTATCAGGTTAAACGACTTTTGCTAAGGCGCCATTTCCATATAGTAATAGTGTAGCTGGTCCCTTGGAATTCTTCATCAGATGATCCTGATCTTCGATTTTTATACGTCAACAGAAAATACTCGTCAAATTGATAAACTTTTCCAAAGATACCATTTCCATATTTCTTATAGTTTAGCTGTTCTTTTTAAGGTTCTTCATCAGGTGATCCAGTTTTCAAAATCAATTATAGCCTATATGTTGCCCAGGTTTAATAGCTATACAACAAAGAAAGTTTAATTCAAATCCATCCAGTAGTTATTGCGTGAAACGCGTACATACATACAGACGGACGGACCGACAGATAGATAAAAAATTCCAAAAAATGTTTTTGCTTTCTATTATTCTTTTTAAGTGTCCCTCTATCCATTTCAGCCAAAAATACTAAATGTACTTGTTTGTACAGACAAAATGTCTTTACTGTTTTATTATTATACTCGCGACCCCTTAATGCTGTTAAAAATCTTAATAGCGCGAAGTAGAAATCACCAAACTGGAGCAGCGCCATCTATTGGAAACATTGAGAAATAATTTCAGCTTACATTTCTCATTTTATCAACGCCATCTATTGGATATTTTTCTTGGTACAATCAGTAGATGACCGGAAATAAATTTGCAAATGAATTTATTTGTTTCTTTTCAAAATTAAAAAAAAAGTAAGAAAATAATTCTAGAAAACAAATACAAAACGAAATCAGAAAATTATTGTTTGTTGCAGGATTCGATCCAGCTACTTCCAGTTACTTTTTTGAAATATTTATTTACTAAAATATTAAAAAATATATAGAATTCTAAAAAACTAATACAAAACAAAAAAAGTAAGTAAAAAGAAGTCATGTCTGGCAGGATTCGAACCTCTACTTAAAAAAAACATTCCGCGACCTTTACCGATAAGCCAAATCGAAAGGAGGCGAAATTTCAAATGGGAGTTGTCTATAGGTACGCAAATTTACCCCTTTTTTGGACTGTAAGGGTTGAAATTGTGAACAACCCTTTCTTATGTGGGCAGTATATAGTATAATGAAGATACTAACCAAATTTCACGTTTATAGCTTTTATAGTTTCGGTTTTGTGATGATAAATTAGTTTACCTCCCATTTTTTACCCCTTTAGAGGTTGAATTTCAAAAAACGCTGAAACACGCCATTGTTTATTCTTGTTGAGAAGCATTCTTGCCAAGTTTCAAGTGAAGATTTTTTTTTTTTCATACAAACTTTGCCCTCAATGTTAATCCGCTTAGGGGTCTAATTTTGAAAAATCCTTTCTTATCTGAGCACTACGTATTAACATAAAACTTCGGTCCAAATTTCAAGTTTATAGCTTTTATGGTTTAGGCTGGGCGTTGATTTACCAATCACCCTTGTTCTTTTATATATATAGATTTATATTTTAAGTAAAAGTAGCTAATATAATTTTAAGTAAAGCTTGTTAGGATATATTCAATAACAACCAACCACTTGGGCGGATTTCGAAGATAAATGGTACACAGATAGAGAAAAACTTGAAATAATCACATTTAATCAGAATTTTTGAACTTAAAATTCCTTCTTAGAGGCTCCAAAGCCCAGCTTGTGTGTTATTAAACAAACAGCTACCTAAAACCATACATTTCTTGTAACGCCACATTAACCTACCCCTGGAGCGTCCGGCCTGGTACCAGGTGCGTAGAGCACTGGCGACTCAAAGTAATGAGCTTGTTATATTCCGGGGCCCATTGTCCGCTCGGCAAGGTTGGTTAGTGCCAATAGTGACACAAACGAACAGAAATAATTGTCAAGAAATTAGTTTGTTTCAACATTAGTCGCCTTGGGTTGTTCCCAAAGTACTCCATTCTTTTGTTCTAAAAAGATAAGAATCTCATACATGTGTTTCCAAGTTACTCCACGAAATTATTATTATTTAAAAATACATATTATTTTGTTCCCATTCTACTCCATAGGTATTTTGATTTATTCTCAATGTACTCCGCAGATTATTTGATATCAATTCTCAAACTAATCCATCTAAATGATTATAAAATATTTCATTATGTACAGTCAGTTACAAAATAGCCCAAACAATATCGTTCACATTAAAGTTCTAAATAAGGTTCTAAATTAAAGTGAAAAAAGTTGAAAGTAAGTTTGAATTTAAAATGTATGCATGTTAGCTTGTTATAATGGATGTACAAACGAATGTGAGTCGCAGCCAAGCCGCTAAGACGGAAATTGGATGTTTCTTTTTATGTCAATATTTTAAGTTTTTTCAAAAACATAATTTTATCAGTTACTTCTTGAGTTTCTCTCAAGCCAAATTCGTACATTTACATAATAATCATGAATCTCTTTGGTTTAAAATATGTAAAAAAGCTCATTTATGAATATGTTTTTGATTGTTGATTTTTAAATAATATGTTTAATTGTTGATTATTGAATTGTAAAGTCTTTTATTTAAAATTTTCTTTATACATAAAAATATTGTTGCAATGCTTTTGAGCCTGACTGTACTATACGTCAGCTACACTTTTTATTCTAATTAATGCTTTTTGATATAAAAATCGCGTGGAGTACTTTGAGAACATTTTAATATTACCGCGGAGTAGAATGAAACTTAATTTTAAATATTATTTTTTTCATGGAGTAGTTTGGAAACATTTTTTGGAGTACTTTGGGAATAACCCGTCGCCTTTTATGATATTAGTAGTCTTTTACGACATCTTACGTACGGTCGACTGCACGTCTAGTCACCCTGCAAAAAGCATTTTTATGTAAAAGTTGCCAAGACGAGACCGCCGAATGGCTCGGACTGACAAAAGTTCTCATATCTCATGTAGAGCCAAGCCACAGACTGGGTTACTTAAGTTGTACTTACGGGGTTTTTCGATAACAATTACCCTCTGTACCTTTTTAATTTCTTTTGTGGCCAAGCTTCTCTCTCTCTTTGCCTCTCTAGCCTTCTCCCGTTTCATTTGGGGTCGGCTCTCCTCGTAACTCTCCGCCAGGTTGCTCCTGCAAGCTTGAAACAGCGATAACTTAAAACCGGTGCGGTTTTGAGCCATCGTCGCTGTATCAAGTTTGTGTCAAGTTTCTAACTATACCTACATAAAGTTATAATTCTCTAAATATATAAGATTTTTCGTGCGGTTCAGCACTTTTTCGATAAAATCTGAATTTATTTCACAACAGTACAAACTACCTTAACCATCAATATTCAGTTCTCATTATTTCCACTTGTACACAAAGTAATGGTTATAGAACACTTTAGGTTAAAAATAGTTCTGTAAGTACATATAATTTGTTCTGTCTGTTCAGTAAAAATGCACTAGGATCCGGGGTTCTAATTTAACGTGTATAGTTCCCTGAAACTCATTTCCTTTGTTACACTGTCATTTAACTCTTGAGCCGAACATGTGCACTTCTATTTGTGTATTTGTGATTCTTAAATTACTTTCTACTATGTCTATTTTCACGATTCTGTTACACAGTCAAGCTGTTTTTCGTGTAGTTTACTTTTAAAACAGACCAATCGCGACAACTTCATTTAATAAAACAAACATAAATCAAACCAGACGAGTCCTTTGATAATTTCCCAAACATCTACATTACAATTCCAATGAATCAATTTAACAACTTTAAATATTGACAGAAATAAAACCGGCGATGTTAAATTCAAACTGGGATTTCTGGAACTCAGTTCGATTCGTATTTGAAAGTTGGCAAGAAGTTTGTGGCGGGCTCAAAGGCGGTGGCCTGAAAGTTGCCAACTGAGTTATTTTGCTTCACACTTCCGACACATTTTAGGAGGAAAACTTACGATTTTTTTTTAATAACATTTAAGATTTTTATCTCGGGACATTGCGATGTATGTAGAAAATAGTTATAAGTTGCTCTTTTTTAGCGAATTCGCTTGTAATACTGGGTCCTTTGGGGATTTATTTTTTAATAAGAAGCGTAAATTGGGGATTAGCAAATAGAAACTCTACTGTCCAACAACGAGACTTAGGCACAGCATCATCATAACTGTGCATATAGTAACTTCTAGAGGTAAACTTACCACATAGTTACTTTAAAACTTACTTTTGGGTAAGTATAAACAAAAACTCCTGGTTCGTACAAGAAAATCCTACGATTACGAGAGGAGATTCTTAAATCAGCCAACAAAACATTTTTTGTCTAAACAAAAAAAAAGAAAAGAAAATAAGGAAGTACCATCTTCATGCAAAGAAGAGTAGTCAGGCATGAATGGCTAAACAAAAATAAACGCGCGACTAAGTCGCAAGTGTACCCTACGGAAGTGGGCACGTTCCGGCGACTTATTAATTTATGTTTCAGCTCTGAGATCAAAGCCTTCAGTCGCACCCCTCCCCCTGACTTCCCTTCCCCCATCTTCCCCCTAGCACTACCTATATACCGTAACCTGCGGCGCTGCCCGTGCTTAATAAGCCTTGAAATCCATAAAGTGGCTACATTTTTCTGGAACGTCTAGTAACAATAATATCACTTAATTATTTTTAGGGTTCCGGAACGGAACTCTAACTGACAAACGAGGTTCATTATATTAAAGAAGCCGCATGACGCATACGGGCGTATGCATATACGTTAATAAGGTGATTTCGTTGAACCGCCATCAAATTAGAACCCTTCATCAACGTAAAATACAGTGACTTTAAATACTATTTGAATTTTTGCCAAAAAAGTCTATTACCCCGTAGATGAATACCTGTCTGACCAATTTTGATGGTTAACCTTCTACATATGTGTTGTTATTTATATTTAAGTTTGTCGTGAGTCGCATTGAATCTTTTTAATATTTTAATTGACAATTTTATAAAGCGCGCCATTATTTAATTTTTTATTTTATTTGACATGCATGATTTATTTGTAATTTACATTTTAATTCAATTTATCTTATGGTTTTAATTGACATTTTTTAATATTTTTGCGATTGTCCTACCTGATAAGTTACTTATAATTTATCTTTGATTTTTGTATTTTTTTATATTATCGTTAAGAATCTCATAGTTAGACAGGTACAAATAATTAGCTTATGAATTATGTTAACATCATAACCCTCTTTACAGGCGCAGAATACACATAATACCAATAAATGCCAAAAAATCTATCCAAACCCCGACCATAAATATCGCAGTCAATTTGTCGATGGTTCCCGCGAAATTGTTTTCGTGTCGCATGTCTCCCGTCACACGTCAATTATAAAGCGCGCCAAATTACGACGCCATGTTTGTTTTTATTTTTTTCTGTTTACGATTGTCCTACGTATAAGACTTATAATGTATTTTTTTATATTATCGTTAAAATCTATAGTTAGAAGGTACAAATAATTAGCTTTATGTTAAAAACACTTTACAGGCGCAGAATAAAAATGTAACATAACTCCTCATTTACACATACATTCAAATGGTTCACATTTCTGTGTTATTGATATAAAAATAGTTATGATGAATATTTTACTTTATTAATGGTAGGCACAAAATTCCTAATATAACTATATAATTTTGTTTATTTGTTTGTGCCAGTCAACCAGCGATAGATTGGGATATCTTTTTGGTATCTTACGATTTCTGTGGTTCTAATACTGTAGTATATCTATCGTGCTAACTAAAGTGTAATCCTACTCAGCTCCTGTAGCAGAAGTGGGATTATCCTCGAGCGCTGCTTGCGGTAGCTTATCTGAACACTTCAATGTCTTTGTCACTGCTAAAGTCTTTTATACGCAATTAGATTTCCTTCTTTTTAATTTTGTAGTACATATTTCCTGTATATTGTGTCGGGTAACATCAGATGCAAACAATGTCTACTGTCTTTTATATGAAAACTAGCTGCGCCTCGGTGCGTCACTTCGTTTCGGTGGGAATTTAAGAGTAAATTATAGCCGAATGTCATTTAAATCCGTCCAATATAGATTTTGCGTGATTGAGACCAAACATACGCACATCCTCACATGGGATTTTGGAAAAATCAGAGATTTCAAAGTCAAAGTCATTTTTTTTTATTGAAACTTGGCCTTCAAAGACGTTCTCTTTTTCACGTCGAAAAGTAATTATTTAATCTCTTGTCTCAAAGCTAAAAACTACTAGTATTTCGGAACGACCACTGCTGAGAAGAAATGCCGAAAGAAACTCATGAAACTGTCTTGGTCGCCTAACATGCCAGATTTATTAACTTTATACATGCACAATCTATGTGTACAGTCAAAAATAATATATAATAAAACATGTATGTTTATGATCAAGTAACCAAACTACAAAGAAATGGTTAAAAACAAAAAATATAAATAAAATTCGAAAATTTTATTTTATACTCGCCAGTATATAATTAGTCTATGGGATAAATAGGATATACTGTCAAAGTGACAGCACTTTGACAGTGACACATAAGTGCAAACATATTAAATTAAAAATTGAAATTCAAACGTAAATTCGATTCGATAGAGTGTGTGGAGTGAGCTGCTGAGGCCATAAAGGTTAATTATAATTTCGCAGTACAGTCAGACACAATTAACCTGCTACCACATTAGGCTATTACCATAAAATAAATATATTATAGAAGCGACTCTTCATGTAAACAATGCACACATAGGCAATCATACTCGTAAAAGTACAGTAACACGTCTTTATCCCTTATGGGGTAGATAAAGCCAAGAGTCGCGAGACTCTGAGGCCTAAGCTAGTGCTTTTAGTATTTATTTGTATGTATTTACTACTAGTATTTTAGTACTACTACTACTTCTACTTTGCCAGCTGTTTTACCCCGTGTCGTGAATGTGGTTTTTGTTTTTCATCCCCTTAGGGCTAGAATTTTCAAAATTCTTAACTTAGTGCTCGCGAATACGCTATGTAACTGAACCCAAACCCGTCTGAAAAATTTAAAAGTTTCTCCGTTCGTCGGTTTTATCTTTGCGTGTATATGTCAGTCAGCAGCCTTTTATACAAAGTTACATGTTTCAAAAGTTTTAATGTCAAAAAACGTATGTGATTTGTCTGATTTCTCGTTGTTTTTATGCTTCAACCTTTTAATTGACGCTAAAAACCGCGACTGGAATTCGTGGAATATTTGAGTCTCGTTCCCCGAATTTTGTGCACAAAAGTTTCCAAAAATGTATGTAGCATGCAACTATTTTAATTTTTATTTACGCCGCGGGAGAAGTTTCTGATATTTGATGCAGAGACAAATCTAACAAATCATAAAAATCGAGCAATATATAGTACTAGCCGCGCTCGGGGCTTCGCTCCCGTGGGAATTTCGGGATAAAAAGTACCCTATGTGCTATTCCCAGTATTTTTCTACCCGTATACCAAATTTCATCGAAATCCGTCCAGTAAATTTTGCGTGATTGAGTACCAAACATCCTCACAAATTCACAAAGTTCAAAGAAAAAAATAATTAACGAATGCCTATTTTTTCTATGTCTATGGTTAAAACTTAAAACTGACCTTTTCTTATATAGGTGGTCAAGGTAAATAGGATTAATTCTAATAAATTTTCTCTCGACCTCATCTAATTCGGGGTCGGCTGTACATCTTGCAAGAAATAGTGGCCTGTGACGTAACGTCGAGGGGTCTCGAAGACGAGATCGGTCAGAAGTTTGTTAATCAGTCACTGCCGACAGCCACGAACGGAATAAATAATGGTACACTCCGCTAGGAATTCTTAAATAATGGTACACTCCGCTAGGAATTCTTGGGAAGGCGTTCTGTTTTTGACATATTCCGAATTGAAAATAAAAAAAAAAACAACTGGTTACTGAGTAAACTTTAACTTAATTAATTTAAGACATACATATATTGCAGGGAGCTTACAAACTAGGTATACTTACTCGTATTTCCTCAACGTAGTGTATTTTTTCTTTGTCACGAGGCAAGTCTGTATCGAGTAAGTCTAGTTAACCTGATAATCAATTTGTTCAACAAGGGTATTATGTGTACCAGTTACCAGTAATTATGTATAATAATTGTGAAAAACCAAATTTAAACATAGTTTAAACACAAATCATACTTGTTTTTGAACACAAAACAGAACGCAATGTCTATCGAGTTGAATTGGGAATATTACTGCTATACGCCAGTAGTAGGCAGCACTAGAATAATATGTAAACAGGGTATTTTGACGTCTTTCAAAGCATAACAAATGCCATTGACTACGTTTATTTACTGCATTTGCTGACGACGCCATCTGCGTCGATCTTTTTGTAATAGTCTCTTTTGAAATCTTTTCGAAAGTAGCTTTTCTCCAGTTTCAGTCCAACATAAACCTATAGAACTGGAAGTCAAACACTGTTTATTAAACAGTGTTTACTGTTATCCACTTATAATACCACTTTATTCACCGTAAAGAACGTAAATAGGAAAGTATTATAAATATAAAAGTTTTCAGTTCGAAATACTTCTTTCCGAAATTCCCAAATTTTCCGGGGCGCATTAAATAACATCTAAAATATATCGAAACTGTTTCCATTGTATTATGTTTAGCGACAGCTAATACAAATTGCTCTGAAATTAGGACAACAAATTATATTCAAAGAGCATTTCGATCGCGGCCGCCCATCCATCAGCGACTGGCGGGTGGTACACACGGACGCTTATTTATTAACAAATTAGTAGGAATTATGCCTTTGTAAAAAAATAATGTCTCTGGTATTTAAACAATGAGTCTGGTTCGTTTCTCGCGCCGACGACATTTTGTATGTCCATTCTGAACCGTGATTAACTTGGTTGTTTAAAATTACATTAAAAAATGCTCACCCCAGTCACATTTCGGGCGTCTATCTATTGTCGCAACGCCCGAAACGCGACTCGCACTTGGCTGTTTTTTTTTAATAAATCCATAAGTGAAGTACTTGTGTGTTATCATCAGTTTTATGATTCAATGTGGAGATTACCATATATAGAAGATGAATTTAAAACGTTTTAATGTGGCCGACTGTACTAATCACCGTGGTCCGAATTTATTTGCTCATTAGTGAATTGGGTTTGTATGGTCGTCTGCATTGTGTACGAGGTAAATAAAGCCTGTTTTTACGGTTATATTCGGATGATCATCATGAAACATCGTTTATGTATGGAAATGATATAAGAAAACTGAATTATTACTAATCGTTGATTTTAAGCTTAATTTACCTTAGCTAATATGTATTTACCTAACTGACTGATCAACAAGAAGTAAATAAAAATGTGAGTAACTACTTTCTACTTAGAAGTCAAGTTTCTAGAGATATAATCGAAAAGGAGCTTAAGTAATCCATTAGGAGGCAAACTAATCTTTTAAGTAGACAAGACACACGGAGCTCGCCTTCTATACAATATCATAAATTCCAAACTCTGGATGGAAGTGAGGATGTGTTAACGTTCACGAATCGACGGGATAGATTCCGATGAAATTTGGTACACGAGTAGAATATAACCTGGCAACGGCGGATCCAGGATTTTTTTCTGGGGACAAGTGCGGACTATGAATGATGCAGGGGGGTGCAACAAATCGACATTCGTCCAGCCTAGCGATGTGCCGCCGAGAAATTTCCTGTTCCCGAACATTTCTTCCCTTGATAATTTCCGAAAATTCTCACGATATTTCTCGGGTTTTTAGGAAAATTTCCCGTTCTCGAGAATATTTCCGTGAAATTTCCAAGAAACTTTCCGCTGTTTGTTTGAAAATTTCGGTAACGGCACATCACTAGGCCTGCCTGATGCTGTTGCCGCCTGCTTTGACGAATCCCCTCTAAATCCGCTACTGTAACCTGGAATAACTTTTTTATCCCAAAATTCTAACTAGGCCGAAACCGATGAACCTTTGCATTTATAATTAGTGTAATTGTGATTCCTGTCAGCCTGTGGTGTGGCCCTAGAATAGCACCAACCCATCTCTTCCCGTGGGTGTCGTAAGAGGCGACTAAGGGATCTAAAACACCGGAGGATGGGCAGCAGCATCTTTCCGCGTACTATGACATCACACTGCGATCGCCAACCCGCCTGCCAAGCGTGGCGATTACGGCAAAACCCCCCTATGGTTGTTACACCCATAACACGGCCCCTAGTCCCCGGCGGCCCCGCTATCCCGGACTCTGGTAGCGGTCACGGTAACGGCGGGGCAGGGGGTGCTAAGAATCCCCGGCAGATGCCAGGCTACCAACCCCGACGACCTTTGGCCCTGGCAACTTATAACACGTGCACACTGCGGACCGACGAGAAGCTCGCTGAACTGGAGGAAGAATTGAGCAGGTTACGATGGGATATTGTAGGATTATGTGAAGTCCGAAGAGAGGGGAGGACACCATGATCCTCAAGTCCGGAAACCTGCTCTATTTCCGGGAGGGCGACCAACTGTCCCAGGGTGGTGTCGGGTTTATCGTCCACAGGTCCCTCGTCAACAACGTGGTCCAGGTCGAGAGTGTTTCGGCGAGGGTAGCGTACCTTGTACTCAGAATTACCAAACGGTATTCGTTGAAGGTAATACAAGTATACGCACCGCCCTCATATCGCTCCGACGACGAGGTAGAGACTATGTATGAGGATACTTCTAGAGCCATACATAGCTCCCAGGCCCACTATACCGTTGTGATGGGGGACTTTAACGCGAAACTGGGCAAACGAAGCGATGATGAGCTGAGGGTGGGGAATTTTGGATATGGAAGGAGGAATGCACGTGGTCATCTGCTGGCCGGCTTTATGGAGAAGGAGGGCCTCTTTATGATGAACTCCTTCTTCAAAAAGCCAAAACAGCGAAAGTGGACATGGTTGCATCCTAATGGCGTTACAAAAAATGAGATTGACTTCATCTTGTCGACGAAGAGGCACATATTCAATGATGTCTCTGTGATCAATGCCGTAAAAACAGGAAGCGATCACCGATTGGTAAGAGGCACATTGAATCTTAGAATAAAACTCGAAAGGTGTCGACTGATGAAGTCTACGCTCCGACCAGCGCCTATCCAGCTCCAAAACCCCGAGAGCTTTCAGCTCGAATTGCAGAATCGCTTCGAATGCCTGGGAGACTGCGAAAATCTGGACGATTATAATGACAGGTTTGTGCAAATTGTCCAAACAGCTGGGTCTAAGGCTTTCAAAACCCGCCGTTCAAAAGGAACCAAAAAGATCTCGGACCTCACCAACAAACTCATGGAAGAAAGACGAAACTGGGTTCTGCAGTCCTCTGACGATGCTGCTCAGTATCGGCGTCTAAACAGACAGATCTCCAAGTCCTTAACTCGTGATTTACGCCAATTCAATACTGACCGTATTGAAGAGGCGATCAAGCGAAATAAGGGCTCAAAAGTGTTTGCAAGGGATCTGTCTGTTGGTCAAAGCCAACTGACCAAGCTGAAGACTGAGGATGGCAGAATCATTTCGTCGAAGCCAGAGCTGTTGGAAGAGGTTGAGAAGTTCTACGGACAATTATACACCAGCGTACGCACACCTGTCAGTAATCTGGCCAAAGATCCAAGAGCCAGATTGACCCGACACTACACCGAAGATATCCCGGACGTCAGCCTTTATGAGATTAGAATGGCTCTCAAACAGTTAAAAAACAATAAGGCACCGGGTGATGATGGAATCACGGCTGAGCTTCTGAAAGCAGGTGGAACGCCGGTATTAAGAGCTCTTCAGAAGCTATTTGATTCCGTCATACTCGAGGGACAAACGCCTACGGCATGGCACAGAAGTGTGGTGGTACTTTTCTTCAAAAAAAGGTGACAAAACCCTATTGAAGAATTATAGGCCTATCTCACTTCTGAGCCATGTCTACAAACTGTTTTCGAGAGTCATTACGAATCGTCTCGCTCGCAGGTTTGACGACTTCCAGCCTCCCGAACAAGCCGGTTTCCGAAAAGGCTTTAGTACCGTAGACCACATACATACGCTGCGGCAGATTATACAGAAGACTGAGGAGTATAATCAGCCATTATGCTTGGCGTTTGTGGACTACGAGAAAGCCTTCGATTCGATCGAGACCTGGGCTGTGCTACAGTCTCTCCAACGGTGCCAAATTGACTATCGATATATCGAAGCGCTGAAGTGTTTGTACGAAAACGCCACCATGTCGGTCCGTCTCCAGGATCAAGGCTCCAAACCTATCCAGTTGCAGCGAGGTGAGACAGGGAGACGTGATATCTCCGAAACTGTTCACCGCCGCCCTGGAAGATGTTTTCAAGCTTCTGGACTGGAGCGGACTCGGCATCAATATCAACGGCGAGTACCTCACTCACCTTCGATTCGCTGACGATATCGTAGTCATGGCTGAGACCTTGGAAGACCTAGGCACAATGCTCGATGGCCTCTGTAGAGCCTCTCAACAAGTGGGTCTAAAAATGAACATGGACAAGACGAAAATTATGTTTAATATCCGTGTCGCACCCACTCCTCTGAAGGTTGGAGACTCTACACTCGAAGTTGTTGACAATTATCTATACTTGGGACAAACAGTTCAGTTAGGTAAGTCCAACTTCGAGAAAGAGGTCAACCGTCGAATCCAACTCGGCTGGGCAGCGTTCGGGAAGCTTCGCGATATCTTCTCGTCCAAAATACCGCAGTGTCTCAAGACTAAAGTCTTTGACCAGTGTGTGTTGCCAGTAATGACATACGGAACAGAGACGTGGTCGCTTACTATGGGCCTCATAAGAAGGCTCAAGGTCACCCAAAGGGCGATGGAGCGCGCTATGCTCGGAGTTTCTCTGCGTGATCGAATCAGAAATGAGGAGATCCATAGGAGAACTAAAGTAACCGACATAGCCCGCAGAATCGCGAAACTTAAGTGGCAGTGGGCGGGGCACATAGCTCGTAGAACAGATAGCCGTTGGGGCAGAAAAGTTCTCGAGTGGCGACCACGAACCGGAAAACGTAGTGTTGGCAGGCCTCCCACTCGGTGGACCGACGACCTGGTGAAGGTCGCGGGATGCGCATGGATGCGGGCAGCGCAGGACCGGTTGTTATGGAAATCCTTGGGGGAGGCCTTTGTCCAGCAGTGGACGTCTTTCGGCTGAGAGAGAGAGAGAATTGTGATTAGTGCAATTTACAAGTTTTCTTCCATAACTTTATAAGAGAGGCTTTTGCCCAGCCAGTTGGACCTACTAGCTAAATATTTTTTTTTTTAATAAATAAAAATTCAGAGGTGTCTCTCGGTAGAGGTTATAGACATAGGAAAAAAAAAAACATTCTTTTAATTCATAAAATTAAATTTATTTTTGCTAGCTCTTTGGGAGAGGTATATCTGAATTAGATAGATTTTTTTTTGTACTGTCTACCTTAATATAGGTAGTATTGCCACTACCTAGTATAGATTTCCAATTTTCCACACTATAAAAAAGGCAGTACTAAGTAGTTCTGTACTACCTGCCTACAAACTGGCTCGCGTCACATAAATCTAAAACCATTACCCAAGTTTCGCGCATTCAAAGTTACCTTTTATGGAAACGAGGATATATTTCCCTGACATCGTTACGTCCCCTGTGTAGCTAAGTATACCCACCGGTCATCCCTCCAAGATTAATAAGTCGACTTTTGAAAGCTTTCGAAAGCTCCCCGAGACCGTAGCGACAAACTTCGGAACTTTTGCTGCACTTGCAAACTAAAGTTATGACACGGATATTGAAAAAATTTAATTTTTTCCCTCACTTTGTCTTAAGGAAAGGTGTGCTTTCTGAAGTACAATTTATTAATTAGCTGTGAAATTTAAATTGTACAGTTTTCTGCTAGAAAAAGTGGCTCTAGTATTGTCATCACATCGTGTCCTCACTTGCTTATTTTGGAAATGAATTTCGTCTGAGTATCAAGCTGAAACTTTGTATGTTTCTGTAGTTCAAGTCCAATTGTCTATATTTGATACTTTGGAGCTATAGATGGTAGTTAGCTAGTGTAAATTAACAGTGATACAAATAAACCCCTTCTGTCTTACTACAAAACGATGTCTAAAGTTAAATATTTGTTAAACACATTACCCTTACAATTAAAATACACGTGCTTTAATGACATTTTCTACTTAGTTGTCAGTATCTTTTTCTTATGAACGGGTAATGTGTTTAGCAAGTATTTAACTTTAGACATCGTTTTGTAGTAAAACAGCTTGTTTGGGCTCTTTATGATCCGTTTAGAAAAAATATCAGATTCACTTGGCCGGAACCAGAATTGACTGGTAAAATATATCTTTTGGTTTATTTTTCAATGTGAATTCGTAGAAGCTATTAGTAAAGCATGTTTTTAATTTAAATTGCGATGTTATTTTAATACAATATAATAATAACACGAGTATGTTATGTTACCGCTTGCGCCCCGAGGGACCGATGCGTTATTATTACGAAAGGCGAACACAGTTTAATGAACCTGTAATATTGTAGTGTTTTACTTGCCATGTGTATGTCTAGTATACCATAGAGTCAATAATCCTGATCTATATTCCCATTATTCCCAGTAGTATTCTTGTTTTTAGTCTATGGAAAATTTAGCGCAGTTTCTGCTGCAAAGTAGCCGAGTTTTGAAAAAAATGGGGCAGTGAGAGAGTGTAATATCAAAATCCAACGTTTATTCAAAAATTAGACCGCAACAGGACCCGTCAATAATAATAATAGGTGCTAATCAAATCGAAAAAGGTGCTAAAATTGTGATAGGTGCTATTAAAATAGGAGCTATCCGAATAGTAGTCCTTGCACTTGCGGGTATAAACTATACTGTTAAGAAATAAAGAGTATTTTTTCTGTTTTGTGACTTTTCTGATAAAGTGAGTAACTACTAAGACAGTCTCAAGTACCTAATTAAAATGATTTTTAATACTCACGCGTGTTGTTAGCCGAAACCACGACTATTTCTCACGTTAGTTTTAATCAAATTAATAATATATTTTTGATATAACAATATAATGGCAATACTGATGATAAAAAATGTACACTTCCCGCTGCCCGAGGCTGTAAGGGATGATCTGTTTCCGCTAAAAAAATGGCGTTACAAAGAGATTTTTATTTCATATGTAAATGGTGACTCGGGTCGCATGATGGACGGCAGACATGACATTTCGCTTGAAAAATGACAGAAGTGCGTCGTGGACTGTGAAGATTGGAGTAGGGATTGGGGGACGTGGGGTCGATGACCTGCGACATAGAACAGAACACGGAGAGAGAACATTAGAACATCTATCGTTAGCATTTTTAGCAAAGCAGTCCGTATTTAGTCTTCGAAGGTAATCTTGTAATTTGTAATGTCCCCCCTTTAATTCAAACTCAAACTCAAACTCAAAATCCTTTATTTGCATAAATGTAGGTTACTTAAGATGTTGTACAGTTTTACAAGTTTTACAGTACCAAATACATTTAACTTTAAATTAAAAGCATGCAAACGATTATATATAAAAAAATAATAAAATGAAATTACAATTACATGTCATGATTAAATTAAATTAAATTGCTAATGATTATTATATTATTTAGAAATTATAAGTTTTATTAATTATATTCAATATTGTTGTCAGATAAGTAGTCATTTACATTGTAATAACATTTGTCAATCAATAATTTTGTCAGAATCTTCTTAAATTTTGAATAATTAAGGTATTTTAATGGTTCCGGTATTTTATTGAATAATTTTGGAGCCATTTTTAATATACTTTTTTTCATTAATGCAGTTTTGCAAATGTTAGAACAGATTCTCTTATTTCTAGGGCGAAGATTGAAACCTGGTGCTGGTTGTTCATATTTAAACATATCAGGATTACGTTTCACAAAGAGGCATGCTTCTAAAATATAAAGACACGGCAAAGTTAATATGTTTAAAGATTTGAAGTAAGGCTCACAACTTTCCATGGGTGATAGTCCACATATGGCTCTAATACACCGTTTTTGAGCTCTAAGTAATATTTCTCTGCAGCTGGAATTTCCCCAAAAAATTAAGCCATATCGTAAAGTTGAGCCCACAAAGCCGTGATACGCTGTTAGAACAGTTTTCCGGCTTGCAATCTTTGCTAATTTATAAAGCGCAAATGAAAATTTATATATTTCTTACATACGTCTATTGAGTGGGACTCCCACGACATGTTGCTATCTATAGTTACTCCTAAAAATTTTGTGACGTTTGTTTCGTCTATTTTATTGCCATTATAATTAATATTGATTTTACCATCCTTTTTCCGTTGACTAAATTTCATAACCTTAGTTTTTTCGACATTAACATTCAGATTGTTTTGCTCTAACCAATGTATAACGTCCTCAAGTGTACGGTTTATGTCATTTTCAAAGTTATTAATATTATCACATTCAATAAAAATTGTACTGTCATCAGCAAAAAGTATCATTGGATAATTTATTGATTTTGTTATGTCATTAATATATATTATGAATAATAGTGGTCCTAATACGTTGCCTTGCGGCACACCATATTTTATGGTCCTAGATTCAGAAATGTATTTTTTTTCTACACCCGTGTTCATACAAATTTGTGTTAGTTCAGTATATTGATCTCTATCTTGAAGATACGATTTTATAAGGTTAAGAACATTGCCGCGAATCCCGTATCGCTCAAGCTTTTCTATCAATCTTATGTGATCGATACAGTCAAACGCCTTTGACATATCCATATACAGTGCGCATAACGGTGTCCTTTTATCCATGCAAGATATTGCTCTATTAACTAATTCATATATAGCAGTATCAATATTGGTATTTTTTCGAAAGCCTTTTTGCTCTTATTAAAATATTATATTTCCCGTTAAATATAATTTTGCCAATAAACTATACCTATCTTTTGCCCTCCGCTTCGCTCGCGTGAATTTCGTATTTGACCCATTTCACCTCCTTATGGAATTTCCAAAATTCCTTCCTTAGCACTCACTTACGAAATTTAATTTTTCTACGTTCAGTGATTACGTCTCTGCGTAATATACTAATCAGTCAACGTCCAGTTTTATAATAGAAATAGAGGTGTTTTTTTTATCTCGAACTTATCCTATTAGGTTGACGAAGATAGGCAAATAAAGAAGATTGATCGAAGATTATAATTAAACTAGCTGGCGCCCGCGGCTTCGCTCGCGTTAATCCTTTCTTAGCGGATGCCTATATCATAACATCTACCTGTATGCCAAATTTCAGCCCGATCCGTCCAGTGGTTTGGGCTGTGCGTTGATAGATCACTATGTCAGTCAGTCAGTCACCTTTGAGTTATATATATATATATATATATAAAGAGGTAGAGTTTGTTATACGTACAGTCAAAGTAACTATTTAGTAATCTGTGGTACAGTGAACAAAAGATAAACCTATATTCATTACAAATTCTTTGTTATTATGACCTTGATAGCGTTAAAATTTTTCTGTTAAGTTAAAAATTTGTTTTATTCCGAAAAAGAACCGTTCCCAAAGGATACTTTTACGCGAGCAAAACCACAAGCAAAAACTTAGTTTAAGCATAATAATTGAAGAAAGCTCAAAGCTCGTGCCGTCGTGTCTGTTAATAAAAGCGCATGCGACAGCTTATTTACATAACCCATAGCGAGGGAATTAAATTCATAAAGACTGTTATGGGATGGTATTTATTTAGACTTATATTTTACCCGGCTACGACGAAGCGAGAAGAAGAGTTATGGTTTTGACCATAGACATAGAAAAAAATATTTCGGTAAAAAAAAATTGTAGCTCTATGGTTACGACCGGTATTCTATGTGTAAATAAGTTTAAAACTAAAACCCGACTGCTGAAAATCGTATCTACGCTAAAAAGTATGAAACCCTTGGCACCCGTGGTCATACGAGTATGTCTTCTATTTTCATAAAAAAAAGAATAATGGCCCCGACTTTATTTGCGTGATTTTTTTAGAGTACAATTTTCAATTGTCGGGTTTTTGTTAAGTACCCAAATAACATCAAAATTTATTAGCGGCTCAAACGTCATTGAGTAACAAACATCCAAAACACAAAATGGTCTTAAGAGCCATAAAATCCAAAGGCGCTTAGTCTACATGTGGCAACACCGCCATTTTCAAAAAATGGCTAGAATATCCTAATAATATTAAATTATTAATTATTTATAATTTATAATGCAAAAGTTTGGATGTGAGTTTGTGAGGATGTTTGTTATTCAATCACGCAAAATCTACTGGACGAATTTCGATGAAATTTGGTATACAGGTAGAAAAATACCGGGAATAGCACATAGGGTACTTTTTATCCCGAAAATCCCACGGGTGCGAAGCCCCGGGGCGTGGCTACTATTTTCATATGTTTATCGAACCGGCTCCCAAAATTTTATGGAAATCGGTTGAGAAATGCGGACTTTAGAGAACACACAGATATACCGAAGCATTTTTGGCCAAGCTGAAACGAAGACCTCGCTCGGTCAGTTAGTAGGTTGCCTTTTGTAGTTTGAAAAATCCATGGAAAAATCTGAAACCTATGTTAGCTACAACACACAAGAAAAGAAAAAGAAAGACTGGCAATAGCATCGATTCCGCGCGACTCGATTCTCGCCACAAATCGTCGCGCGGAATTCGGGAGGAATCCGACCACAATAAAAAGTCGCCTATAGACGTTTATAAGTGCGATAGGGTTGAGATTCACGTTATAATTTAAACAATTATTATTTTTTATACACGTTACGGTTTATTTTTTTCTTGTGTAGAAACTTGTCCGAGGTTGCTTTGAAAAGAGGGGATTGGAAGACAATGGGGAGGATAACCTCTATTTCCCACTGCAAAGAGGTTGAAAAAAAACCTCAATAAACAAAATAAAAATAATAGGACTATTTTCTTCTTCTTATCGAGTGTGTTATTATTACTAACACTGGTGTCAGATTTTATTCACGTCGCCTAAAGGCAAAAGGCATCTGACATGACTTTTACGACTACCGCCATCTAGTGGCAGCAGCCGTATACACGCTAGTAAACTAAACAGTCAACCAATGTGCAGGTTTAAAATATGACTACTACATATTTCCTAATTTGGTGTACGCATGTTTTCGGGGAATCGATAGTTTTAATGTTAGCAATACAAAATTAAGGAACGTTCTGCCTGGCCATAAATTCGCAAGCAACTGAAAAGTTAATAGCTAAAAATATTGTTTTTATTTTTTTTTGTCAAATTTATAATTTTGGGAAAAATTACACCCAAAATCTTTATCTCGGTTCGCCCTGAAATAAGATTAATAAAGAGACAGCTCGTCAGCGACAACCCTGGCTACAGTAGCATAACTGGGCCACCCCGCCTGCGCAGGTGAGATAAAGGGTGGGCACCCGAGGTGTACCGACACCCTACTGATACCTAGACCTGGCGTGAAGTGCTGGATAGTGGAGTGAAGTTTGTGGGCTGCGATAAGAAAAAAAAAAGCGGGGTACATATCAAAGTAAAAAGTATAAATTGTATTTGGTTTTTTTTTCGGCTAATTCTTTTTAAATATTTAACAATTGTTCTATAAATCTATATATTCTCTCTCTCTCAGCCGGAAGACGTTCACAGCTGGACAAAGGCCTCCCCCAAGGATTTCTATAACTACCGGTCCTGCGCTGCCCGCATCCATGCGCATCCCGCGACCTTCACCAGGTCGTCGGTCCACCGAGTGGGAGGCCTGCCAACACTACGTTTTTCGGTTCGTGGTCGCCACTCGAGAACTTTTCTGCCCCAACGGCTATCTGTTCTACGAGCTATGTGCCCCGCCCACTGCCACTTAAGTATCGCGATTCTGCGGGCTATGTCGGTTACTTTAGTTCTCCTACGGATCTCCTCATTTCTGATTCGATCAAGCAGGGAAACTCCGAGCATAGCGCGCTCCATCGCCCTTTGGGTGACCTTGAGCCTTTTTATGAGGCCCATAGACGACCACGTCTCTGTTCCGTTCTATATATTACTATATATGTATTATCACTGGGTTGAATTGATTTTCAGATGAACTGAATTCAATGGTATTTTAATGGTAATTTTATTTATTTTTTATTAAAAATTTCTTAGCTAGTCAAGATTATTTGTTTGCAAATTTTTAGTTCATATTAAATATAATATTTACCCTAATTCTGTTAGGCGTCTAATTATTTAGGGTCCCAATTATAATATGATCCCAGCTATTTGGGCCCCCAATTTTATTTCTCTTTTTGTTCCAGGTAAGCATCACCAGTACCGTAGCATACTATAGCACTCCAGTAAGTATTATATTTTACTCACATTCACGAAATAACTTATCTGTTGTTACGTTTTAGATTTTGAATATTTCTTTTAAATTTCAATCAACAAAATCACTGTGTATTCAATTGTTTGTTAGATTTTTACTCTTTTAATCTACCATTTTATAAGCAATACAATACATGCGTGGATTGTGATGTACGCTATTGTTATAATACCTTGATCATTGGATTCAGATTTGAAAAAAAAAACAAATTTATAACCAATGTTATAAATGCGAAAGTGAGTTTTTTTATTTGTTACCTCTTCACGCTTTATCTACTAAACCAATCCTGAAATTTCGCATACACATAGTTAGAAGCACTGAGAAGGACCTAAGGTTCCTTTCATCTCGGGAAAAAGCACTGTTCCCATGGGAAATTCACGCGAACGAAGCTGCTGGCAGAAGACTTTAATAAAATCGTTATGTCTATTTCTCACGTTACTTTTAATCAAATTATACTCTTATAAATCTGAAAATTGGCACAAATTCGCAATAACATCTCAAATCTCAATGCCACAAACGTCAATTTCGATTGGATTTGATACTGTGATAACCGATACTGGACCAAGGATACTCGTCCCATTTCGCTGACCTTCAGATACGAGCAAATCTAGGACACGATATCTCGATAGATTCGCTCAACTCGGAATCCCACAGTTGTTAACGGTTGTTACACTAGAACAGTACGAATCTACACTTTTTAGTCTATGGACATATAAGTGCTAGTGTTGTGATGTGCGAGAAATAAATAAATGTATCGATGATTGTGATTTTTTTACAAATATCGTGATAAATTGTATTGTGAATTAGTGTACGAGTTTAAACCTATCGAGATAGTAATAAAAAAGTTTTAATTAAAAAAATCTAATTACTTACACATGACATGAAAAGGTAATCCAGAGGAGAAAATTAAATTAAATTAACTAGCAACTAGCAGTTCTCGCGACTTCTGTCCGCGCATATCTCAGGTTTCCAGGCGGTGTGTCAAAATTATACTTACGCCAGATTTTAAGTTAGACCTTCTATAATACAACAGTGAAATTACTGACTTACGCCAGATTTTAAGTTAGACCTTCTATAATACAACAGTGAAAACATACAGACAAAAATTCTACAAAAAATGGTTTTGGATTCTATTGGCCCCATAAAGGCCTCTCATAGTTTTTTTTTCTTAAAAATATTCTATGTACGGACACAGACCAGTTACAGTTTTATTATATGTATTGATGATGATTACGCGTCAATTACACCCCAAAAGCGTTACTTCACTTGTAGCAGTATATAGTACTCTGTGCTTGTAGTAAGAACTATTAGCTCTTTACATTTACACCCAAGAACAATGCAATAATTAAAAAAAACTTTTTTTATAAAAACTAATTTCAAATGTGTATTTAACTTGCGAATTTCAGACCCAATTAAATTGTTTCACTAACTACATTTCTCTAATACGCGATAGCCTGTGTATTTCGCTGCTACGAGTATTCCATATAAACTTCGACCTCGGACACAGGTGTCTATCTGAAGTTAAGGCACGTGCTCTCTTAATTACAGATACATAAATGTTCTAGATATCAACTTCGCGTAGCGATCTATCGATATTTGGCTTTATCTGTACCAATTTTAGTAACATCAATACGGAACGCTATTATTGCAATTTTTGAGAAATTTGCGCGTTTGTGGTGCCATTCATTTGATTACCCGATTATTGTGAAGCAAAAAAGAGTCGGTCCACTTGCTTTTTGGAAACGGAAAAATTATAAATAACTAACTGTTGTATAACTGTCCCCGGTGCGATGGACAGTTATTCATTATTTAATAAAGAAATTACTTATTTAAGTATACGTAAAACAGTGATAGAAGTTCTTCTTATGAAGTCAAAGATATAAAAGTGTGTGTTGAAAATGGTGCAACGTAAGAACAGAGACGGTGACTGTTTGATAGTACTGTTTGCTCTCTGTGACCAGCAGAAGCCAGTGAGAAGAAGCAGAATCGAGCCAGGGAAAAAAGATTTCTGTAAGTGTGTAATTTCAATTTGAAAAAAAATTAGTCCAATATTTTTTTTTTGCACTGTATAATATCTGAAGCGACTTGATAATGATCCTAAAGTGTAAAACTGTATCTTTTAAAATCGAAAAATAAATCAACCTAATCAATCTTTCAATACAACTTTTCCAATTGTTTTTATGACAGTATAACAATTATTTCCCTCTGCAATGATAGAAATATTCGCAACAAATTACACTCAAATTAAGACGTAAAATGTTAACAATGACCTAATTTTCTTTGATAAAAATAAACTCGCAAATAGTCTTTGTTCAAACAATACAAATGCTGGTAATTAATTACGATGTACTTTATTTATCATAATTGTAACAGTCCGATAAAATCTAGTGACCTGAATAGTTTATATACGTACATATTATCACGCCTTTTCCCTGTGGGCGCCTAGCCTAGACTAGCGATTTCCACTTGCTACGATCCTTACAGATCTACATATCTCTCTTCCTCTACACTCATCACTCTCTTCATACATGCTCTCCGGTAATGGGTGCTCCTAATATCGCACTCCCAGTACAACACTGAATTATGTCGAAAAATCGAAAAGTTGACTTAATCATATATTTGAATATAAAAAATACGCGTTCACCACGAAGACAGACATATTTCTGCTTACAAAATTAACTACTAGATGGCGCGCTAACTCTCTATTGGCGAAGACGCGCCGCGCGAGCCATCCCGCAGACACTGAACTATTTCTTGTTGCAACTTGTCAGTCGACGTGAACGGAGTGCAGAGCGTTTACACAATAGAGAATTATTTTGTAATAATCCAGTGTTGGTGGATGGAATCCGAATATTATTGATAATTATTTCGCGTTAATTCAATATTGGTGATTTGGACTGTACCACATTTTTGATACTATTTGGAAATACTACACTATTGTTGACGAAGGTATGTTTATTTTTTTGTATTATTCCTAATTAATTCTTTGTTATTTAAAAAAAGTGAAATTTATTGAAATGATGCGCTATTGATGGTAGATAAAATAATGTCCTTTTTTCATAGAAATTCATTATAAACTATATTTTTATATTTTGAATATTTCTTACCTTGTATAAATTAATTAAAAATGATTAGTGATTTATATTATTTTCGTTACCTAATAAGATAATAATATTTTTTTGAGATAATGCACTGTTGATAACTTTAGTTAATACCTTTATGTTATTTGGCAGATGATGAAAGGGCGTGGTCTTTTGTTGCTGGAAAAGGCCATGAAAGTAATTGGAGAAGAAGCAACTTATGAAACATTAGAAGGTAAAGTATCTACCTTATCTGCCGGTGAAGTATCAGAAAGGCAAATGCCCATTTCCAATTTATCCGCTGATGAAGTATCAGAAAGGGAGATGCCCATTTCCAATTTATCCGCTGATGAAGTATCAGAAAGGGAGATGCCCATTTCCAATTTAATCGCTGATGAAGCATCGGAAAGGGAGATGCCCATTTCCAATTTATTCGCTGATGAAGCATCAGAAAGGGAAGTGCCCGAACCTGCTTTATCGGATCATATCAGTGATGATATTATATATGATTCAGACACTGATCCTACTTTTACTGTTCCAAAAAACACATATCTCGGTGTCCTGTAATTCCTAGAAGAATATCTTCCTCGTCGACATCGTCGTCAAGTTCCAGCTCATCTTCATCAAGCTCCAGCTCCAGCAGTTCACGTAGCACATCTGATAACGAATCCAATAGACCAGGTCCCTCTACAGCAATTACACAACCAGCAGATAATTCTGATTTCACTTCTACACTCGCACCCTCCGCATCTTCTGCAACTGACACTGCTCCAGAAGTAGACAAACCTAAAACAAGTAGAAAAAGAACGCGAAACCCATCTGGCTGGAAGTCTAAAATTGCCAAGACATTGCGTAATACAGGTAAATCTTATATTTCTTTAACGAACCCTACAAAACAAATCCCTGAGCGTCAAATACGTCCACCTTGTGGCGACAAATGTAAGTTGAAGTGCAAATTCAAACTAGATGAAACGGGAAGACAAGACATTTTCAAACAATTTTGGCAGCTAGGTGATTTGGAGAGGCAAAGAGAATATATAGTCAGACATACACAAGAAATCAAGCCAAAATATAGGTACCTCACTTCACAGAAACAATGTGAGGATACGGGTATGTAAAGAGTTTTTTAAGGCTACGTTGAGCATTTGTGACAGAGTTATTAAAACAGCTCTTTCAAAGAAATCAGATGATGGTTTTATGGAATCTGATGCAATCAGCGCAAAATAGACTCTGAAATTAAGAAAAGTGTAATCGATTTTATAAATGCTATTCCTAGAATTGAATCACACTATCTCAGAGCACAAACTACACGAGAGTTTATCTCAGGTGATAAATGTTTGGCAGACTTATATCGAGATTACAAAAACCTCCGAGAACAGAACAATTTAAGTTATGCGTCAGCATCAACTTTTAGCAGAATATTCAATGAGGAGTTCAATATTTCTTTCAATGTTCCTAAAAAAGATCAGTGTGATCTTTGTGAAAGTTTTAAGAATGCCGATGATGAGGGCAAGACAAAAATCCGTGAAGAATATGACAATCATATAAAAGAAAAAGAATTATCCAGAAAAGAAAAAAGAGGCTGACAAAAATAGAAATGACGTTGTTGTAGCAGTATATGATTTGCAGGCAGTCATGCAGGTTCCCAAAGGGCAAGTTTCGCTGTTTTTACAAATCTAGAATAAACTGTCTTAACTTTACTGTAAGTGACTTACACGCAAAGGATGTCGTGTGCTTTTTTTGGGACGAAACCGAAGCCAAACGTGGTGCAGCTGAGATAGGCAGTTGTGTCCTACAATACATTGAGATGGTAGTTGAAAAGAGTATTCCGGGTACTGACATAGAAATTATATTTTACAGTGATAATAGTGGAGGGCAACAAAAAAATAAATATTTATTATCTCTCTATGCATATGTAGTTAATAATCTAAGAGTTAAATCAATAACCCATAAATTTTTTGATTCGTGGACATTCACAAAATGAAGGGGACAACGTACATAGTGTCATAGAAAAAGCAAATAAAAAGACACGTTCGATCTGGTCCTATTTATTGTCCACAGCAATATGCTACTTTAATTCGTACTGCCAAAAAAACAGGAAATCCATATCTTGTAAAAGAGCTCACATTTCAAGATTGTTATGATCTTAAAGCCCTCCAGGAATCCTGGGGTAACAATTTCAATATAGACGAGGACAATAACCAAATTAAATGGCAGGATATCAGACAGTTTCGCGTGGAAAAGCAACATCCCCTAGCTTTCTTCTACAAAACTTCGTTCGGTGATACAGACTTTAAGAAGGTCTTGGTTCGGAATCGTTCAAGGCGATACAAAGACCAAACCTTTACTCCCGTGTTGCTTAAAGCATATACAGAAAAACAACCTGTGGCCGAAAATAAAAAAAAAGATATTTTAGAGTTGATCCAAAAAAATATTATACCTACAAATTATGTAAATTCCTATTATAAGACTGCATTAGGCTTAGAATAGACGCATTTTTTTCTATGTTTCTAGTCGGACACGAAGCTGGCATTTTTTAATTATATAAAGTTTTAATTGTCCACCCTATAATGAAAGTACATTCCAATCTGTGATTTTAAACTAAGATATCTTATAACTTAATAGTCTAGAAGACTGAATATTTTAACTATGTTTTTTTTGTTGGATACAAAGTTTTCCTCTTTTTTGTAGAATTTTTAACTAATATGTTTATGTTTAGTAATTAGGCATTTAAATCTATGATTTTTAACGCTCAGTGATAAAAATAGACTTGTACGTGTACTCTAAAAGACTGGTAGATAAGTAAATATGCTTAGTATACGTAGTAGAGTTGATGCTTCGTTATTACCAACTTTTATAAGATTATTATGTTTGATTTAAACTATTGTCGCAACTATAAAAGAGAAAACTGGTCAATTAGTGTTTAAAATAAGTTTCGTGATTGTTACCGTTATATTATTAAATAAATACATTGATTTTAGTATAATTGGGTGTATTTGTTTCCAAAAAAGTGGTATGTCCTATAAAAACAAAGCAAATGGGTTGTTATTGTAAATTCAATCGACGTAAAATATCAGCAGTATAATAGTGTATTATTTCAACTTTAATCAGTAAAATAGGCATAACTCAAAATAATTATTTTTTATTAATTTCAATCATTCTTCAACAGCGAATTAAGTCTAAAATGCGTATTATTTGCTTCATTTGAACTTTTAACTAGCTGAACTTAAACAATGCAGATACATACTATTTTCTGCAAAGTATTATGTGTGAGACTTTTTCAAATAGCTTTATACAACATGAGATAACTGTTTTTGGTCGATTCTGAAAAATGAGATATTTTGACTTAGTGCACTGTTGTTCTGGGTGTGCGATATCTGAATAGTTTAGTGCATATTTAAGGCCGCGTGATCAATAGTGCCGTGCTTAGATAAACTTATTACATACTAGCTTTTCTCCGCGGCTTCGCTTTTATACATCAAAGCCTTCCTCATAACACACCACGTCCATTGGTGAAAACCGCATAAAAATCCGTTCAGGAGTTTTGAGTTAGACACACAAACAGAGGCGGCAGGAGACTTTATAATTTGTAGGTTTTAATTAGGATTTATACTTATACAATTTAATTTTTGCAAAATTAATACCACAACGTTATTATTTTTCTATCAATATTTTGCCTCTGTAATCTGCGAAACACAAATTAATCAAGGGGCATTGAAACCTCCATCGCCAGTTTGAGGTACAACAGGTGCACTATCAGCTGTTTCTACCTAATTGTGGGCGAGCCTTATCACTGTGATAGGAGCGCATACAATGATAACAATGAGACAGTATGTACGCGTAGCCGCTAACGAAACACTATTTGCCGGCGGAAATACTTAACCTATAAAAACACCTATTAAAAAAACAAAAAATGCATAAACTAAAATTCCATTTTTAAAAACTCCAAACTCTGTTCGAATTGTGCTGTGACACCATGAAGTGATTTATCGATACGAGGTTGACGCGAGTGCACAATGAGTACTTTCTGGTCCGAGTTTTTAAATATCGCTGCCAACAACCCGTTCCCGCCAATGCCGGGCGATTTGTTGTCGCCACTCGATCTGGGCTCAAATGAATTAAGTTAGTACTCATACAGTTACATATTTGTCAACGGCATCGTTTATTGTCAAAATAATGTTTGTCTCATTAACATAATGCTTCATCAGCAACGGGCGAATATGCTGATAATTTTGTTTACCAATATTCTGCTATTTTTATAACAATATTACGTGTTACGACACTGCAGTTAACAATCGACTTTATTGCGTTCCAATAAAGCTGAAATACGCTTACAAATAAGCGTCAATAAATATTTGCATTAATAGCTTCAGTTTCCCGATTTCGGCGCGTATTAATCATTGGCAACGATTCGTTTGCTAGTTGTGTGTTGTACAAGTTCTAATTAAGCCGAAACCAAATCAATTATGTTTATTGTGTGGTATAATCCTCTTACGTCGGTGTCGTATTCATGTAAACTGTATCCGAGCGATAATCACTTAATGTATCTGCCGAACATCACAAGAGATGTAGTCTACAGATTAATTATATTAAACACATCACTACATTCAGGTTTAATGGTAGATAATTTACAAACGAGACTGAATTAATGAATTTGTTATGTGTGGTAATAGGTTATTTGCTCTTAACTACTTATAGAATCGATTTTCTTGACTATAATATGGATTGTGTGCCGTTGGCACTAATATTATACGGCATAGTAACGTGCCCCGCCCCGCACGTTATGTGCCCCACAGCACAACCTGACCCGGGGCTTAACCGGGTCAGTTAACTGGGGCTCCACCGTATCCTGACTATTGGTATAAGTTGATACAGAGCGACTAGATAGTCACTGAGAATGATAACAGCCTGTGCACTCGGGCAACCGTCCGCACACCGAGACGTATCTGAATATAATGAGTCACAGCTCAATGCGGGTAGCGGGGAACATGACGCTCCGCTGTACGCCACATCTCTCCTTTCTTTTGATGATTTTAATACAGATAAAGGTTTTCAATAATTTTCATTACCACTAGTATGAAATAAATCCAAAGTAAAATATTCTGCGCCATTTCCTTTACCGAAAGTCACTTAGTTTCACAGATTTTAATCTCATTATAATCAACATGTCCACTTTCCCAACATCGGCCACTTATCCTTTTTTCTTCTTTTTTTTTTTTTTTCGTTTAATCATACTAAAAATTCATTCCTTCATAGCAACATCATTGTTAGAGGTAGATACTTGCCGAATTTGAAAAATTTTAACAACCACATGTCGGTATATTGCATTTATTTACTTGTATTTTGATCATATTTTTATTATTTTTTAATTGATCAACCCAGTTCAATGTTTGTAGAAATTGTATTTTATAATAATTACATACTACAGTTGAAAGATAAACAACGACAACTGTTACAGTGTGTCAAAACTTTGAAGAAATGCCAGAAATATTGTTAATTATTTTGGTCATGAAGTAGACATGATACCATTGCTTTGGCGTAAATTCTGGATCTAAACTTAGCCGGAACAGTATATAGACCTTCTCTATAAAACACACACAAATAAGGATTTGCTGTTAATAAAGCATGAGTTGCTTATTAGTTAAATCTGTTAAAGCAGCAACTGATTTAAAATCTAAATAACAAGGATAATGTTTTTTTTTAACTTAATGTTATGTAGGTACTGATCAAAGGATCAGTATTGCCATTCAACTTGGCAATTCTGCCAGTCTTCTGGGCACCTTACCGCAAGGCAACATCTTGTCAGTTTGGTTGTACCTACTTTAGTTTTATGTTAATGTTTCCAGTCCAGTGTCAATTTCAATTAATACTATATTAAAATAATCATTTTATTAAATTGTATGTAATGTACATACATTAGTTTAGTAAAATACATATTTGTTTATGTATTAGCTTAGGAGTGACTATTCTGTATTTTTAAACTTAATTTGGCAATAAGTTTTTTGTAACCTGTCAGTAGCAGGTTCATAATATATATATTTTTTAATGATCTGCATTATACATTTTTCCAATATACATTATATTTAATTACAACCCAACAATATGGATTTGCTAAGACTGGACGTCTCCAATACTTTTATAGCTGCTGGACCACAATCATTTCTTTAACCACCTATGTGGAATAGCTGTTAAATTAATAACAGTCGTTACTTTATCCGTTACAGTCACCCATATACGGAATAGCTGTTAACAGTGGAACTCTTTTGTGTAGGATAGCACACCACTAGACCCAGGCCCATTTAAACAAAACAGTTGACCTGACCGAGAAATTAACCCGGGACCACACAAGGAGGTTGTCGTTATTGTCCTTACACATTGATTACTTATCCACCTTTGTGGATTATTGCTGTTAACAGTCGCTTGTGTGTAGGATGGCACACTACTAGACCCAGGCCGATTTACAAAGATTATTTGACCTGACCGAGAATTTATCCCGGGACCACATACAGAGGTCATCATTGTCCTTACACCTATTTTATTTCAAACGAAACACATATTGGTTATTCTCAATTAGATATAAACTTAAATAACTAATTGGAATAACATTTATTCGTAGCACAAAGTGCACATCAATTTTTATTCTTTATTCGTTTTATATTGGGTAGTTTTAGCAATTTAATGCTGACTATGAGCATTTTAACTGCAGATTCCGTGTAATTTAATGCTAGCTTAACAATTCATAATATTTTTATTTGTAGCACAAAGTGCACATCAATATTCATTATTTGTTCGTTTTATTTTGGGTAACTTTAGCAATTTAATGCTGGTTAAATGATCCATAATATTGATTCATCTGAATTCATACTTTGGTTCACAAAGGTAACTTTAGCAATTTAATGATGACTTCAGGCAATAAAATTGCCGAGGTCGAGTTAATGCTGACTTATCAATCCATAATTATGGACTCATAAACAAAGGTACTAAAATACTGTTGGATATTAAGTAGGAGTATAAAATAGTAAAAATAACATTTAGGTGACACCATGTATTTAGATATTTTAACTGCTTTTCTCTATTTTCAAATAAATATTGTGTTGTCATTACAACTAACTGATTCATTGCTAACTCGTCAATGATCAATGGAAAATAATATCTCCTTACACATCATTACAATTGGAAATTTTAATAAACTAAACTATGAATAGTTTTTAGAACAGCATTTATGTATGGTATACTTATAGTGCATTAAAGAACAATTAATATACTTTGTTCATGCACGTAAACTTGCTTCTTGGGGTACCATTGTGATTAGTGAAGTAAATTAATGTAAACATATAAAGGCAACCGAGTGTACCTTCGTTAAAGTAGTTATTATAGCATCAATTAATCTCAAAATCGTTGGGCATAGCCCAGTTACTGTATTTGTCAGTCATACTTAAATCCTTTGTAATAAACTTAATTTATGTTTTCACCAATAAGTTCAATTAATTCGCTTTCAATGAAATACCATTTTGTTTTACAGGGTAGACTGTAAAATAATAATTGAGTAAAGTAAATAAATGCCTCCATTTTATATTGTAGGTTTCCTGGTGGCTTAAACTTGTACATGTTATCGACATGTCTGTCATATTATGTTGAAATACGCTAAGTATTTACTGCCGTATTTTTTATCCATTTATTTAGGTACCTATTTTATTTGTTTTACTTGTTTATTTCACATTAAATATACAATACATTTTAGTGTACAATCTACACTTCTTACACTTCCATACCCATAATACAAAATGGAAGTTTTGCATTTTCCTTAAAGATATTTTTAACAAAAAATCTTAATCACTGGATTGATTTCAAAATTTATTCCTGCGTTAGCACCTATATTATTTCTATGTAACATAATTTACCTCTAAATGGCCCCCTTGCAAAGATGGGACGGGCCGCCAGTGTTACATAAACAAGTTTTTGTTTTCTGAATATTGTAATCACAGAGAACAACATCTTAATCGACGCATCTATCAATGTTCCGGTCAACCAGAAGCTGTAACGAACTCCACTGGTTAAAATATCATGTATTTTTAGAACCAGACTAATTATTTAAAACTGTCCTTTAATTTTTTTTTCATTTTGGCGTGTATTTTCTTGCAACTCGGATGGTAGTTTCTTTATGATACTAGGCAACTTTTAACTATTTAGTTAAAATAATTCTTATATTTAGAGACATATCAAGAATATAGTTCCTGTAGGTCTTTCTAAAATTTACTTGCACCCTTGTAATTGTTTTAATACCTATTACGGCTATTTATTTTTTATTTTACTCTTTAGTTCAAATTTTGTGTTTTTTTTTTTTTTTTCATCACGATATTAATCAATCATATGGAAAAAGTACACTATCGATTAAATATCAGTTAATTATAATAATAATCTCTCCTCGGGTTGGGAACCAGGGAAACATGTTTTTTCTAGTTCAGGTACCAGCCGACCACAATCCCTGTTCTGGTGTGCACTCTAGGTACCTTTATTATATAAAATATCGTCACAATGGACAGTTAAGTTAAACCTCATATTAAACATAGTTTAGTTTACGTTGTTCAGAAACGCAATTATTAAGTGGTAATATATCAACAGATTGACAAAAGTATCTCAGAAATTGGGTATTAGCTTATATGACACAAATTGAACTGACTTGATTGTGATGAGAAAACATAATTATAATATTCCATTTTTATACCTATTTATTTCACTGTTTTATCTATTTTGATAATACCAAAGGTATAAAAACTTTAGAAAACAAAAATTCGTGTATCTTTCACAGTGACACGACACAAGCTTTAAATTTTTGTTTCTTAGTGTTAAATCGTTAAATTAAAAGTAGGTAATTGCTATGTATATACTTCGCTTTAGAAAAATAATCATTTATAAATATTCTGTCTTGGTGACCTGCCGGTTGCAGTGTCAGTCCAGCTGACCTCATACGGATTTGTATCATCTGTAGTTGCGTTTTAAACTGAGGTTTTAACCTAAGAAAACTAAGTATGCATTCATATTACTGGTTTATGTAACATTGTATAATGATAAAATTGTAAATATTGTACAGTGAATAAATGAATGAGCAAATATTTCAAATTATGTACAGAAAGTGCATTGTTATTAGAATAATACTCATTGTATTAAGCGAAAAAGCTATTCATAAACAGTTAGGTACCCCAGTGATAGTATTATAAAATTAAATTGAATATTCCACCCCACTTTCTTTGTTTTTTTTTTTTTTTTTTTTTTTTACTAAAGATTAATGTACTCACGTTTATCTCGTCGCCAAACGTGCCGTTGGCACTATTATTATACGGCATAGTAACGTCGCCCCGCCCCGCACGCCGTTATGTGCCCCACAGCACAACCTGACCTTTACCGGGGCTTAACCGGGTCCAGTTAAGCTGGGGCTCCACCGTATCCTGACTATTGGTATAAGTTGGTACAGAGCGACTAGATAGTCACTGAGAATGATAACAGCCTGTGCACTCGGGCAACCGTCCGCACACCGAGACGTATCTGAATATAATGAGTCACAGATCAATGCGGGTAGCGGGGAACATGACGCTCCTCTGTACGCCACAGATTGTATTAATAAGCAGGACACAAGTTCACACAACCATGGAAGAATAACTTGAAGAAAAAAGCTGATACGGGTTTATTGTATGTATACCCGTGTAGAAGAAAGTTAGTTTTATTTAGTAGGTACCTAAATAAAAAAATGTCACTCAGTGTTTGTTCCTACCAAATTAATAGGATATCCGTTTACCACACAAGTAGTCATTTAATACATAATGAAAAAGTATAAATTTATTCATTAAATAAATATAAGTTTGTGCTCTGTTCTTTGGTCTGACCACATAGAATGATAGAATTGAATTGACTCAAAGTAAGAAACGATATCAAAACATCACATAGCTTTTGGAGAATCCCTTCCGAATTTTAATATTTATAGTCAAACAGCGGCTTGATTTGCAGTTTTCCGAATCGTCTTCATACATAAATATCTCCAACCACTTCATACTAAAGAGGGACAGTAAGGATACAGAGTCCTAAACAAACACCCGCCAAAGAAAAGGTTTAAGCCTCTCTCATTTGCAAGACATACATCCCTTCCTATACATTTTTATTGGGTTTTAGCCAACATATATTTATTTAAAGCTATAACAAAGTAAATGTAAATGTTAATCTCATCTAACTAATACATACGAAAGTTTGTGAAGGATTTTTTGATCTCTGACTACAAGTTGAAGCGTGATTTTTTTAAAAAATATGGACAGATCACACCAGATTGAGTTAGCCTCAAAGTGAAGCGATTACTCCTCAACAGGGTAAAGTAGACCTGGAAGAATAAAGGATAAATATTATCCACGGGAAGCGGACCTCCAGGGCACAGCAAAGCTAGTACAATTCATATTTGTACTAACTTAAAAAGAATTGGACGTTAGAAATATTTCATTGAACTCTCCTGTATGCGAAAAGCATAACACATTTGAAAAATCTATTTCGATTGCAATTTGTAGAAAACTGGTAGCAATTAAATTGATAACGTCAATATCTTATCGCAACAATTCATCGTCCTGCAATAAAAGCCTTCATTAGCCGTTTATTAATTTAATTTCTAGGGACAAAGCGTATGCTTGGGACTCCGCCAGACCCAAGTGGCAATTTCATTGTCTCGTCGTCATCGTTTTACCTTCCCCGGTTGTTAACTACATACCTGATTTTCAGCTTTAGATGTATTTTTAAGTGACAGTCTACTTTTTCAGCTTACAAAGCAGATTAAAAGAAATTTCATGTGTAAATGCGTGTATAATTAATTTTGCTAGATAGTCGTTAAGTCATATGTCTGATGGCTTTAGGCAACTTGAGAAAAACTCACTGATATCTCCCTTTACATAACGCAGAAAAAAGAAAGTAATTGATATTGCTTATTATGTTCAAGATTATTTAATTTTTATTTTCTTTTTGAAACTTTATTTTACACATTAATTGGCACATCTTCATTTTTACCTTTCATGGCACTCGATAAACACAACCTTGCGCAAACTCCGATTTTATCGCACATTATCTCGAGTTGGTTTTGATAGTGTACCTTCTGCTGCCCACAACAATAAAAGCTGACATTCAAAAAATCCCTGATTGTACAAAACCACAGCACTCCGCACAGATGAACTATCTTTTTCCATGGATCGTGTATTTATCTTATCGATTTCATTAATATCGATATTATTGTTAGTCGAAATCACGCGCGTCGGCCAATTCGTTTTCATTGGAACGGAGTATCTTATCGGTCCACAGTCAAACGAGGGTGATCGTGAATATAGCGTGTGTCACCCTGTGATTATTGATTAATTTGTGAGAATGTGATATTTCGAATCGAGTGGTGAGGTAATGAAGTAGATATGAAGGTATCTTCGTTGTTATCGAAGTCGGCCGAGTGCATTTGTGTTTGTGCTATGCAAACATTTTATTGTGGATTAAACGCCTGTGGACAACTGGCATATGCTTCACCACTTATTGGCGCAGCCATATCCTAATCTGGATGTGGTTATCGCAGCTCCATCTTACGCAAGAAGATGTTAGTATAACATATTTATTTTTATTTTTTATCGATTGTTGTGTGTTACATCCCTATTCAAATACGTCAAAAGTTTTGTACCAATCGTAAAGATTTAAGTGTCGATAATTAAATGTCATTCATGTAGCTTGTTTTCCCGAACAAGTGACAATGATACGTCGAAAATTCCAATAAATATATTGCAATTGCAAAATTTTGCTTAAATAAATTACAGTGCCAACGGCTTCGTAAATGAAAAGCGGAGGTTTTATCGCGTTTATCATGACAAAATACGCATTTAATTAATATCAACAAAGTGCGTATTGTCATTTGCATTGTCCGAGTACGTGACTATTTTTACATACATTTATCACAATATAAAACTATTATTACGATAGTGAATTTCATTATTTATTTATCTGACTTACCTAATTAGATTTATCTATTTGTCTAACAATTATACTTATCTTTTTAGCGCTTTATAGGGACAGTGAATTCACATTACTTAATAAGATATTACTAAAATTGTTTGAAATTTAAAAGCAAGTTAACTATTTCTCTTCTTATCGAGTGTATTTGTAGGAACTTATAGATTTTAAGAGATTTTTCTCAAGTCGCCAGCATCTAACATGACGTCACCACTACCGCCATCTAGCGGTAGTAGTCGTATACACACTAGTAAACTGAACAGTCAGCTCGTGTGCAGGTTTCCTCACGATATTTTCCTTCACCGGTGGAAATACTAATTTAACTAAAATGTCGCAAGTACGCACTATTATTTACGTATCTCATCGCTAAATGTCAAAACATATTGCTTTTACTATGAATATTAAAAAGATGAATATCGATAATATCGCTAAAACCCTAAAATACTTAATCATTCCAATTTCTATTCTATTACTGAGCATTATGTAATATTTTGGGGTGGTCAAGAGAATATCTTATTGGTGGTGAAGTCGCTCAAAATGATGTTCTTTTACTGAGACATAGAGTTTATTATCGTATGAACTGGGTAGTAGTGTGTGGCACATGTCGATAGAATCATTAATATTCAGTGTTTTGCGGAAAGCTGTCGTTTGTCATATAACACATTTGTGCGTCGGTTACGTTTGTACTGGCCAATATTTGATTATTCGCATTGCCGTCATATTGATCGAATATTAATTGTTTGCCTGTATCCAAACTGAGCGGGAATATTTTATCATTATAGTCCTAATGCTTGATTCCTCCTAATGGCAGGTGGAGACGGTCGGGTCGACCACGAATGCGCTGGTGCGACGAATTAAACAGATTTGACAGACTTAGAAGAAGGAGAGAGGCTTTTTCCCAGAATGCCCAGTATTGGGACATGGCAGATGGCTATTAAATATTATTAACAATAACCATCCTAGCGTATTCCCGGTTGCATCATTAGCGGTAAAGCTTCAGAGCCTCGGGTATGCTACCTTACCTCATTGAAAAAATCGAAAATATTATTAATGTTTTTATTTTTAACAATTACAATTTAGAATCAAAATTAAAAAAAAACACCGGCCAAGTGCGAGTCAAACTCGCGCACCGGGGGTTTCGTACCACGCAAAGCATCTCACATTATAGCTCTAACTAAAAGATCAAACTAGTCTTCAAAAACAAACTTAACTTTGTAAGGGTCCCTAAGACTTTTTTCAGACTTTCAACTACATAATTACAATTTTCAGATTTATTCCTGTATAAGTACTGTTAGACCTTGCTTTTTGCTAAAGGTATTCATAATTTTATGTCAGATGGTGAATGGTACCCCATAGGTTTTGATCAGGGTACTGACCTCGAAGAATCGCAAAATATGCGGACCTCCTTAAAATTCGCAACATATTACGGTAGTATCCATAACTGGATCGCATGTCGACGTATAGTTTTGATATTTTTTGTAGATAAGAAAGAGAGATCCGTAAGGATCGTAGCAAGTGGAATTCGATAGTCTCTAATTTCAAGGCTTGATGATTCAATATGTATGTATTTAATAATAACCATCCTAGCGTATTCCCCGTTGAACGCTTAGCGATAAAGTTTGACAGAGCCTCAGACTGACAACAAAGTGAAAATCTTATAAAAGGGTTCCGTTTATGCCTTTTGAGGTACGGAACCCTAAAGAGATGAAGTTTTAAAAGGAAAAAAAAAAATTTCGGATCTGTCGCGTGACGTCCCAGATGTAATTACGCAAAGCATTGAAAACTCTTACACCTCGTGATCTGAAACTAGTTTCTGAAAAACAAACGTTTAACTACTCGTCTCACGATTTGATCACGAAATTAAATTTTGTGTACCTTTCGACAAGATAACTGTCAAAATCCATTAAGTTTAATGAACGTATAAGTACTGTTTTGGGCTATGTGCGACCTTGTATTTATTCAACCATTTTATGTACTAAACTGTGAAGTACCCCATAGGTATTTTATTACTTTCAAATAAAAAAAAATATTAGTCGTAAATCGCAACAAAAAAATTTACAAGTATGTGTACTTGCTTTTTAGATATCGCGTCATTGCAAGTTTTTCAGAATTTTTAAAAAAAAATGTGACGGCTCTGTCGCAATTAAAGGAGACATCCATGCTCTATGATTTTATTTTTAACGTCCTGACAACAGGTTTTACTCCTTACTTTACTAATAATCTGACTGTAAACTGGCAAAACTGATGATAAATGTCTGATAAATCTAAAAAAGCAGCACCAAGCGCTTTACGTCAACATTCTTAATGTCGCGTGACAGTCAGATGAAATTACGGAAGTTGAAAACTCCTGCCTCAAACCAAAATTCTGAACCAAACCGTTGGACCAAAACCGTTTAAACCAAAACTGGTCTCACGATTTTCACGAAATGAAACGGTGTACACTGTTCGGAAGAAACTTGTCAAAATTGTAAATTGTTAACGTATGAAATAAAATAAGGCCAATAAATAATTTTAATAAATAAACATACAATCAAATACCTGTACCTGACTCTCTTCAATAAGCCAGAAAACTTGTGAATAGGCTGCTGTCTGGGTAAGCTCGTTACACCGTAGACGGTAGACCTCATTCTCAATGTCCTCGTCCTAAGATTGTGGTCAAGAGCAAACCTATCGTTTACTATTTTTTATAGAATAAGTAGGCAAACGAGCATGTAAACGGGTTGCCTGATGGTAAGCAATCTGACCGCAGTCCATAGAAGCAGCACCAACGACCCTCAACAAATGGTCACTGATGCGTTGACGACTCTTTGAAGAAAGCGATAGGCTCTTTTCTTGAAGGTCCCAATGTCAAACTTATTCGGGAACACCGCTGAGGGAAGCTTATTCCACAGCTTAGTGCAGCGCAATAAAAGCTGCGCGAAAAACGGGCAGTGGTTGAATACCAACCATCAAGGTGGTGGGGGTGGTAAAAAATAAAAAAGAGATCTGATTTCTGTTTCTCTGCTATCTATTCGACACACTTTTTTAATGATTTAAATTCCAATGGCTAGATGATTTATGGTCAGGCTGACAGCAGCTGACTGAAATCTAAAACCACCTAAAAACCAATTTCCAAACGGGAATCCCGAGCTGAATTTAGTGTTTTTGCGATATTAGCTTATTAGCAAAGTTGGACCCCAGAGGTTTTGCAGCTGACCGATTTGGCAGCGGTCGTATTTGGCGTTGGATAATGTGTGTGTCAATCCACGGGAAAATGTACCTTATAGTCATTGATGCTTTTAGAAATACAAATCGTTCAAGTTTACTTAATTTATAATAAGCTCAATGTCGTAAGTGCCAACAACAACAAGTACCTTTTTTCGTGAATTGACATATATTTGGAAACGTGTTGCCCACAGCTCCACCCGGGCCAAAAAGTATGTGTGTATTTTTATACAATTTTCACCCATAGCCCATAGTTGGGGGATGTTTTTTTTACGTATTTGACCTTGGGTTTTCAACTGTACCTGTTAAACTTTATCAAAAGCAGTTCAGCGCTTTGCCTATAAATAGAAGGTAACAAACAGACTTTCGCATTTATAATAAGTATAAGTTTAATAAAATTATAAAAAATATGTTTCGAAATAAATTTTAAAGAATCGAAGGTTCGGATAAAAGGTAATACAAAAATACAACCGTAGAGCAACACGGACTCTCCGTGCGCGGAAGTCCTTGTTGCTCGAAGAATGCAACTTATTTCAGATTTTTTATCCCATCGCTTGGGAATTTGAAATTTCAATTACTAACACATTTTTTTATTGCATATTTGAGTCCCAATTCGGACAAATGCCCGAATAGCTTCTCAAAATAGCCTCCCCAAACGCCAAGGGGTAAAGACAAGAGTTATGTAGGTATGTATTAATGTCCGCAGTTCGGAAAGTTATTCCGCAGTGTGCATCCCTGCAGCCATTTGGCAGCCCTGCCTCGAAACCCGGCCAAGTTCAACTATCTCACAAAATAACCACAACACAGAGGTTACACCTCAAATAATCGATCTTAATATCGAGCTTGATATTTCACAATATTCTATAAAACGTAAGAACAATACATATACCTCTACTTACTAATCAAGACATCCAGAAATTGGTCCCATTTGAAGAAAATACATAAACGTGAGTCACCCGGATGACCGGTGTGATGGATTCTATAATTATTTTATGAGTACCTGTAAAAGCTTAGTTTTTAATTAATTTAATTACATTTGTAGTTGAATCTGATCATCTACATAACATACTACATCACATACTACTACATCTACACCCGATATAAAACGTAAAATAATAAGTTCACAGAGGAGCACATCTGTGAACACAATATTTGTTTTTAAACTGTGCAGCTCTGTTAAATATGTAACAACTTTGAAGGACGTCCATTTCACCTAGATCCTAGTGTGTTTAAAATGCTCTAGTATTTCTTGCTCTGTCTTTCATCTCAGCATTTTCTCATGAAGGCAGGAAAGAAAGGATTTTTGATGAAATTAGCTTTATTTCTGCATTTCGAAGCATTTTCAATTCGTATAGGCTTTATAAACTTTCTTAATCACCATTTAGTGCTTGCTCTTGATAGTAACTGTACAGTACCTTTCTTTACAATACTTTTCATTCCAAACTTTCGATTTTACCCCTCCTTAAATATTCCTGCAAGCAAACTATTTCAATATACCTAAAATCTCTTAATAATAGCGATACTGAAAACCTCCTATATCCCAAATAGTAGCTCCCCTTGAATCCTAAAATATATCCGTTACCTAAAAATAACCCTAACTAACCTACTCAGTCTTAAGATGATTATTATTAGTAAATATTACTGGCTGTTATTACTTCTGTTATTTTTCTCTCCCGAATAATATTTGTTAGTTGGCTTACCTGTTCCTGCTCTCAAACTATTGTATACCATTATATTGTGTTTAGATTACGTCGAGGAAGGAGACCTTTGGAGAACTTTGGATAACTGTAATAGGCCCTGCCTACATCAGTCTCCAGTCTCCCCAATCTGACTGTATATTGTCTAGTTATTACCTTTTTTTGAGACTGTTAACATTGTAGGATTGTGTGGAGAACAATAAATAAATTTTTAATTTTTCAGTTATTTTGAGTAGCGAAAACGTCATGTCGTTTTGCGTTTTAGATAAAAAAAATCTTATTAATATAAACGTATCAGCGTTTAAGGTTTTAAAATGTCTAAGTCGCAGAATTGGTCTCAAAATGTCTAAAATCCGTGAAACATTTTAAACTACACAACAGAAATAAAGTGAAATATCTCAACAAAGTTAACTTTTATATTTAAAAGAGCAGCGAATTTTTAAAAGAGCAGCGAGGGACGTGGCAGACGTAACAAATGCAAATTCACGGGACAAAATAAAAGCTTTTTAAAATAGCAGCTTGCGTTTTTTGCTGAACAAAGCGGAAGCAAACTGCTTTAAATAAAACGACTCTCTTATAATTATTCTCTACGCTCAGTTCAAGTAAAAACAAATGAAGCCAAGCCACTAATTAAATGTAAAAGTAAATGATATTTGTTCGAACTATTGCTTTATAGGGGTTGGGAATTTGTAAGGAAATCCAAAACTGCGGAACTTGGTGGATGAATTGAACTATAATGCACCTCTTGAACTAAATTACATACAATACTGCTTTTTATTACCAATTTTACATATGAACTTGAACCTATTTATAAAATCTTATTTAAATCAGTTTAACAATTGCGCATTGAAAAAAATCATCATAAAAGTGACAACGACAAGAAGTAAGGTTATTTTTCGCTCTTTATTTTTAAATTTCTTTTTTTTTTATTTGCTGCCAGTCTGATTGGCTTTATGAGTTTATTGTACTTTTTGGACAATATTTCTTTTTAGCGCATGTACGAAATAGAAACCTAGATTTTTGTCTGTTTTTATTTACACTACTACTATAATGCTTTTTAATAAGTGGTGAACTGTCACATACTAAAACTGCTTTTCAAAAAAGTCTTTGGCGGTTTGAAAATAAAATTTCTTATGAGTGTGTTTTAACTTATTGACTTATTGACCCGCTTGCTCGTTTGCCGCCCTATGTTATAAAAAAAAAAAAAAAAAAAAAAAAAAAAAATATTGTCGGCAAGGCATCGAGAGCATTAGGATTTGTAATCCAGGTCCTGTGCCAAATTCTATAAACTTTAAACTAGGTATAAAGATTCTGTACTGTTCCTTCGTGCGCAGTATTCTGGAGTACGAGTTATGGAACCCTCTATACGATATTGACTACATAAACAGATTAGAAGGCATTCAAAGAAAGATTTTTAAGATACTACTTACAATTCAAATGTAGGCATTACCTTCCTGATTATGAAGCTAGATGTAAGAAACACTATTTTCTTACGCTTGTAACTCGTAAGAAATACATTGGATATAGTTTTCTTGAATAAATTATTAAATAACAAAATTAATTGTTCCCATTTACTTGGTGAAATTACTTTAAATATTCCTCTCATAGGCGATTAAGAAATTTCCAACCCTTTCACCCTTATGTCACAGTAATTACCGTAGAAATTCTTATATCTGCAGAGCAAGTAGGCAATACAATGAGTTTCTGAATGACTCTATACCCGACATTTGACGCTTTCGCTACCAGTGCATCAACAATTAAGCGAGCTGTGGCCAATTCTTTTTTTCAATTCCACCAAATTAGAAATTTTTACTTATTTTGAATATTTAGTTATCCTTCCCTGTTAACACTTGTGTGATTCTTTAGCTGATGCGGAATATGTGTGCGTTTATTTTATTTATTTTAAAAACTTTGGAATTTTGTTTGTGTCTATTTGTGAAAACTTATAAATGGCTTTTTCCTTATCTATTGTTAATATTTTGTTGTAAGTACAAGCTATAAGTTTTCCGTTGAGATAAAATAAAAATAAATAAATTATAACAAATATGGATTATATTCAAATCGCCTAAAGGCATCTGACATGACTACACGACTATCGCATCTAGTGGCAGTAGTTGTTTGCACACTAGTAAACTGAACACGTGTAAATTAAATTAATGAAACTGTAATATACGTAGTTAATAAAAAAATGGTAATATTTTCGCAAAACACTGCAGGTACCAATTAAAAAAACAAATATAATTTCAAATTCTCCCTAAAATAAACGAAAAAGCAATCCAACCAAACAACTTTCAATTAACTTTTTTTTGGCAATTTTTCGTATACGAAAAACAACCTCGCAATCACCTTCCCGCCAACCAAGTCAGCGCACGCAATATGGGCGTTACTTACCCAAACGATCCTAACTAATAGATAGAGTTTTAACAAGTTTGTCGAGTCGGAGAACTTACAGAAATTACTTTGTTTACCAACCGAATTGTTTCTTATCTACCTCCGCAAACTAACGGACGTGGTTCACGAATAGTTTATGGTCAATCTCGACGAGTGAGCCGTTTGAGTTCATAATGTCTGATAGTCAAAATGTCCAACGGTTTTAATATGTCCAAAGATATAATGTTAAATTTCTTGTATACATCATTTATTAATTTCATTATTATTTCAGGCCGCCTTTTGCGCATCATCCTATCTTTTTAGATTTAAGTTTACTTCTTACCTTTAATTATGTGTACAAATAATGTTTGTATTGTATTGTATGGCTAAGTGTCATCTTTATTATTACTCCGTGAGGTAATAAATTTATATGTTATTAAAAATAAAAATACAATTGAAAATCTAAATATTTTTATTTTACGAATGCTTGCTTGAAGTGGGGGTCAAAATTTAAATCCACACCACTTGTGGTTCGCAAGATGTTTATGGCATTTGATGAACAGACTACCGAAGCTATTGGAATTATTAGTATTATTTTGAAGTTGCCTGCGTGACATTCTGGTAATTGAACATTTTGAGAACTAGACATTTTGAACCACGGTCGCTCCGTTTGTTTGTTCGAAAATTCTACGTTGATTGAACTGTTATCTTTCGAAAGTATCCGTGTTCGTTTCGGAATCCAATCCAGGACGAGTGAGGCTACGTTTCTACACTAAATGGATGGTGCCCCGGAGAAATGTTTGCCTGAGGCGATATTGGATTTTTTCGCCGTTTAGCCACACAGGGGTGTATTTTTAAACGTATCTATCTGTCTTTTTATAACTTAGACCGTAACAGGAAAATAACACTAATTAATATCATTGTGTAGATTATCCGCTACGTGTCTCAGATGTGAATAAACAAAATAATACTTACAGAATTTTAAGAATGATTACATTCATAATTTCATGTCAATTTTAAAAAATCAAGATATTGCAATTTCCATATTAATTAATACAAACTATGAATATTAATCCTAAAGTAACTCCTGTCTATACTCTATTTATATACATTGCCTACTAGAAATATTTCGTTTCGAGTTTTTTATTATTGGTGATGGGAGCAATAGAAACAATAAATTGGGCGTTTTCCAATATAGCTGCAGGCTTCATAAAATATTGTTAGAAAACATTCACAACATGACAGAGATTTCCAATTTTACGTAAATAAAATTGGTCCGATCGAGTGTTGAATAGTTGATCATATAATTTGTTTATTAAATTGTGCAATTTTTATTCCTCCCTATTTATATTGGTGAAATAAAAAAAAGCAACTTTGCGGTTTATATTGGAAAAATTTAACAGAGCGACTATATATTGTGTGCTCAATTAAGATTTTTTTTAATGGCTTAATCGCCGGCCCGTATAATTATTTATAAAAATATTTGAAAATGGAATCATATTTTTTTGTTAAATAATCATAACGTGCATTCGAACATGGCCTACGCGGTTTTCAATGGACTGGGAGAGTCCCGAGAATTTTGTGTATAATTTACACAGGCGAAGCTACGGGCAACTAGTATTATTCTAAGTCAGTAATCTAACACAGATGAAACACTATCTCTGTCACACGCGGACACGCGCCGGACGTCCTGCATTCGCTCGAGTATCGCCGCCGTCCGGAAATGTCCGGAAACGTCCGGACGCCGGACGCGTCCGACTTACAGAACTGTTTGTTTTGTGATCGGTAATGGCAATCCTATTTCCAAGGATAATTGATTGATTGAGAGGAGGATTACTTAAAAAATAATTTGATTAAATATTTAATTACCAGCTTAAGTTCTCTTGTTGAAATTTCGGGTCGAGGGTCCAATCTCACGGGAAAACTTAGTTGTCCAAATGTGTCATTCCACGGGAAAAGGTACGAGTACCTTATGGTCGTTGGCGCTTACGTCGGTTAGAGAAAGAAATCATACGAGTGTACTTAACTCGTAATCATGGAAGTAATAAGTACTCTGTTGTACAAAGTACTTATTACTTCCATGCTCGTAATAAACACAATGTCGTAAATGCCAACGACGTGGATTGACACAAATGATATCTTAGCGATATAACATCATCAGCCATTTTTAATGTACCCACTGCTGGGGCACTGTCCTTCGTTATGGGTAGATATAAGGAGGATGGGCCATGACCCACGCCACGCAGGCCCAAAAGGCTGATTGACGGGTCGGATTTTAAACGACTGCAAGCAAATAACAGGGACAAACTGCTCAACGTGACTCCCGAAGCACGAAGACGCTCGAGATAATAAATTTTTGGTCACCCATCCCGTGGCCGACCACTGCGAAAGTTGCTTAACCGCCACTATCGCTGGTCGAGCGCGCTTACCACTGAGCTACCGAGCTCTTCGCAAAACAAGCGAAATAAGAAAATAAGATTTTACGTATATGGAAACAACATCAACAAAATAAATATCTTCCTTTAGTAAAATTAGTTTCACGCACAAACTCCCAATACAATCAGTTTTATTCTAGCAAAATTGACTAATTTAGGTAAAACGTAGCCAAAAGACAGGAAAACTTGGAAAGCAGATTTGTTTGTTTGTCTTGGAGGTCGGCAGTACACATCAACAATCTTCCGTTTGCGGACTTCCCAATTTGTTCGATTTTTGCGGGATAGAGCGAATAGTTTTCTCGTTTATCTCACTGTCGATGCATAGACAAAGAAATTACATTCTAATTATTCCTTTTCCTTTTATCTGTAGCTCGAAGAGCTGTAAGGAAGAGTCTATCTATGACTCGAAGAGCTGTGAAGAGTCTAAACGCACATTTGAAAACGGAATGTTTTGTTTTTCCGCGCCAGGATGTAAAAGTTTTAATTTATTACAAAAACAAAATCCTAGTCATGCATATTCTAATATAGTACACTAGCTGTGTAGCCCGCGGCTTCGCCCGCGTGGAGTTTTTAGCTTAGATGAAAAATCTTTTTTTTTTGTTTTCCAAACTGTAAAGTAACCTAAACTCTAGTACTCAAAATTTCAGCCATTTGGTTATCCCGTGTCCCGCGGGAATATAATTATGTTGATGAACGGGAACAGACAGATGTTCCAGATCTTCATTATTTATACGTCAGTAGAAAATGCTCATCAGGTTGAACGACTTTTGCTAAGGCGCCATTTCCATATAATGTAATAGAGTAGCTGGTCTCTTGGAGTTCTTCATCAGATGATCCTGATCTTAGATTTTTTTATACGTCAACAGAAAATGCTCGTCAGATTGATTAACTTTTTTACAAGGGACCATTTCCATATTTCTTATAGTTTAGCTGTTCTGTTAAGGTTCTTCATCAGGTGTTCCAGTTTTCAAAATCTATTATAGCCTATATGTTGCCCAGGTTTATTAGCTATACAACAAAAAAAGTTTCATTCAAATCCGTCCAGTAGTTTTTGCGTGAAACGCGTACATACATACAGACAGACAGACAGACAGACAAGAAATTCCAAAAAAAAATTTTTTTGCTTTCTATTATTCTTTTTAGGTGTCCCTTTATCTATTTCAGCTAGAAATACTAAATGTACATACAAAATATTTTTACTGTTTTATTATATGTATAGATTATTATATGTATAGAAGATGATAGATACAATACAATAGACCAGCGGTTCCCAAACTTATTTTGTCTACTGCCCACTTTGAGAATAAATATTTTTTTAGCGCCCCCATTTTTTCACCTTTTTAAAAACCACTATAACTTCAAATTAAATTAATTAATTATTGTGACCTTATCTCATTCGACGCTCAATCGTACTCAACAAGTCCGAACAAGTATTCATTGAACTAGCAAACTGATACAGGAATGCACAGTTCGGGTTATTTCAACAAAACACATTAAAACATGATAGATATCTACGAGTACTAATAATTATTAAAATGCGAAAGTGTGTCTGTTGCCTTTTTATTTGTTTGTTTGTGTCTACTTTCATTACGAAACGGAGCGACCGATTGACATGATTTTCATTTTTTCTATATTCAATAAAATAGGACAGATATATGAACTACGCGGAGAGAAATATAGAACTGAGTTTGAGCAATCTTTTAATTTATATTAGTTGATGTTCACAAGTTGTTAATTTGAGAGTCGAGAGCTCTTGCAGTCGTTGTTTAAGAAGCCTCTAAGCTAAACTAAAAGCTCCTAGCAAAAAAAAAAAAAAACATTTTCTTTCTGGGTCTCTTACCGCCCCCGCCCGAGACCTGCAGCGCCCCACAAGGGGGCGTTATCGCCCACTTTGGGAACCTCTGCAATAGACGAATATACTGTAGTATTTGATGCTACTACTGGAAATTTAATCATACTTTGCTATTTGAGTTGCAGCTGGTACTAATGTAACTCAAATAACAAGCTAATCTGATATCCACGAGAGCATTGCCAAACTAAAACCCATTGCATACCTGCAATGGGTTTTTTTAGTCGGCAATGCTCTCGTGAGATATCAGATTTTTCATAGATCTACCTATCCTGATGAGTCGCTTCACCAATCACACGATAAAATAGAAAAGCATATAGCTCAGACATAAACTAATCTTAAACAATATGTTAGAAAATAAATAACAACACAAAACTCTAACTCAATCCGCAAAGTTTGAACATTATGTACATACCGGGATGGTATTAGAAGTCGTAACGGCGGACAGTCCGCCTCGTCCCAAATCTAAATTCTAGCCCATTGTGGCGAAAACAAAGAATAAAAGCAATTTTCATCGGACGCCGACTGTAATTCATTTGTCTGTTAGCTTTGTGAAAAAATAACAGACATCGGCTTTGGCATTCCCAGCTCGAACGCATTGGCCGCGGAGATTTTAAATGTTGTAATTCGGTGTTCGATTTTTAACATCTTACCGCGATCATAGAAAAAATACACTATGCGCCGCGATCAAAGGAAAATTATCCGCGATACCTAGTATTTTTTACTGTTAAATGATAAAAATGAGATATTCTTTTCCGTAAAGTAAGAAAAAAATCATTGGCATTTTATGTTAAACATCTATTGGCGCGTTTTGGCAGTAAAATCAACTCGAATGCCGTGACAGAAAATGGCATGATACGTCGTGCCACGGTGCTCATTTGTTTTACATCTGCCGCACCTCTTAGTACGTCGTTGACGACTATCTTTTTTTTTTCTTTGTTAATGTTTTTTTCGTATTTTTTTAATGACAGATGTTTATATTTTAGACCTCTGAGAAGCCTCTGAGTTTTAGATATTTTAGCTTAGCTTATCAAGGATTGTTTGTTACATTTAGCGTCTCATAGCCAATCGGTATCGGTAACCGAAATCGAGGCGTATCCGGTTTATTACCGGGCCGATATCCAAGTAACACGTGTGTCAGTAACCGTATTACCGGAACGTTTCTAGAGGCAGCTAGATTGGAAATAATACAGGTTATGGCCATAATGTGGCCATCGAACTGTCTCATTCTCATGACTATACTGTGCGTGACTAGGACATTGCTTATACTCTTTTTTTGTTATTGTTATTTTTATTGGTAAATCTATGTGTGTCTGCATAGTGAAAGGAAAAATAGAAAAATAAAAAAACCGGCCAAGTGAGAGTCAAATTCGCGCACCGAGGGTTCCGTACACGCAAAGCATCTCACATTATACATACATAGAATCCGTCTTTGTCGCTTACGGGGCAGACAGAGCCAAGAGTCGTGAGACTCGAAGGCCACGCTTAGCTGAATAGTGGGCTTTCGATGGATTGGAGATTCAGGTATAGTGATAGGTTGCTAGCCCATCGCCTATGATTGGAGGAATCCCCAGTTTAAAGCCCTTTCCCTCACATTATAGCTCTCACTAAAATACCTACTAGTGCCAAAAACAAACTCAACTTTGCAGTTCGATCCCTAAGACTCATACTGAATCCAGCGCAAAAATGAGTTTGTAACTCTTTATTTCAGACTTCCAACAACATATTTACAGTTTTCAGATTTATTCCTGTATAAGTACTGTTAGACCTTGCTTTTGCCAATTTCCATATTTTTAGGTCAACTGGAAAGTACCCCATAGGTTTTGATTGCTGCCTAAAATCGCAAAATATGTGAAAAATCGCAAAATATGTGAAAATTCGCAACATATACGGTAATATCTCTTGATCGCGTTGACGTATAATTTTGGTTATTTTTTTGCTGACCATGGACTCACAGGAACTTTTTAACGTCAAATGTTGTTTTAGTTCTCGTATCTTCTAGCATTTTGGAACTACAAACTTCTGCAATCGGATGCCAGTTTTACCTAATGACATAAAGAGGAATATGGAATGATGGAACTTATATTTGGTAATCATAACTATCCTAACTAATATTATAAATGCGAAAGTGAACCAATCTTCCTGAAATTTCAGATACACATAGACGTACGGAGAAGGACATAGGGTGCTTTTCATGCCGGAAAAGAGCACTGTTTCCGTGGCAAATTCACGCGGGCGAGGCGCGGGCAAAAGCTAGTAAATAAATAACAAGCTAATTATTAAAAAATAATAAACACGACTGATATCTTACATAGCCTATGTCACTCGGAGGAATGCAAGGAATCTAAAAATACCTCCCACATCAAAATCTGTTAAGGCTTATGGTGGAATAAAGAAACTTACATACAATACCTACATACACGAACCATGAAAACATAACACTCCTTTTTTGGTCAGTCGTGTAAAAAATAAATAAAATAAGTATATTATTTATATCTTTATTTTTCATCTTTCTCCGTACAATGTGCGGCAAGAAAGAAGGAACAGAAGTATTTAGTAGGTTATCGAGCGCTCGTTACGTCTCAGTGCGTGCGGTGCCGGAGATCTGTAAGTACCTAAAGTATTGATTTCAGCGAATACTTTAACGGTTTTGATCCTCACTACATGCTTGCCGGAAAATTCATTGAAAAATCTTGGTGAAAACCATAGATTTTTTCATAGGCTGATCAGTAGGTTTCGTAGCCGTAGACCTTCTAAATCTATCGTGAAAAAAAATCCTTACTGACCCATCTAGTTATTATCCTTAAGGAATAATAAACCTCATGTACTAACCCGTGGTTCACCGAAATGAATTGACATTGTTTGGAAGAAGATAATGGCAACCTCTTCTATTTTTACACGACTGACCAAAAAAGTTGAGTGTTATGTTTTCATGTATGTATGTATGTAAGTTTCTTTATTCCACCATAAGTCCTGAACGGCTTAACAGATTTTGATGTGAGAGGTATTTTTAGATTCCTTGCATTCCTCCGAGTGACATAGGCTATATGACGTCATCATAAAAACAAAATGGCGGTTTATTTATGCGATAAATAGCAGACAAAAAAATAAAATTTGATTAATCTTATCGAGTGGGGTATCAAATTGAAGGGCTTTAAAAGGCGATTTCAAAAATGTATATAACTTATATGTTTGTATGTACTTTTTGAGTAAAAACTTGTCAGTCGTGTTTTTTATTTTTAATGATTAGCTTGTTCAAAAAAATTATATGAAAGTAATATAAATTTAGCGTTAGTACTATCCGAATTACCGAGTTGTAAAGCGACAATATCGCCTTTTCGCTCTTCCTCATTCTCCAAAAGTGTCTCATACGAAAGAGATGACGCTTAACAAAAACTAAACCAACTAAATTTAACTAAATTTATTGCCGGGTACCGTACCCAAAAACTTGCAAAACTCAAATACATACTCGTACGTGACCTACTTTGTTAAAATTAAATAAGTTTGACATATGACAGTCGCAAGCTGTCACATAAAGCAAGTTTCCTCATATCATCGGGTCAGAGTTGGTGAACAATTGCATTAAACGTGGCGCCACCTGCCGGTCCTGAACGGAACGAATTGCCTTCCTAAACATAAATTATCATGAACTCGGGATCCCCTATTCTTGAAAGTAAGTGTATTACGTGAAGGATTGCTTAGTCGGCGGCATTTGTAGCGCTAGAAATTTTGTAAAACACCTAGGTAAAAAGTTAGGAAACAAAAAAATTAAATAATGGTGTTTTTTTATATTTAATTTATACCAATTTTTTATTTACTAACTAGCTATTGCCCGCGGCTTCGCCCGCGTGGATTTCCGACGTGAACAGTGTTTTTTCCCGGGGTAAAAGGTAGCCTAGCCTAAGGTACCTCTTCACGCTTTATCTACGGAACCAATCTTACTGAAATTTCGCATACACATACTCGTAGTAGTACTAGTACTGAGAAGGACATAGGGTACAAAAAGTTGTTTTGTCGCAGTTTGTGTTTAGTTAATAAATTTATTTTCTTTCTTTCTTTATTTCTTAACTATACATATATCGCCTAAGAATGTTTCTATAATAAAATATATATATATATATATATATATATCCGTATATATATATCACACAAAATCACACAGATTGAGTTAGCCCCAAAGTAAGTTCGAGACTTGTGTTATGGGATACTAACTCAACGATACTATATTTTATAACAAATACATATATACATAATAATGATGACATATCAGAAAAATTACATATATGCAACGTCATTTAACGTAACTACCACTATTAAACATACAACTTGATGTTATTATTAGATAACTTAATATAACTTGACGTAATATAATAACACCACTATAAGTAAAAGGTTCGAGAGAATTACTTGGGTCAGTTTTTGCTGTACCAGCAACCCCCAAAGATTTCCCTGAGGAGCCTTGGAACCTATTGTTTTTATACAATTTGATTTCCACCTTGTAATTTATTTTTCTATCGTCTTATAGTTACGCGACCCAAAAAGGTAGTGTTATGTTTTCAGGATTCATGTATGTATTAAGACGATTTAAAAAGTCAAAATTAGATTTTAAATCTCTACGTTGCATTGTTAGGTTGTTGTATAGGGTGATTTTTTATCCGAGTGATCTTACTGTAGTTCGTGCTTGCATATACTTTACTTCTTCTTCTTGTCGAGTCAGAATGGCTATTTAAATCAATTTGAACCAGTATGTAGCCACGCTCTGATTGCCCTTTCGTTGGCCTCTTTCAATATACTTAACTTAATAGATATTAATTAATTCAATGAAAAAAACCTTGGTTAAAAGTCCATGAAAAATCACGTAACGTCTGGGCGCCCTTGCGCTTCCAACTTCCAACCTTCATGGCACGTATCACCTGCGCGTGTCCGTGTAAACATTATTTTATTGGATGAATATGCAAAAAATTAAGCTTTTTTGCTAGTTATGCTGGGAATCGAATACCACATATCCTCCTTATAGCTTTGCCTATGTCACAGACCTAAAATTATAATGTAAATAAAATGGGAGTAAATAAATAGTATTGGTTTGACCGCTTCCAAGCACTGACGTTTAATTTGATTTAGCCCCTTCTATCATCAGAAGTGGGATCGACAATTACTAATCCCAAGTCCTTTCGATATAAAATCACCAATTAATCAAAAAAAATATAAATAATGGCAGGTGAGGCAGTCAATGGTGAATCCCCCTTATTGAAACTGCAACTTTGTTTGTTATATGATATCTCGTGACTACCATACTGAATCGCAACAAAGAACCAACTTTCGTATGTAGGAACACGTCCGAACTTTTAATATTAAAACATATAAGTTTCGTTCTTATAAAGAATAATAATTATTTCCTAAATGTAGACTTCACACGTAAATTATGGAAAGTAAGTAAAGATAAAGATGAAATATTTCCAGGAAAAAATATAATAGAGTTGAGGAATAAGTTAAATTTCAGTTTATTTTTAATTTAGCTTTTATTTTTTATTATTATAAATGGTATTAGTAATCGTATAAAAAGCTTAACTATTTTTTAATGCTAACTTTAAGTACCTACCTGTTTCATTGTAATTAAAAAAAAACAATAACAATTTTAAAAGAAAATTACTCGTTAATTCAGTTACATATTAAAATAATTATAACCTCAAATTTATACCATTAACAATGGCGGGAAATGAACTTTGAACAGTGGGCGCCGGAAGTATTAACTGCTCGGATGTGACGTCACTGCGGGTTACAGCTTAACTTTAATACAGGAATTTCCGTCGTAGACCCTCTACGTAGCTTCGTAGCTCTGCTACGAAATTTCGTAGATAGCATTATTGTATGCTCATAATTAAATCATATAGGTTTATTTGGTTATATTCGTAGTTTGGAATTTGGAAGTCGTTTATGTTATAGTGGTGTAATGTTAACTAGTCGACTGGCTAATCTGGAGGGTTCGATTCTCGGATACAATGAAAAAGACTTCTCGAGACTCGCCTGGATCTATAACTCTATTACAAAATAAAGTATTGTTTACTTAGCATTACAGATACAGAAAACAGAGACTTTTAGTACTATGATTGAAAATACGACTTTTGATACTATCTTTATCCCGGAAACACCGAAAATGAAAACAAACTTCAAAACCTAAATCCAATATCCTGTGCAATTCTTAAAAGAATTCTTCAAACCAATATCGACGTTTATTAAAAGTCTACAATACGAATCTCTAAATGAAAACGATGGACACAAGCGTACGGTTTTCATTCGCTAGACACAGAGGGACTACGGAGACTAAGCTTGATGCATTGATGATGATCGTCGCTCAACATGGATTTGTAACAATCTAATATTGTTACAAATACTTCACACACACTCCGCTGGCTCAGTGACCCCAAAGTGGATCTTGGCCTCCGAAACCGAAGAGAGCGCCATAGACGCAGGGAAGAAAATGGCACACTAGTTGACTCTGTGAGTGTTTACACAACTTCTGTCGCTAGGTGGCGGTAGTTATCAAGGCATCACAGATGCCTTTAAGTGACTTGAAAAAATCTAACACCTGTGAATCTTATCTGTAAAGCACCAACGCGCGGTTAAAACTATAAAATTTCAACCAAGATAAAGAAACAACATACCGTTTCCGAAAAGGAACAAATTGATTTTTAAATGAAACAACAAAAATAATTATACATCACCAGTTAGGTACTTCGCAAAGTAGCTTGGACTACTGCACTAATCTACTCCGTTATTTAGTACAAACGAATAAAAATGGCGAAACATACTCGACGCGACCTCAATGGCCGTCGAATGAAAAACGGCGGAGGTTCGGCAAAACGGCTCCATTCGATGCTAACTCCACTTTTCGATACCCAAACAAGAACTGCAAAAAGTCCGACCAAAAATTGACGTTTTCAAAACCCAATTTTAGCTCCATTTAAACCCCTTTGACTGAAACTGGGGCCTTATTCTCGCGATTTGTACTGGTAGTAGGTCAAATAGAAGTTTGTGGTTGTAAATAAATCTATGATAAAATCATTTTTATTTGCATAGGTACTAGTTTTAATTTTAACCATTTTAAACAGCAGTGTCGAAATTTTTACATAAAATACTTACTATTAGCGCCCCATGGAAATTTTGAGATAAAATGTGCCTGTTTTAATTTATGCTCTTTATCATGTCACTTTCATTGAAATCCGACTAGCTGATTTTGCGTGATCATCCATCATCACTCACACAAATCCAAACTCTCGCATATAATATAAGTAGGATATTTAAGTGCATATTGGAGCGATTTATTCCAATCCAGTACCACGAACGAATACCACTGGTATTACTTTGAATTTTGAATTATTTTCTATTCCGAACACATACCACTCTTTGAATTATTTAATTTCAGGTCCGAACGACTACCAAAACTTGAATTTGGTACAGTCAGCTCAGTCTTCTTAGATATTTTTGCAAATAAAAATGTTGTAATCGCATACAAAGCATTTATACTGTCTGTACCTTTTAACTTGTTTTGGTATTGGTTTAAACAGTGGTATCCGTTTGGAATAGAAAATAATTAAAAATTCAAAGTAATACCAGTGGTATTAGTTCATGGTAGGTACTGGATCGGAATAAATCATTGCAGCTGAAACGTGTGGACTTATTCAAAAAGTCCAATCTGGACTTGACCCATCAGCCCAACAGCATACAAGCGTATGCAAATTCATAACATAATCGAGTCGAGAAGTTCGACTGCCGATTGTTTAGGGCGAGCCGGGCTTAGCTTTTGTTTATCGTGTTAATTGAACTGCTCGAGTGTTTAGACCGTTTTAGATTTAATTTATTTGATTTAATATGACCACATTCGTTGTGTAGATAAACAAAGGATGGCGGGGGAAGGTTATAGATTACGTACTGTTATATCTCGGTCGCACGTTTGCTTTATGACAAAATTCCAATATTTACACGCCCACTGGCTTATTGTTGGCTCTCATAATTAGTTTTAATTAAACAGTATAATATTAGGCTTAATATAAGGCAGGTATGAAAAAGGCCTACGGCCTGTGGTGTGGCCCTAGAATAGCACCAACCCATCTCTTCCCGTGGGTGTCGTAAGAGGCGACTAAGGGATCTAAAACACCGGAGGATGGGCAGCAGCATCTTTCCGCGTACTATGCCATCACACTGCGATCGCCAACCCGCCTGCCAAGCGTGGCGATTACGGCAAAACCCCCCACGGATAAAATCCTTGGGGGAGGCCTTTGTCCAGCAGTGGACGTCTTTAGAAGAAGACTTATATGAATGAGGTGAAAAAACCAGATTTTTTTTTTAATTTGGTTCCTGGCTACGGCCAGTATAGGAACCAAATTAAAAAAAATTCTGGTTTTTTTTTTTAAATTTTTTTCAACGTCATCATCATCATCATCCACAGCCTTCCGTGACCCACTGCTGGGTATAGGCCTCCTTCTATCTACGCCAACCTTCTCTGTCCTGGGCTATCCTACTCCAGTTGTTGCCAGCAATATTCTTAACATACAACACACAAGTTCAACAATACATGTATATAAAAGGCTGTACAACACACAAGTTCAATAATACATGTATATAAGAGCATCCAAGATGTCAGTCTTCTTGGAGCAAACACAGCATGCACATTAATATACTGCTCGCTCACAGTTGTTTGAAGTTACAAACTACATTTTTTTAAATTATTAGGAGCTTTAGTAGTTATACAGGGTTATTTGTAATAAACGCAAAACCTTCCTAGGGGTGAAAGTACTCATAAATATGAACATCTTTTTGTATGGGACCGACTCTGAAATTTAAAAAAAAAAATCAGCTGTTCCATACAATTTGCAATACTTACTCGCCCAAAATGTATGGAACAACTGATTTTTTTTGAGATTTCAGAGTCGGTCCCATGCAAAAAGATGTTCATATTTATGAGTACTTTCACCCCTAGGAAGGTTTTGCGTTTAATACCAATAACCCTGTATTACTTTCCATTGTATCTTTATTTTATTTTATTTTGATACTTACTATGAACAAAGTCATCATAAAAAGTTAACTTTGTCTTTCATTTGATTGCTGCATGCTTTTCGTTTTTAATTTCCGCACAGCGCGTGTAAATTTCTTTCGGACAATAAGACTGAGCGGACCGTTTCTTTGTCGAGTAATTTGGTGTTAATCTGCCTATTGCTTTGGTGTTAATCTGTCTGTTTGTTTGTTTCAGTATTCCCGAATGTCCCCCCGGCGCCCGGGATGCCCTGTGCGGGCGAGGACAGTGAGTATTTTTTTTAACAAGCTTAAATATATTGCAAAAGAAGTATTTTGACAGTGAGACCAGTTGTTGGATAGTTATATTTACCCGTGGTACTACTTGTTGGACTAATCCAACAAGAAGTTAGAGGTTAGACCAAAGGTCGGGAGCGTTTAGAATTTTCTGTCGCGGTTTCTGTGGAAAAAAAAAATTTGCAAGTAAAATTCGATCCCTGATATCGGGTGGCGATGCAATAAGTATTATGATGACATATCATTGCATGTTTGTAACATCAAGAAAGAACATTCTATACAATAAGATTGTTATATGTTTCTTTTTTAAATGTTCTGCCAGATATCAATCCCGCTTATTATTTTATGACAGTACTTTTCATTAATTATTCAATGCAGATTTTATATAAATTAAGCATAGTTTTCTGTGATTTATTTGCAAAATTCTTTCTTCTTAGAATAATTCCGCTAAAACTTAAACACTTGAAGCGAAACTTTTAAACTAGCATTTTTCCCGTTGCCAGGGCCGGCCAAGTTTAGAGTTTTAGCGTCGCCAGGGCCGGACCAAGTTCCGAGTGTTAGCGTCTTAAGTCTTAACCGTCGGGAGCGTTACTTAGTGGCAAACTTTGTCGGCTTAGGCGTCACACGGACGGAGAAATGGTGTTTAGACTAGTTTTGGTTGGATATAAAAAAATATTTCATTGACATTTCCCTAATTGTTACAGACATAGGACTGTATCCTACTAGGACTATTCCTAGTATCTTAAAATTATGTAAAATATATATTTTTTTAAGTGACAATTTATTGTTCGTAACACACATTCTCAGATTTGCAATATTTTGGAAAGATTATCAAAGAAACAAATATTAGTAAATTATCATACATTTATTTTCCAATGACACCTAACACAATTAGTATAAATCTTAATTTATTTATTTATATTAACATTTAATTAATGTAGGCAATCTAGTTGTTTACTTTTAATTACATAATCATTTACACTTTTACCACTAATAAAGCAAATGTACAAATCAGGACTATTTACTTTCTCAAAAAACAAAATACAGTTATACAGATTATAATTTTGCCAAACTGCTAAGCAGTTTAACGGCAAGACAAGTTACATTTTAGTTTTGTCTTTTGAATTTCTCTTATACTAAAAGAAAACAATAAAATCAAAATCGGAGTAATCATTCCAATGAGACTAATAAAAGGTACAACATAAATTACATTGTACCTACTGTACCTACATAAAGAATATCTAAATATTCACGCATCGCTTTAATTCGCTAAAAATACCAACCTAATAGGTATAAAACTAAAGTAAATAAATTTCGCGACCAATTAATAACCTCTCCTCCTTTTTTTCAGTCGGTTAAAAAAGTCTGATATTTTAAACAAAATAAACAAATTACAACCGGCCAGTAACACGGAATTCCATTTTTTATTTAATCCGTTTATACTGACTCCCAACCTGAGCGTGAAACTAAAAAATAAAAAATATCAGTGACATCTTTTTAATAAAAAATATTGATTACAACTGGCCAGTGATACACGATTCCGTATTTTAATCCTCAAACGATACTGATTCAGAAATTCTCTTAATCGATAAGATAATATCGATAAAGAGCGCAGTATTGCTCGGCGCGCCCAAACTGCTGCCATGAGTACAAATGTCTTGCGCTGTGGGCCTTGCCAAATTATTTACAGGTGATCTTGTATATTTATCTGCCGATTTGCATCCGCCCGCGTCTTAGACATGTGTATTTTTATTAGAAATCGGACGCCTTAAGTGTTATTTTATTACTTAATTGTATTTTTGTGTTATTAGCAACAACTGGTAAACTGTAGACTTAAATATTGTTGCTTTTATGTTGTGTTCTCACAACTTTCTAGTGCATAATAGGATTATCACGTATAGTCATGTAAGTAGGTATATTTATTGCTTTTACGATGAAATATATCGTTCTCTGATGTCAGTGAATTTTGAAATTATCGAGTCGATTGAATTCTATCGACTAAGTTTCGTTGTAATAGGATTTAGTGCTGCACTTTTTAGTAATTTGCGCTTCACTTCGCGTTTCTCACAGCTCGCGTGCTAAGATTGATGAATTCGGAAGGAGTGTCTGACCCAATTCCGATAAATAACATCGACCGTCGATAGCGCGTGATTTTCGATCGTAAGATCGACAGGCGACAGGCGAAACATTGATAGGTCCATGTGGGATCTTTAATGAAAGTTAGGAAGTAGAAAGCAATCTGTTTTATCTAATCTTATATTAATAAAATGAATCAATCTGTAGATTGGTAGGTGTGACAGGTAGTTGTTTATGGAAGTGTTTACGTCGGTTTTCTTTTTCTTTCTTGGACTTTCTTTGGCAAAATATATATCTAATATTTTCAGATAGGTATATAAAATGTAATCCTAACTAATATTGTAAATGCGAAAGTGAGTTTGTTTGTTTGTTACCTCTTCACGCTTTATCTACTGAACTAATCTTCCTGAAATTTCGCATACACATAGCTGGAAGTACGGAAAAGGACATAGGGTATCTTTCATCCCGGGAAAAAGCACTGTTCCCGTGGGAAATTCACGCAGGCAAAGTCGCGGGCGAAAGCTAGTAAGAATATAAAATGATAATGTGAATACACGAAAAATATAGTCTACAATGAGTTCTTACTCTTACCTAAGTTAAATACATTTAAAAAGATTAAAAAGAAAAAGATGATACACAAAATTTTAATAGAGGACATATTAGTCTAAACTATTCAGGACACTTTTAATATGCTGCGCGTCGGGAAGAGATTTAATTTACTTTGAAATTGCAAAGCAATTTTGTATAGAATTCTCCTTGTCATTCTACACATAGAACAGCCAACATTATAGAATTAAATTTTTTCTTTGTTTGTTTTGTTAATTTTGTTTCATTCACTTTTGATTTCCGAACATTCAGATCTCGTATGACATGTGTCAAAATTCCTGTCTATAATCTTTTCTATAAATTTCTTTTTTATCTGTGCATTTCATATCATAAGTCAGATTAATTTTATTGCTTTAGAATCAGATTCCGGGATTTCCTTCTTGGCGTAACATATTTATGACATACATACAAATAGTTTTTAGATGACTGTACCCAACGGTAACAAAACTAATACATTATGAACGTTAATTTCCAGGGAGCATATACAGACGCGGCGCGCGGCGGTGGCGGAAGCTGTACCGGGTGAACGGACACATATTCCAGGCCAAACGGTTCAATAGAGTGAGTCTCTTTATGACTAACGTCATTCGTGTTCCATTTTTTAATTTTAATGCGTTGTTCTATTTTTATTTTTTACTGGGTTCAGGCAAAAATGTAGTTTTGCTGCTTCTATTTTAATACCCTCACCTACAGCGACAGTTTTTTCAAGTAAATCATAATTGTCGGCAACTCGCAACTAACCTGTGTGCCCCATCACTGGACTTTCCTATTCCTGTTATATCGTATTTTCATTTCAGAAAAGCTTACAAATAGAATAGAATAAAAATTTTATATACTAAAAAACGCTAGTTACGATTCAATCCTAGGACCCGCCTTTTTTCGGCAAATGACATTTAAATTCCGCTTAACAGTCAATACATTAAGGACAAACATACAGAATACGTTCATAATAAGTAAAAGTAAGATGGCTAGAAATAGATACAAAACTAATACATTATGAATGATAATTACAGGTGCCATATACAGACCGCATATGGGGATTGGGGCGGCAAGGCGGAAGCTGCATACAATGCAAGTTGCTGGTGCATAAGAAATGCCACAAACTGGTGCAGAGTGAGCCTCGTGTCTAACGAGCACGTGGACCATTTTGGAGGTGAAGGATGATGCCAATGGGGAGGGCACTGGGTTGAGGCAGAAATTTAATTTTGCTATGATCTTATTTTATGATAGCCTAACTAATATTATAAATGCAAAGTGTAATTTTGTTATGTTACCCCAGCACTGGACTTTTATTTACTGAATCGTAATCTTCTGAAATTTCAGAAAGAAGCATACACATAGAAGAAGAAAAATTTTCATCCTAAAAAGCACTGTTCCCGTGGACAATTCACGCCTAGCGAAGCCGCGTGCAAAAACTAGTACATAGATAAAATTTTTAGTAAACAATAAAAACAGTACCAATAAATACATTCATAATACTTGTAAGTAAAAGATGGCTAGAAATAGATACCTAAAACACAGCAAAAAATATTACTTGCGACGGACCTAGATGAAAACCCTGGGGCATACCAGAAAGTACAGGGGGATGCTGGAGTCGACATAAGTCAAGTGCATACAGCGAATAATTGACTGTAGCTGATATAGAAATGCCACAATTACTGGTGCATAAGCCGTGCTCCAACGAGCACGTGGACCCGGTGGAGGTGAAGGATGATGCCAATGTCAGCGGGAAGGCACGCTGGTCGAGCCTCTTCTGTCAAAAGTATGTAACAAATGATAGATCCTGAATCAATATTATAAATGCAAAGTGAGTTTGTTTGTTACCTCACTTCTAAATCTGTTTATTTTTGAACCAATCTTCCTGAAATTTCGCATACACATAGAAGGATATAGGGTACCTTTCAACCCGAGGAAAATCTTTCACTAAATATACAAAATTGAACCCTGAAATTTTAGTCAAATACTTTGATGTCTCAGCGAACCAAAGAAGATGTTGCCTCCCTCCGATATTAGAATTATTCACTCTTCCTTGTGGCCGCTTCTTGCAAGTCGGCTCTATGGAAGACTTTCAATTTTTACAAAATGTATTGATCCCAGGTCGCGAGCGGAGCCCGAGCCGTCGCTGGCGGAGACGCCACCCGCGCCCGCGCCGCCCGCCGTGCGGCCCGAGGACCTGGAGCCGGGCTCGCAGCGACAGTACTCGCTCGAGGACTTCGAGCTCATCAGGGTCATCGGAAGAGGGTCTTATGCTAAGGTATTGTAATACCCTTTCTTTCTTTACTTCATCTTTCCTTTGAACGTTATTTGGCTTTTTAATTTTATGGCTCCAGCGTCAGCTTAACAATGATTCTTTTGTATGACAAAGTTGAAAAAAACAGCGTTTTATTCTGTAACCTTCTTCCTCAAATCTTTTTGCTTTCTGTATTTCACCTTGTTTACTTTCTGAAAACCTATAGTAAATTTCAGTCAGCCTGAGATACTACAATTTCAAAGACCAATTTTTCTCAACAATTTAGATCTAACAGTTGCTGGTCAGAAACTTCCTTAAATTTACAACCAGTCTTATCACATTCCCAGACTGTTTCATTTTCAAGAAATATCTATATTAAATCAAAAATCGTTTCTGACCCCAGGTGCTAATGGTAGAACTGAGGCGGACGAAGCGCGTGTACGCCATGAAGGTGATCAAGAAGGCGCTAGTGACGGACGACGAAGACATCGACTGGGTCCAAACGGAGAAGCACGTGTTCGAGACCGCCTCCAACCATCCCTTCCTCGTCGGCTTGCATTCTTGCTTCCAGACGCCCAGTCGACTGTTCTTCGTCATCGAGTTCGTTAGAGGCGGGGATCTCATGTGAGTATATCATTCTATGCTCCAGTTAGGCTCCGTAAACTTAATGCACCTGAGCTAATTCACTTAGGTGAATTAAACATACTTTTAGTTAACTTTAAACACCTGGGTGCATAAAAATTACTGTAGTGCCTTATTCTTAGCAGTAGCTTCTTACTGTGACTTCTAAAACCAAACTCTTATAGTCCTGATGATTTGTCATGATCCCTTAGATTAAGAATAATACTGTGTATGGTGGTTATAAGAAGACTATTTTGAATTCTTCCAGGCCTGAATTTTTTTGCACTTTACATAAATTCAAAAAGGCATATAATAATTACACATATTTTATTGCTTACCTGTTGGTTAAAACTTCGTAAAGCAATTAAAAGTATTTTTTTATAAAGGTTATTTTAATTACTGCGAGTTTCAATGTCAACAGGTAGATAATTAAATATCAGATCAACTTCGTTGACTAAGAGTTAGTAACCCACCATTATAAGTTGGGTTTATCTTGGGCTTTAAAATCAAAACAAAGATAGCCTTTGGATCTTTTGATATCATTTTAATTTGAGGCATTTAAATTATTTAATTTTTGTTCCCGTTACGTGGGGTCGGTTCCTCTATATTTAAAACTGCTTTTTCTCTCGGCTTCGCGCGCGTGAATTCGGTTTTTCACAATTGCTGGTGGAATTTCCAAAATTGCTTTATAGTACTCAATGGTTACTTACAAATAAATCTCAACAAATAGCACTCCTGCGATACCCCTGGTCTTGTGGTTGTCCATGGGCAGCGGTGATTACTTACCATCAGGTGAGTCATTTGCCGGCCTAACCCTATGTTATAAAAAAATAAAAAATTATTTAATTTCTTGCAGGTTCCACATGCAGCGACAGCGGCAGGTTGCCGGAGGAGCATGCGCGGTTCTATGCAGCGGAGATCTCGCTGGCGCTGCACTTCCTGCACGAGCGGGGCGTGATCTACCGGGACCTCAAGCTGGACAACGTGCTGCTCGACCACGAGGGGCACATCAAGCTGACTGACTACGGCATGTGCAAGGTTTGTGACCATTTGGACTAGATTTTCTATGTGGTAGATTACACTAGCGTTGATTGTGGCGTCATCTGTCGGGATTTGAAGTTGGACAACGTCACAGAAAAAGTAATAGTACTAACATACAGAACGGCCATTCACTGCCCCGCACCCATTTCAAATACCGCACGCCACCTCCCACTTCGTTGTAGACATCACTGCCACTAGAACGAGGGCTCGTATTTGGCGCACTTTTCGCGCCATATTGCGTGATCACCACAACTCGCAAGCAGCCCTAAATTTAAATTTCACACACACGTTTGCGCGTGTACAAACGTCATTGGCTTATGTAGTAACCTAATTTGCGAGCGTTGTACTGAGTGTCCGGGGTGCTGTTACTGACTATGGCATGTGCTAGACAAACTTGTAGTAATATCGACTGCAAAATAAAAACAATCTAGCTTGAAAACAAACATTCTATCTCTCTCTCTTTTTCATCATCTGAACGCTCTGTCTATTCCCATAATTTATATTTATATTTTTTTACGTATCTTTTTACTCACATTCCCGTCTCCAATTGCAGGAAGGCGTCCGCCCTGGCGACACCACATCTACTTTCTGCGGAACCCCCAACTACATCGCGCCAGAGATCCTCCGCGGAGAAGAATATGGCTTCTCCGTAGACTGGTGGGCGCTGGGCGTTCTCACGTACGAGATGTTGGCGGGAAGATCGCCGTTTGACATCACTCACGCGCATGACAACCCTGACCAGAACACTGAGGACTATCTCTTCCAGGTATTGTTAATAGGGCTCTTTTTCTCATATACTGGTCATTGTGTAATGTCCAAAATATGAACTGTTTTATCCAAGCATTGCATTTTTATTAGAGCTTGAAATATTGGTTTTGGTTATAATATCTTGTAGAATAGTAGGAACTATCTCGTCTAAATGCTGTTTAGAACTCGCCAAGGTAGGTCTAAGATTTATTCTAAAACTTTTCTACCTCAGCGGCCATCGATTCTGCGCGTCAACTTCCTCGTCTATAGTCTTCCTTACGCAACGACTATCTTATCAATGTTAATGGTGCAGTTTGCCATTGCTATTGACATTTTATACACCAGCTGGTAATTCATTTGTCATGTTCAAAATGCCCCACCTCCTGCACAATAGGAGACTTAAACGAGGCCAACGAAAGCGTGGCCAAATACTGGTCCAAATTAATTTAGCCATTCCGACTCGACAAGAAGAAGAATTCAGCAACAAGAATGCAGGTTTCCTCATAGTATTATATATAGGCACAGGGCGGGCGCTTCATAGAAACAGCGCGTCAAATATGCCTACTACTACTACAAATGAAACTGTATATCCGTGAACACGTCAGTAACACGTCAATGTGTGCGTTTTCATAGTCGAACGTCCCACAGTTACACAAGAACGGGGGAGAAGTGCGGAAGGAGCGGGGGGGTGCCATATTGCGGGAGGGGCAGGGAGTTTCCTTTCTGTACGTAGTACTAATATTAATTCTGTGCTATAGGTACTACCCTCTTGATTCTTAAAAGACCCGTAGCATTTGATTCCTGGTCACAAATAAATAAACTTTCTCCCCATTGCAGGTGATCCTAGAGAAGACTATCCGTATTCCTCGCTCGCTGTCGGTGAAGGCGGCGTCGGTGCTGAAGGGCTTCCTCAACAAGAACCCGGTGGAGCGGCTCGGCTGCGGCGAGAACGGCTTCCTCGACATCGTCAGCCATCCTTTCTTCAGGAGCATCGAGTGGGAGATGGTGAGTAGATGATCAGTAATAGTACATTGTTACTCTAGGGGAGAGAGTAACTTATTCAGTCCCGAGACGGGGTTTGGCGCCCGAGCGTAACGATAGTTCGAGGGATGAAAGTCAAGGGAACGACTGTGAATTTAACCCGAGGCTGTGCTTTTCATTACGAATAGTAGAAAAGTACCTGATGAGCGAGTTAAAAGTAATACTTTTCAACCCGAAAATCGTTTTCTCCTAACAGCTGTCAAATTATGAGAAATAATCATGAAAAATGTCAGTAGAAAACGATTTTCCTGAGGGCTGAAAAGTATTACTTTAAACTCGCTCCTCGGGTAACTTCAGGCCTACTTTCTGAATAAAAGTAATGAAAAGGTGCTTTTTATTTCGTTAAATGCAAAAGTTCCGATGTTTGTGAGGATGTTTGTTACTCAGTCACGCAAAATCTACCGATAGAATTTCGATGAAATTTGGTGCACGGGTAGAAAAATACCGGGAAAAGCACAAAGGGTACTTACATACATATAATCACGTCTTTATCCCTTACGGGGTAGACAGAGCCAAGAGTCGTGAGACTCGAAGGCCACGCTTAGCTGAATAATAGGCTTTCTGATGGAATGGAGATTCAGATATAGTGACAGGTTGCTAGCCCATTGCCTCTGAGTGGAGGAATCTCCAGTTTAAAGTAAGTAAGTAAAAATGCTTTATTGCATCAAAACACGTAAAGGATACAAATTAAGACTTATAATAAAATTAAAGGGTACTTTTATCCCAAAATTCCTACGGGAGCGAAGCCATCTACGCATGGTGACATAACGTGATGGTGTTGCAGCTGGAGCAGAAGCAGGTGGTGCCGCCGTTCAAGCCGCGGCTGGAGGGCGAGCGCGACCTCGCCAACTTCCCGCCCGAGTTCACCGACGAGCCCGTGCATCTCACGCCCGACAACGAGTACGTTACAATACTTATTACTTTCTATTTAACTTTATTTATTTATTTATTCATAAAATAGTATTAATAATATTTTTTTTTATAGAATAGTAGGCAAACGAGCATGCGGGTTGCCTGATGGTAAGCAATTACCGTAGTCCATAGACACCACACCCTAAGAAGGTCACTGATGCGTTGCCGACTTTTTGAAAAAGGCTCTTTTCTTGAAGGCCCCAATGTCGAACCTATTCGGGAACACCGCTGAGGGAAGTTTATTCCATATTTTAGTACAGCGCAGTAAAAAGCTGCGCGAAAAACTCATATTATATTATTCATAAACGATGGCTGATCATATGGAGAGATGGAAAAAACTCCACCGAAAAGAACAATGTTCTTAAATTTAAATGAATGAAGGAAAATAATTTAACCCTTTGACTGCCACACTTTCATCAGTTGTCTTGCCTCCCGCCGGAACATCTTTTTTCAACTTTATTATTTTTATAATTAGCATCATTTTAACTACACGCCAAGCAAAAAAATAGTTACAAAGATTTTGTCGTAAATACTTGGGCAGGGTCAATAAGTCCGTGACTTTTTAAATTTCCCTTCTCTTAACTGAAATGGCAACACTGCTCCCAGAGAGAAAAAATCACTAACTGCACCTGTCAACAGGCATCTGTCAGTTGACTTCTGTCAAAATTTGTTTAATTTGTCAAGTTGTGTCATTATTTCATTTAGTTGACAGCCACCAGATTACCGCGTGAGTAAATCAATAAATTAGAGAAAATGGGAAAAAAAAATAGTGTGCTCATTAAGCATTATTTTTTAAATTTGAAATTTGTATAAACAGTCAGGAGCTACATACGTGACAACCCATATCACAACAGTGTCAAGCTCTAGTGGTTTTTTTCACAATATCAAAGCCGTCGGACAGCTGTATGTCTTATTAAACTGTGTTAATATAATATTATGTATATCTTTTTCCCAGCACGGTGATCGCTGACATCGACCAGTCGGAATTCGAGGGTTTCGAGTACGTGAACCCGCTCCTAATGTCTCTCGAGGACTGCGTGTGACGTCACGCCTGTCTGCTGCATCCCTACCACGATCCCGCGCAGGTATAATCAATTTTGAAAAAATTGGCACAAGTTTTTATTATCGTCAGTAAAGTCTTGGTGCATTACATAGACATAGAAAATTTTATATCCGTGCTTTTTTGTTGAGGATTTTTCTCGTTGGAAGCCGATCTTGGCACCCACTCTCAATATGTGATACATGTTTTGTGGAGAGTGCGCAGCACTTAGGCATACATACTGTCAAACAATGTCAACTGTAACGAAAGGGTAATAAGACTAGGTAATAATTATGATAAAAGTGTGCCATGTTGGTCATTATACGTATGATATGCGTGAACAAAGGCGAAATATAAAATGATTAATGCACACGTGTATCAACAGACACGCTTGCAGTCAACATTTAAAATAATTTTGTGGATAACTATGTCTACGTCTTCTAGAAAGGCCGGCAACACTTTTGTGATACCCCTGGTGTTGCAGCTGTCCATGGGCAGCGGTGATCGATTACCACCAGGTGTACCGCTTGCTCGTTTGCCGCCCTATCTATATATCAAAGGTGACTGACTGACTGACTGACTGGCATAGTGATCTATCAACGCACAGCCCAAACCACTGGACGGATCGGGCTTAAATTTGGCATGCAGGTAGAATGTTATGACGTAGGCATTAGGCATCCGCTAAGAAAGGATTAACGCGAGCAAAGCCGCGGGCAAAAGCTAGTGTTTATTTTTGGATTTTTGAGCATCTTGGCAGATGAAAGCTACATAGTAGTTTCTATATGAAAGTACTTTAAAAGCTAATTGTGTGTATATAAAATCAATCGTCATTTTTGAAAATAATCCATCAATTAACTTTTTTCCAGGCTTACGCTTACGGCTGCGAGTCGTCATCATCAGACTACGACTCGGTCGCGTCGGAGCTGCCGCCGCGCAAGCCCACGTTGCTGCAACACATGTTCTGCTTGCCGCTCAACTGACACAAACATTAGACTCGCAACCATCTCGGCTAGCAACCGTCACTCATTTTATACTACTATAGGAAATAATGCTGCGCAGTGGGCAACACTGCGGTAAGATTTTGACATTGACAGTGACAAGTCTTTCAATTGACACATGACATTGACATGTACACCATGGTTTGTTTACTGCCTGTGCTGGTTTGCGGAATATTCTTTATTCTTCAGAATAAGCAAAGATTATCGTAATATTTTAAAGATTGCAATTACCAAATATAACTAAATTTGAATTGCAACGAGTTGATATAGAATGTTTTGGTATTTTTTTATAGGAAATCACTTCCTAAATTGACTAAAAGAGTGCATGTACTCAGTGTATCAGGCAACACTATCGTATAATTTTATAACGAAGACTCTAAATTCACAAAAGCATTTTTTTAATAATTCAAATCTCTTCTCCACAAACAACTATTTACATGAAAATTAACCTGCAAAATCGAGAAACAGTGTCTTAAATCTGGTAGGTACCTAATTAAAATTATTTCAAAAATAAACAATAATTTACTTTAATTGAATACTTCATCATAAATGAGCCGAAGACAAAAGTTATATAAAGTTAAACATAGCCTTTATTTAGGATTGATGGAAATATGACAAAACTGCCAATTAGAAAAATATTGAATCAATCTTCTCATTTGCACTAACCTTATTATTCTCTAGTAACATATTCCGATCACATGGATTTACGTAATCGTAATCACAAATACAGAATACTCTGAACTTCAAATCTAATCTTCAGAATTAATCTAATTTATAGTTTGATTCGTTCAATTAGAGTTTATTAAAAAGACGACTCACCAGGGTATCAATTCAGCTAATTTTGTCATAATCGTGCCTCAATGGTGTTGTAAAAGTAGTGTTTTTTTTTGCACAGTCTAGTATGTAAATAAATTACTACTGTTGAAAAACAATAAAGGCACGATTATGACTTAAGATTATCAGAATTGGCACCCACGTTCGTACAACAACAGACCCAAGTATGACCTCATGATCCACTAGCGCTGGTGAAATAAAAATCCTCATAAAAAAATATATATTTCTAATCGATTAATTACATTTGTAATTCACAGTGTACCTTGCCTCTAAATAAAGTTATAAATAGGTCAATTGAAACAAAAAATATCGTAAATCACGAACATTCCTTAAAACTTATTGGCTTCCATATAATTAATATTGTATACAAAATTATTGTACTGTGATGCTTACTGTTTTAGCACCAAATTATAGCTAACGATATTAGTGTATTCTGTTATTAACTCTGTTAAAAAAAAATGTGTTTTGTCAAAAAAGGTGTAACACAAAGTGTCTACAAAAATTACTTTACGCCTTGGAATCTATACAGAATAAGAAAAGTATTTAAATAATAGTATTATTGCACTCAATGCTGTATTAACACGAATCGATATGCTTTTATAAATAGTATTAATATTCAGTTGTTAAATAATGGAATTGATTCCTAACTCATTTAGCCAAGTATGGTGCTGTGTTCGGCTGGGGGCAAACTAATGCTTGTCGTAAAGGTAGGGGGCAGTATATCACCTTTCCCTCTTAGATCACAACCCGAATTCGGGACTAAAACGCTTCTGTACATATACTATTAATCATACGAGAAATATTATAAGACTTAATATTTTTGAAACTATTATAGTAGTGTCTATCTATCCCTTTCTTTGAGAAAGGTAAGCGAAGGAGGGCGCAAGCCTCCAAGCACATTATATCTATTATAATTTCAAGCAATAAATTAATATTGTAGTATATGTGGATACAGAGACAGGTAAACTGCTCAATGGAAGGCACGTAAGGAATTAAACGTAGACATTTTGGGGGCCTGGAGGCCTGAGGAGCGTATTATAAGCCCTTATCCAAAATTAGTATATTCCCTAAAAACCTAGTTGTAAGCTAGTTTCGTAGCTACGATTCTTGGCATAAAATCGCGCATCATTTATTACAAACTTACTTTATTTTTCAAAGTACATGTACTTAATTCGTATTGTTTTTAAACAGCTTATTAATAAATGGCGCTCGATATTTATATGCTATTGTAAATACACTTACTGGCATATGAAACGAGTCACACGGGTGATCAATTGATTATTATATCTAAATTTTAATACACAGTATTTTATGTTACAATATTTGAATATATTTTATTCGGCAAATTTTATGATTTTCGTGTGAACGAATTTCATGCCACTAAGTGTAAAATATATTCCATTCCCTATTGTAGATCCTTATGTCCTTCAATTAGGTACACCACTCGTTTAGGTAGCCAACGAATTTTATAAAAAATATATAATATTGAGCACTGAAACAAATTTAAAATCGTGTACATTATAAACAAATAAACTCGTAAAATACATCGGTTATAAAATATTATAAATTATTGTTAAATGTAGAAGAAAAGACTTATTATATAAAATATTATGAAGGTGAATCGGTGGGGTGCGCGGGCGCCGATCGAGCTCAAGTGTCCACGATCTATTCTAAATAGTGTGTAGTACCTATCTTAGACATTTTGCACCGGTGTTAGAGCTCACGCGAGACGCAAAGAACTCTTCTATGGGATTGGACTGCAAACTGATGATTGGCTAACACCAAAAACAAAAAACGATCTAAAAAGTTGTCATTTGTTTGTAGACCAATGCCTGTTTTCCGCGACGTTTTCTTTGCATTAGGACTTTGGCATTACAAGAGGCTAAAGTCCGCATTCCCGTTTCGATAAGTATGTTCTGTATCTACTACTAAACTTGATTAGGTGTTAGGCCTGATTTATACTCGATATATTCGTGTTGTGGGCCCTTTTTGTATTTTATTGATGTGTTGCCGATTCCAAATGTTTATTGTGAGCTCCTGAAAATGTTGAACCTTCCTATCGAGTTTTCGTTGGATTGTAAGTGTTTAGGATCAAAGCATTGTTGCAGCAAATGGGCGTATCCTGCGTATATAGGATTTTTTTGTATTATTTTAAATTTAAGTATTTAATTACTCGTAAGTGACAGTATTTGGTACTATTAACGCTTTAGGTGTATTTAGTTAACATTCCAATGTGTCAGAGTATTGTGGTGTTTATAATTTACAATGTCTCGGCATGACATCACATGTTGTATCGTTATATGCGTTTATTCTAAATACTTTATTGTAAGTGTATTGGTTAAAAATGCTAGTAAATAAACCAGCTTGGGAAAGAGATGATTGGATAGTTCTGACTTTGTAAATTGACTTTTCTTTAGTTATAAATGCAATCGTAAGACTGATAAACCAACGTTAAAACATTATCCATTGTCTGACAGAGGCGGATTTAGGGGGGGGCATGGGGTTCATGACCCCCTGGGACCTTCTAGGTATATAATTTCTTATCTACTCAAAATAAGCCCCAGACTGTTTCCGGGCTAATTTTGAGTACAGGCCACGCAGTCGACGTTGCGACCTCCTCCTTGAGGCGAAAGCTGGATCCGCCCTCGTTGTCTAAGAGAAGGCTATACAAATCTGAACAAGCAGATTACCCTTTTTCCAAACCCGATTATATTACTACTGGTCATGTATATTCCTAGTGGTAGGTATAATTTCCAATAGATAATTTCCAGGTATGTTTTAAGCGTAGCATTTTTAACCATACAAGGCATGTTAAGCAGTTAAGTTTGAGGCGACGTTCAAGTTTTATTACCAAAAAAATGTAATATGTGTAAAGTTCATATTAACCGCATGACAAAAGTGACATTTAACATTATTATCGTTATCTTAAGAGGAATTGTTGAGACGTAAATTACGCCACTTAGAACAAATATGTATGATAGTTTTAAGTATTTTTTTAGTCACTCACACCTGGTACGAACCAATCGTTTGTATGTATACATTGTTACGTAACGTATGTTTGGTTTTTTTTAATTATTTTGTGTACATTCGTGTATGTAAACACCAATAATGATAATCACCGAGGCTTGGCGAATGCGACTTTGTCAAATTAAACTGGGAGATCTTGGGATACTGTACTATTCTATGCTTAACTGAAAATAAAGAAAGATTAATCCGAAACTGTGTTTTTATTTAAAAATGCAACGAGGTAGTCCTGGAGGGTTGCTTTCTAGTGTGAATTATACCAATGGCAACGAAAATATTGCAATAGGACATTAGGAATCCAAGTAATGTTTTATGAATGATACCCATGGCAACAAAAATACGTAGGAGATCAGGAACCTGCAAGGGGTTCAAGTAATGTTTTACGAATGATACCAATGCCAACAAAAGTACTAGGAGATCAGGAACTGCAAGGGGTTCAAGTAATGTTACAAAAGTACTAGGAGATCAGGAACCTGCAAGGGGTTCAAGTAATGTTTTATGAATGATATCAATGGCAACATAAGTACTAGGAGATCAGGAATCTACAAAGGTTCCATTTCAAATAATGTTTTATAAACAGTACTAGGAGATCAGTAATCTACAAGGGGTTCAAATTCTTTTTTAAATGATACCAATATTTGTTGTTTTTCACGTTTTTGGACTCAAAACTTATTAGAAGTTTGAAAGTACGCGCGCGGCATTTTTTTTAATTTGTATTGATTTTTAGATTAAAATTGAAAGTCTGGCTGCTGTCATTACTGCAGATATTTTTTTTTTGGATTATATATTGACTATAATCGGGCCGAAACCTAAACTCCCGTATGACGGGTGTCATCAGGGTAAAGCCCATGAAGTTCCGATTTTTTTATATTTTAAATCTATGCGCGGAAATGTAGTACTTGAACTTCCGGCTTGCCCGTTTAGGGAGTTCCATTGCATCCGTCTACAATAAATCGATAGTGAAAATGTACAAAATCGCGATACATCGTTTAATTAATCGATATATTTAACAAGGTTTGTACATGCTGGATATAAAAATTATTGCGTTTTAAGATTAAAAATATTTAACATTAAAGCAATACAAAAAAATACAGAAAAAGGGACAAGAATTCACACAATCGTATTGAATCGTGACATCAAGTAGATAATATTATTCACAATGAATTTATTAACCATTTTATTGACGACGACAGCGACTCAGACTCAGGTTCAGACTTCTGATTAATAATAATAATTATTTTATTTCGATTTGTTTTTTTACGTAACATCAAATAATCGCAGCGATTCGTGTTTAGTTACATCACTATTATTGTCAAAGTGACATACGTCATACGGGAGTTTAGGTTTCGGCCCGATTATAGGATAGTAAAATAAAAACACAAAATCCAATTACAAAGTTTATTTCGTTACAAATGCACGTGTAGTAGTGTCAAATCTACATCTAATACATGCGATTTAGTACGAGTAGATAAGTTTCCTATTATGAAGGTATGTTCAAATAAGAAAGCAAATCGCAAAATTCACCTTGCAATAAGATACCATTTTCAATAACACATATTTAAAACCTGATGTAAATATTACAACACTTGTGTGCTTATTTATCCCTTTATAAGTTTGTAAATACTTGTTTCCGAACCTTATTGTTGTTGTTATAAGGTTCAATTTGAAGTAGCATTAGGACTTTAAAAAGGGTTATAATAATATTAGCTACTAAATATTCTTCTAAACATGGATTTTCACTTGAACACTGATTTCTAGGACAACAAGGGTATAATTTAAATATCTACATTAATAAAATTTAATGTTTGTCTTTCACAAACCAAATGCGTACATACATAAATTTTTGTGTAGCTGAAAGTTAGAAAATAATTCAAAAAAAATATGCTCAAAATTCTTATTAAATTAAGAATTTCTTATTTATTTTGGCAAAATAAGGGGTCAAGCGAAAATCCTGAAATACTAATAAATGCATCCACTAAGTAAGCTTATCTATTGCAATACAATAATTCCTGCGAATACTGTATATTTTGAAATATTATAATGATTAGACCAGAAAAACAAATGCAGAAAAAATTCAGAACCACGAAAACATGAGATACATATATTTATGTAAGCAAATGGTAAACAATAAAATAAAATATCACCACAAATGGAAAAATAACTAACAGAAATTCAGTATTTTCTATAAACATTTTCTCTTTTGTGTAGACTCATATACCTTGTATTAAAATATTTCATATTTATAGTGTTTTTACGGTCAAGTCTCACAAATACACTAAATTCAGGAAGAATCACATTCGTACATGCTCTCGAAGCGCTGGTCCGACATTTAACTTGTAAATATACTCCAAAATACAACTTTGTAGAACATTGACACGTGAGAATATTATATTCCCAAAATATAACACAGAAAAACAACTCTAAGCCCTAAGCTATGAGCAGTTTTTTATAATCATTGAAATAGTAAATGGAGATGAATAAAAAATCTTATAAAGCGTTTAGTGATGGACGGGAAGGATATTTGATATATTTTGAGGATTTTGGGATTACAAAAGCACTTTTTGAGCACTACGCATTGACAAATTTTGATATTCACTGAACAATAATGCTGATAAATAGAGATTCTGAAACATTTAGATATGCCATCCTATTAAATTATGAGGATAATCCAACAGAAACAAAAGCACCAAAAAATTTAAACAAAATAAACTTGAATTTAACAATTCATACAATTTTGTTTATCTCAAAAAGTAGATAGATTTTTTAAAGTAAGATATATTTTTGATTCGTTATTTTACAACATGTAATGACGATACGCAATATAACAAAACGCTGAGGAACATCAAAAATAAAAATATTACTGAACTAAATTAAGTACATACTTAAATACCTTTATAGACTTTTTAAAGTCTTTAAAATAATCACTAGATAAATATTAAATAAAACATTACACGAATTCATATCACAGAAAACGTAAAATACTGTATATAACTTAAGTTTCGTGAAAATAAAGGTATAGATATAAATCCATTGGAATTATAATTCATTTAATTACAAAGAAACAATAACTATAGCGCTTAAATAATATTAAGAAAAGTAACTTTTCAATTTGTAATTAAAATTACATACTGAATAAAGGATAATGCTACTCTTCCATAGTGATCTGGGCCCATTTTTTAAAACATGTTGCCCAGATATGAAACTCATGCCAAACGGTAGTTATAATCACCACTAGTAACTTTCATTATGACGTTACCAAAATCCAACCCAGTGGAAAAATTATATACCTTAGAATAAAAAATAAAAGTTCTTAAAAGAATAAGAAGTTCTTAAAATATTTCTATTGTTTTTGGACTAACCAATACATGCCAGGTAGCGTTAATCCCTTCGCCCGGCTTATCTATATGTACGACTGTGACATCTACGCGACCTATTATATTTTGATAGTGTAATAACAAATTATGATTTATATTATTTTCCGGTATGATTTGTTTTTTCCTTGTACGATTTGTTTTTTTCTTGTAAGATTTATTTTCTTCTAATATCATGTAACATGCTAAAACCTGATACATAGTAATGTTGTTATTTGCTTAAAAGAAATAAATGTTTGATAAATCATATCTTTGTTTCACTGGGGCCGATTATTTTTGTGTCATAATAAAAAATGACTAATTAAATGAGATCTACAATATGGCATAAGTTTCATGTCTGGGCAATCACTTTTATTTTTTGGGCCCAATTGGTTGCATTATCCTTTAAAATTCAGTAACCGTATTTATGGGCTCAGAAATGGGAGGAGCGAATAATCCGAATAAAATAGAATGACGGTCCTGAACTTAGCCACAAGTTGCGTCGCAGTATTCGTTATATATTTATTTTGACACAATGTCACAGTACATTCAACATGCACATTTAAATTTAGTTTTTTTTTTTTTTTTTTGTGTTTTTTTTTTCTAGTATCGGAGGCCTGCTGACTGGTGCTGAAAAAAGGGGCCGCCCCAGAACGAGATGGTCGGATGATCTGGATGCGACTGATAGAGAGTGGAGGGCTCATGTACTGATTAAGCAGGAGTGGCGAACTAGAGGGGAGGCCTTCGCCCAGTAGTAAGACGAGTATAGGCAAAGAAAAAAAAAATCAGAGGCCAAGATCCTCTTTGGATCGTCGAGCCATCGAAGTAATTATTGCACATTTGTATTGTTACTGCCGTTGTTACTATGCAATATGCTTTTTTTTTAATATAAAAAGTTGAGAATAAATTACACTAGTTTATATTTTTTTATTGTTTTTTATACCCTCAAAGCTACTAGGTTTTTTTGATAAATCTGTATGTGTGGAATATAGGTCTAATTATAAATTTCCGCCATAACATTATTGAATTAGACCTATATTCTACATATATAGATCTATCATAAAAACCTAGTAGCTTTGAATGTATACAAATTGTGTAAACTAGTGTTATTTATCTACCTATCAATCTACCCCCCCCCCATCCCGCCTCTTCCCGCTCGTAGCTAAGTTCAGAGCAGCCATTCTATTAGCTTCGTGTATCAGTTGCGCCTCTATTGGTCGCCGTTGGCGTGCGCAAGCTTCTGCTTCTTGGAGGGCGGAGCGCCCGCGAACATGCGGCCCGAATGAAGCTCCGACATCAGGAACGGCACCTGGAATTAACAAAAATTATGTTATTTTTGTGACATTATCCTATTAATATCATAAATGCGAAAGCTTGGATGTGAGTTAGTAAGGACGTTTGTTCCTTATGGTGCTCCCACGCTGGCCGTTATCAAATGTTATATAACATCTGTTGACTCTGCTACAATTATGTTACAAGTTAATGAAGAAAAGAAACAACAAATGTTATGTAACATTTTGTAACTGCCAGTGTGGCACAATAGGGGACAGGGCAACTTTTTTTTTTGATGCTTCTTTGAAATATCTCACATTAATAGAATCATCCGTAAAAGGATCACATCCATAACCAAAGTATTTCCCAAGATATAGCAAAAAACAATTCACATTTTTAAGCAATGTTTGGACGATACCAAAACGCACCTAACTAAACGTACATTCATATGACGTCACGCGTAGAAAATAGACTTTCTCTAAAAATTTGAACTCGAATAAATATCTCTGGAGAATAAACTCGTGTTGAAAAGTCGCAAAATGTGTTTAATTATATGTATTCTATCATAAAATTACACATTTTAACAATTCTCATACCTTGTCCGGTCCCCTATTAATCACGCAAAGTGTACTGGACGGATTTTGATGAAATTTGGTATACGGGTAGAAAAATACCGGGAATAGCACATAGGGTACTTTTTATCCCGAAATTCCCACGGGAGCGAAGCCCCGGGGCGCGGCTAGTTGATTTATATATTCTGACCTATATTTATTTCAAATTTACAAATATGGACCAATGGCTTCTCAGCTACACTGGCTGGGATTAATTATTTTGAACAAAAGCAGACCTTATGCTCGAGCTGCGTGTGCGTCTGCGCAGGCAGCCCCAGACAGGCGCGCTGCTTGAACAACGCGTTCACTGGTACTAGCGGTGCTGTCAGTAGATACAGACCTTATGCTCGAGCTGCGTGTGCGTCTGCGCAGGCAGCCCCAGACAGGCGCGCAGCAGGTTGTCGACGCAGGCGCGCTGCTTGAACAACGCGTTCACTGGTACTAGCGGTGCTGTCAGTAGATACAGACCTTATGCTCGAGCTGCGTGTGCGTCTGCGCAGGCAGCCCCAGACAGGCGCGCAGCAGGTTGTCGACGCAGGCGCGCTGCTTGAACAACGCGTTCACTGGTACTAGCGGTGCTGTCAGTAGATACAGACCTTATGCTCGAGCTGCGTGTGCGTCTGCGCAGGCAGCCCCAGACAGGCGCGCAGCAGGTTGTCGACGCAGGCGCGCTGCTTGAACAACGCGTTCACTGGTACTAGCGGTGCTGTCAGTAGATACAGACCTTATGCTCGAGCTGCGTGTGCGTCTGCGCAGGCAGCCCCAGACAGGCGCGCAGCAGGTTGTCGACGCAGGCGCGCTGCTTGAACAACGCGTTCACTGGTACTAGCGGTGCTGTCAGTAGATACAGACCTTATGCTCGAGCTGCGTGTGCGTCTGCGCAGGCAGCCCCAGACAGGCGCGCAGCAGGTTGTCGACGCAGGCGCGCTGCTTGAACAACGCGTTCACTGGTACTAGCGGTGCTGTCAGTAGATACAGACCTTATGCTCGAGCTGCGTGTGCGTCTGCGCAGGCAGCCCCAGACAGGCGCGCTGCTTGAACAACGCGTTCACTGGTACTAGCGGTGCTGTCAGTAGATACAGACCTTATGCTCGAGCTGCGTGTGCGTCTGCGCAGGCAGCCCCAGACAGGCGCGCAGCAGGTTGTCGACGCAGGCGCGCTGCTTGAACAACGCGTTCACCACCGGCGCCCCCGCCGGTACTAGCGGCGCCTTCAGCAGGTATGATAGTGGGGACAGCACGCAGTGCATTCTGCTCCATTCTGATCAACAATATTGTGATATTTATTTATTTTATTTATTTTTACATTAGACTTACAGCATAAGAAGTTAGAACATATATATGGATTAGAATTGAACGAAAGAACGATCAATTTCTGATAGTAAACTTGGAGCAAGTAGAGACTCTCAAATAATATTAATCTCAGGTCGTTGTATAATAATTTATTGATAAAACAAAAAACCTTTTATGGGTCTTATTATTAGGTATTTTATATTAAAACAGCTTTATATTTATCTTTACAGTAATTAGAGGATAAGTAATTTATAGAAACTGAATAGCGAATGACATAAAAAAATGAAGAATAGAACATGAATCAATATAGTTTAAATTTATGACAAATGAGATAGGTATGAATGTGCCAGCGCACGCATAAATAGATACAAAGAGGATCAACGCGTTGCCGCGTTACAAACTTATCATCCCACCGCTGCCACCATTTTATTAAATAACAGAATAAAGTTAAAAATAATGAAGATATAAATCAATTGCTTTATTTAATACAGCGTGCGATGTCCTTCATACATTATGAACAGAAATTTTGTGACTTAATTACAGATTAGCTATAACAGAGACTTAATAAAATAAAGAACTATATTTTTCTAATCTTGAACTGTCTTGAACTGAGCGGTGGGATGTGTGAACTGCCATCACACATCCCACCGCTGCCACCATTTTATGAAATTTCACAACAAAGTCTGAATGCCAATTGTGAAGTGGTAACTATACTTCTGCTCTTGGGAGGAAAGCTACATAAGGCACTTACCCTGGTTCTCTTGACCCCTGAAGCTGACCCTAGAGAACAGCTCTGCAAGGACCACCAGGTCCAGAATGAGAGGGACAGCTAATAGCGAGTCCTCGCATGTGTTGTGGACTACGATGGTGTTGTTGCCGTGGAGGAGAATCTCTGAGGTGTACTCGTCCATGGCACGCTTTGAATCGCCTGTTGAAAATAAATAATGTTTTGTTTTTACACGACTGAACAAAAAAGGAGAGCTATGTTTTCAGTGTGCATGTATGTAAGTTTCTTTATTCCAACATAAGTCCAGAACGGCTAAACAGATTTTGATGTGCGTGGTATTTTTAGATTCCTTGCATTCCTCCGAGTGACATAGGCTATGTGAGTTGTCAGTCGTGTTTTTTATTTTTTTAATAATTAGCTTGTTTATTTAATAATTTTATTTGAGACCAGTTTTTGCAAGCGGCTTCGCCCGCGTGAATTTCCCACGGGAACAGTGCTTTTTCCCGGGATGAAAGGTACCCTATGTCCTTCTCCGATCTTCTAACTATGTGTATGCAAAATTTTAGGAAGAATGATTTAGTAGAAGCTTGAAAAGGTAACAAACAAACAAACTCATTTTCGCATTTATAATATTAATTAGGATAAGTGGAAGGAATTAGGAGAGGCTTTTGCCCAGCAGTGGGACATAAATAAATAGGAGAAAAAAAAATATTTCAAATTAGTCACTGTGCTCGCAGTAGCCTGATTAAATCATTATATTACATAGGTTCAGTGATTGGTCATAAATAATTATAAAATTCTACCATTACTGACTGACTGACAAGCTAGCTAGTGATCCTTTAGGCACGATTGGTCCAATTCCTGATTGGTCCAAAGTTCCAATAAAAGTCTAATTCGCGGTTGGTCCAACTCATTAAACATTCATTCAGTCAGCGCGCGCGCACATCGGACGGTTGTGCGAAAATTACTTATTGTACCGTGACCGTGTTTATCGATTTGTTTCAGTGCATGTCACATCATACCTAGGAGACCTATACCCAGCAGTGGGTCACGGAAGGATGTGAATGATGATGTGTCACATCACTATTTCATTAGTAATGACTGTAAGATTTGGGGCGTGCCCGGGGCGTGGCTTATGCAAAAATTGACACGTGCGATCCCTTAGCAACGCACTCGCATCGACGTTCTATCTTGATTTCTTTCTTTCTTTCTTATAGAGTGTGTTATTACTAAAGGGCCATTTAGACGGTGCAAGTTTCTTGAACATACAAGAGCAATAATTGAATGCAATAATTGCCGTGCAAGAATTGACTTTCAATAATTGAAAGCAACTGTTTACATGGTGATATAAATAAAAAAATTGAATACAATTTTTGAATGAAAATCTTGACATACGATAATTGCCAAAGTGTTCTGTTTACACGTATACAATTGTTTAGGCAATTATTGCATTCCATTTTTTAAACAGATTTGTATGGGCACGTGCCATTTTTTAGCGACTTGCTTCAAGAATTGCACGTATTTGCGTTGTCAAATTTTTCATGCAAGAATTGAATGACATTTTCTGGCATGTATTGTTTACACCAAGAAAAGTTTTGAATCCAAACTTGCATACCAGTTCAAGAGTGACGTGTTATTTAGACTATGCAAGTAAATTATTGCTTCAATTTAATCGTATTCAACAGGCAAGAAACTTGTACCATCTAAATGGCCCTTTACACTGGTGTCAGATTTTATTCAAGTCGCCTAAAAGCATCTGACATGACTTTTTTACGACTACCGCCATCTAGTGGGCGCAACCGAGATTTCTTACTGTTACAAGCACTGACCGACATAGGGCACGTATTTGATGACGACCACGTGATCAGGCTTCTCCCCTGGTTTGTACAGCATCGAGTTCGACTCCACCATATCGTCCACCACGTTGCTCTTCGAGATCTGGAAACATCAACACATCATCATCGTTTCAAATCATCATTATTTCAAATCATAATCACATCTTTCAAAAAATCAAATTAAATCTAAAATTCAAAAATAAAATCAAATTTAAAATTTATTTAACTTAATTAAGCTTTTGCCCGCGGCTTCGCCCGCTTGAATTTCCCACAGGAGCAGTGCTTTTTTCCCGGGATGAAAGGTTTTGATGTCCTTCTCAGAACTTCTAACTAAATTTTGCATACACATGTATGCAAAATTTCATGCAGATTGGTTCAATAGATAAAGCGTGAATAGATAACAAACAAACAAAATAACTGACCCTCGCATTTATAATATTAGTTAGGATGATATCATAGTGGCAAAATGCATTTTGGAAAAAGGTCAGAATTCTCTTTTTCATCTTTAAAAATGTTACAGTGCAAAATGGCTCTTAAGCCGATTCGTCGACTACCGCTCGAATCTAAAAGAAACAAGATTATATATTTGTTATCACATAAATGTATAGCGAATACTTACTTCTTTAGACCGGAATTGTTTGGGTGCGGAGAGATTCTTGCCATCATTGTTTCCGAGGTGGTTGTAGCTGACAATGGACACCGGCTTCAACCCTGGGAACCATAATATTATAGTATAAATAACTATGTTGAAAAGAAAATGTTTATTTGAATATTTTATAGCGATAACTTCAGATAAAGCAAAACAAAGATGCTCTGGACAAACATCAACGCTAATGTGAAATCGCGTTCAAATATTCCACCAGATTTCAGCGATTCATTCCACGAGTAAAGAATAGACTGTCAGATGGTGCAAAGCTGTCAATGTCAATATGTCAAATTCAAAAGACAGTATTGTACCCCTAGATTATTGAATCGCTTCTTAATATAGATCAAGCTTTGACAGGTAAATTCGATAGTCATGAGACATGTAAACTTTTCAATCATTAATCATGCCGTTTTTTTTAAGTATTTAATTTCGATTATAATAAAATAGAAGATAAATAAAATATTTGAGGCCTGTTTGCATTTTTATTTTGTGTTATGAACTTTATACATTACTTTAAACTATTTACATGTAACAAAATAACTCCATAATTAAATGAATCTATTGATTATGATATATTTATGTGCGAGTGTCGGCTGTGCCAATCACTAATACATCTATCTTGTCATTTGTTTCTATCTTGTTTATGAATTTTCTGCCTACGCAGAAAACAATAGAATTTGGCTTAAACAATTACTCTAGTAGTAAAGGAAAAAATTCGAAACTCAATGATTGTACCATTGACATGACCATACTCGTCAGTAGTGCCATCTAATGAGTGTAAATACGATAGCCCTCATTTCGCGCCACGTGCGAAGTTTGTATGTAAAGTCCATTTATTCATAATTGTCCTATGAAGTAAACAATCTTACCATGTCTTTTTATGATTTTACATACATACATATTATCACGCCTTTTTCCCGTGGGGGGAGGCAAATTTGAGTGACCTTTTTAGTGTCTTACGTTATTTTATCTATACTCTCATACAATCACGCTCGGGCGTTTTTGTATTGACATTACTTAGAGTGTGTGTATCTTGTTGTATTGTTAATCTAAGATTATAACATAAAACATACCTGCTGAGACCAAGAAGTCGACCATGACCGACTTCAGCTTGGTCTGTCCGGACTTGAAGTCGTCGCCCGCCACGAACACGCCCGCCTTCTCTGCTCGCTCCACCACTCCGGGCACGATCGTGTTTTGGGGGGAGCCGTTGATATAGCAACACTGTTGGAAATCCATACTAATATTATAAATGCGAAAGTTTGGATGTGAGTTTGTGAATTTGTGAGTTTGTGAGTTTGTGAGGATGTTTGTTACTCAATCACGCAAAATCTACTGGACGGATTTCGATGAAATTTGGTACAGAGGTAGATAATGACCTGGAATAGCACATAGGCTACTTTTTATCCCGGGAAAAAGCACTGTTCCCGTGGGAAATTCACGCGGGTGAAGCCGCGGGCAAAAGCTAGTAATAAATAAACAATAAAAAACATACAACTTTTACTGCAAAGAAATATTCATTCATTCATTCATAAATCAATAACAGCCTAAAACACAGTGTCGTTCAGATCCTAGCTTAGGCATCGTACGGTTGCTTAAATCGCCTGTACGGGCAATTTAAGCAAATTTTGAGCCAAACCTCAAAATATATAACATAGTTTTGATTTTTGGCACAAGTGTTCATTAGAGTCCTAGAAGCATCTCCTCAAAAGTCCCCGACCCTAGGGTACTGGTTACCCACCCCCTCCCCCCCACAAATGTGTCCTTGAGCGTCGTTTTTCTTTATTTTCAAAAAAACTATCAGAGATAGGAAAAAACTGTCAATGACAAAAATGAACATCATTAAATTATCTATAAAATGGTTTTTAATTCATTCCGATAGGACTGATAGTTTTGGAATTATGTGTATATATCCGGCATGAAAAAAATGTTTTTTGCAAAATCAGGGTATTTGTACTGATTTAACCAGTACCCTAGGGTCGGGGACTTTTGAGGAGATGCTTCTAGGACTCTAATGAATACTTGTGCCAAAAACCAAAACTATGTTATATATTTTGAGGTTAATGTCCTTAATTAAATTTCCTGTACTACTAATCTATGTAAGTCTTTTTCATATTAAGTCTCTTTGTATAAGTTGTATATTAGTGCTTAAGCTTCTTGAATAAAGATAACATACCTGTAAAGACAATTGAATAATATACAGGGTGACTTTTTGTCCAGTATCAGCCGGTTTGGATGATAAAACTAAGTAGGTTTTCAAAGAAATCTAAAGCAAAAAATGTCGAATGATTTTTTTTTCGACATTGATTGGTCCGATTTATGGCTTTTGACGGCGACGCCAACGAGTTATCTTCCAAAACAAGGAATCATTTTTCTTATCAAACAATCAGGTGATTCAAACAGTCAACGCCTTGAGACTTCCGTGAAATTTGAACCGGCGCCATCTTTCAAATAATAAAAGTGTTTGTAAATGATAACATAATCTAATGTTATCTGGTAGTTGAAATTCCCACGGGAGCAGAGCCTCGAATCGCCGCTTTATTAATACTGTGCCGGCCAAATAGACCTGGCTACTATAATAAAAGTTCTCAAATACGATAATATTTTTACCAATAGATTATTTTCTGAGTTTTTGCCGAAAGCACATGTTCCTATGCAAACCACTGTAAATCTTGCCACTTGTCATTGTCTTTGGTTTGTAACTAAATTACACTTCAACTTATGAGTGGATTTCGCTTATTCCTGTAGGTATTTCATGAAATTTGTCGACTTTAAGCCTCGTATCCACTAGGCAACATTGACGCGCGATACTGTGGTGGTCAGCTTATTAGGGACACCAGTCAATTTTCATACAAACGAGGTTACTTTGAAGCCTTGGTTCAACGCCAGGATTGATCTGAGCTGTGATCTGATGATGGCCATCCAGGGATAGAATGGAGGACATCCAGATCGCTATACACACCCAACTGATCAGATCAGCATTCTAAGAGCTACTCAGCTCAGCTTTCTGAGTTTCACGATTTCCATACATTTTAATGCTATTTTCGTGGTTTTTTTAAACATATCCAAACAGCTCTTAGAATGCTGATCTGATCAGTTAGGTGTGTATAGCGATTTAGCGATCGGTTCTATCTGGATTGCCATCAAAAGATCACAGCTCAGATCAATCCTGGCGTTGAACCAAGGCTTCAAAGTAACCTCATTTGTATGAAAATCAACTGGTGTCCCTAATTAGCTGACCACCACTGCATATTATGCTATCTTACTTGCTTCTAGCTAATATTGAACATTACCCCTTCATCGATGGCGGCTAGCGCGAAGATAGTAGAGGGAGAGAGCTCAGTTTCGTTGTTGCGGAGCGCGCGCTCCAGGTTTTCTGAAGTGTCGTGGACGCCCGGCCGGATTTCGCAGAACCTGGTAAACAAAGTATTTGTTTATTTATTCTTACTTTGCCCAGCAATGGAACAGTATATAGGCTAATGGAAGAAGAAAAAACATTATTTACCAAATTGGTACAAACTAGGCAGGACTAGAAGCATTCTCTACCAATCAAGCGTGCGTCGGGAAAAACAGATTTATTTGAGAATTTTTAAGTGATTCCTTCATCAAAAGATGATGACGAAATTCTTTTTTGTTTTCTAAAACATCTAAAAATCTTCAAAAAAATCTAAAACGAGACGACATGAAGTTAAAGGAAGTCACTCCAGTAATCAATTTCATTAATGTATCAACTTATATCAACATCTCTTTTACTGGATGGATTTCAATGAAATTTTTACACGGATAGAATGAAATCTAGAATAATACAAAGGGTACTTTTTATCCCAAAATTCCTACAAGAGTGGAGCCCAAGGGCGCAGCCCTAGTCCTAACTAATATTATAAATGCGAAAGTGAGTTTATTTGTCTGTTTGTTACCAACCAATCTTCCTGAACTTTTGCATACACATAGTTTGAAGTACTGAGAAGTACATAGGGTACCTTTTATGCCGGGAAAAAGCACTGTTCCCGTGGGAAATTCACGCGGGCGAAGCCGCGAGCAAAAGCTAGTTAAACATAAATCTACTGCACAAGCATTGAAATTGGTCTATTACAGAATTTAACTCCATAAATTCTGTATACTACACGATAACGAAATTAAATGCCGTATAGTTTCAAACTTTCCACGGAACTAATACCATTTAATTTACTATAAATAGAAACTAAATTGAATAGGGTCTTGTTTCCTGCCGTCCTATATTACCCTAGTGCAATTCAGGGCTATTATGTTCCGTGACGTCACACGGGTATGTGTACGCAGGTCGGCAAATCGATTGTATGCTGTGACGAACATGGAAGATGTTGTTTACATTTAAATACTAGTTTAATTGCCCTATTAGCCTTCAGTGGAAATCTTGGGAAATTTACTCTAAGCATGATAGGACCAATACCACAGATTAGGTATAGTAACCAATAATACTGAATAATGATTTTTTTTCGGCATTTCTTTTCTGCATTTTCATGGCAATTACTACGATTATTTTGCAATATAGTGTGATTTTAGCTATGGATAATTTATACTTCATTCAGTAATAACAACTTTTTAATAAATTAAAATATTCGGAAATTTTCCAGCAGCCTAAACGAAGTCTTAGTTTCTGTATAAATACAATTATTTGAATATTTAAATGTGGAATATTTATTTTGGGCCAGTCCTCTGGCACAATGACCTCGAACACCAACTCGTTCTATTGTAAGGTCGAGTGTACACTTAGCAAAGTGCTATGCACAGACCTAAAAATTTTTTTAGGACCGTGGTGTCATGTTCCTTTCAGCCTCTTAGGAAAGTGTGGCCTGTAACTGGTTTCATTCGGTGGTGAGACAAAATATCGGTTTAAAAAAAACTTAAAAAATCGACAAAATAAATAACAAGAAATGTTGCCGTGGCTCCACTTGCGTTAATACTATAATTTTATATCCTCACTTCACTTCGCGTCTTCACATTGCGTTATCACTTCACTTCGAAACCGTGTCTTTTCTTTCAAAGATAACAGCAAAAGGTAAGTTGGGGTATTGTTCTCATCTCTAATAATGTGTAGGCAAGGCATGATGAACAAAAAACTCGTCAAGATAATTTGTAATGATTAGTAACTTAAGATATAGGAATGTTACAAATACCAAACTTGAGCCCTTGGATGGGTTGTATCTTCTGTATAAATATATAGGTAACATAAAAGAAGTACTTTGGATATAACAAAAAGAAATGCTTTCTCTATTATTTTTTTGTAAGCAATGTGGCCGCCTCCTAACAATACGTCACGTCTGATCTGGGCATAGGATTACGCATCAGTCATCAATTTGACAGTACACCATGATACGTCACGAGGGCAATGAACTTTGTCACTATGTGCAAGAATTGGATTTTGGTTTTGGTCCATATTGCATCGGAATCTAAATTTATATGAATTGCTATCCCAAATTAAATAAACTTATCTAATAATGTTGGCCGACATCTATAAAGATAAGACGAGATATTATTTTTTTAATTAACTTAGTATTTGGTGAAAGCAAAAAAGACGACAAATCTACATCCTTAAATTTCAGAAAATCTTTTTTCAACACCAGAAATGAATAACGATTTATTTTCCGCATTAGCTATCCCAAAAACCTCACTGTCCTTACCTGTTCATGGTCGTCTTAGCTAAGATGACCTGGAGACGGTGTTGCTAGGAGCAAAAATATTTATTGGAAAGTGTAGGGGAATGTAAATCACGTGCGTCATACGAACGTCTGACTCATGTAATTTTAGGTGTAAAATCTAGTACATTTTAAAATAAATAGATTATTTTTACCAACGCATTACGAGTATCATTCTACGTCACCCAACACGCACTCGTAACTAACCAACAGTTACATTGTTTTTTTTTTTTTTATTAAAAATTTGTGTGCGTTTGACCTCAATCTTGCCTGATGGGAAGCATAGATGAGGTCTACGGTGGTACACGCAAACTCAAAATATGCCTATTCACTCTTGCCTTGAAAACCCCTAAATTATATTTGTCGGGAAAGAACGACGCGGGGAGAGAATTCCATACCTTAGCGGTTCGCAAGATAAAGCAGGAGGCGAACCGAGAGGTGCGGTGAGCTGGAATATCAACCACATAAGGATGGCATTGGTGACCCCGACGTGATTAACATTCCCCATACAAAGGTAACCATACCTCTCGATATTGGCGGTCCAGAGCACGATGACAGTATCCAGCTTCTTCTTATCGCGGAAGTCCTTGATACCAAGAACCTCACTGTCCTTACCTATTGATGGTTGTCTTGGCTAAGCGGACCTGGGAGACGGTGTTGCAAGGATCAAAAATATTTATTGGAAAGCAATACCTCTCGGTGTTGGCGGTCCACAGCACGATGACAGTGTCCAGCTTCTTCTTATCACGGAAGTCCTTGATACCAAGAACCTCACTGTCCTTACCTGTTGATGGTCATCTTAGCTAAGATGATCTGGGAGACGGTGTTGCAAGGATCAAAAATATTTATTGGAAAGGAATACCTCTCGGTGTTGGCGGTCCACAGCACGATGACAGTGTCCAGCTTCTTCTTATCGCGGAAGTCCTTGATGTCCGCTCGCAGCTGCAGGTACTGCTCTTGCTTGGTACCGCGAATCAGGTTTGTAGCGCGGTCCGCCTGGTGACAATATATGTATAGTATAATCATAGACATAGAAAAAAAATCATTCTTAAATATATATATAAACTTGATTGTCAAATAAAGCCCAAAAACGTTCTTACTAGTGTGCTCCAAATTCAATTTTTTTTACAGATTGTTCACAAATTCTATGGAACCAAAACACACCAAAAATGTCAAACTTGACAAAACAAAAATGACACTCACAGAAGATATTACCTGTCCTTCACCAACATAGGCAAAACCATATCTGACATCCCGCTTCCTCAGCTGTCTGTGTCTCTAAATATATATTTTTTTTCTAGCTCTATGAGTATAATCCAAGTATAACATCTATACATATAATAAAACAATTTATTAAAATATTTTGTCTGTACATTTAATATTTTTGACTGAAATGGATAGAGGGAGACCTAAAAAGAACAATAGTAAGCAAAAAAATTTTTTTGGAATTTCTTGTCTGTCTGTCTGTCTGTCTGTATGTATGTACGCGTTTCACGCAAAAACTACTGGACGGATTTGAATGAAACTTTTTTTGTTGTATAGCTATTAAGCCTGGGCAACATATAGACTATAATTCATTTTGAAAACTGGAACACCTGATGAAGAACCATAACAGAACAGCTAAACTATAAGAAATATGGAAATGGTGCCGTTCAACCTGATGAGCATTTTCTGCTGACGTATAAAAATTGAAGATCTGGAACATCTGATGAATAACTCCAAGAGATCAGCTACACTAAGTATAACATATTATATGGAAATAGCACCTTAGCAAAACTTGAAATAATCTGATAAACATTATCTGTAGACGTATAAAAATCAAAAATCAGAAACATCTGAAACAGTTTGGAACATAAAATAAAATTTCATCTAAGCGAAACTCACGCGGGCGAAGCCGCGGGCGACAGCTAGTCAATATATAAAAATCTTCCGTTACCGACTGTGTGACTGACAGAAAACGCACAGCCAAAAATACTGGGCGTGTGAAGCTGAGATTTGGCATGTTGTTCCTTAAGGAGTGTAGGGGAAGCACTAAGAGGATTTCTCGAAATTCCCACGGGAACATCTTCCATGCTAGTTTTTAATAATATTTTTCACTTTATAAGCTACGAGTACAATAAAATTAGAACGTATACTACACAAAAGTTTCCCGTACATAATTTTCCCGTTCAAGGGTTTTGATGCCAATTTATTTCGAAAAAAGTGCCTCAGCACACGAATAATAAAGTGAACTTCTCATTTTTAAGTGTAGTTAAAATAATTCGAGTCCGAAGACAACTACACGATTCTTGTGTCACGAGTTCAAGGTTGGAGTGTATCGATTTACCCCAGATGTAGTCCACTTGCATCCAGCGTCTATTTCAAGGCCAAAAGATGTGTACAATGTATTAAATTTACTTCACAGTAACATGTACATACATACGTCATAATCACGTCTCTATCCCTTACAGGGTAGACAGAGCCAAGAGTCGTGAAACTCGAAGGCCACGCTTAACTGAATAGTAACATGTATCGATTGTTAATGGAATTTAGCATTTTCACACTGATCAATAATCATTCAACCTATATCAAATCAAATCATTTATTCGCAATAAAAAGGGTTTACAATGATGGTTCAAAATTATATTATGTCCTTATATAATTGTGTATTTAATTTTTGCATGCCAGTATGGTGGTGGATGGTGTAACATGATGGACTTTCCCCTTTTGATCAAATATTTCAATCTATTTTACATAAACTCCGTTTTTTCTTATTTATCCTATTATGTAAACAATCTTCACAGTACTTTTTGTTAAATTTTGCTGAAAATAAATAAAATATTAGTTCAAACCTAAACATTCTAAAGTAAGACATTTATTAACCACGAAAGTAATTTCCTAAAAAGTCTATTTTAATTTATATTGTTGTAAAATCATAAAAAGACATGGTAAGTACATTATTGTTTACATAATAGGACAAGTAGGAAAAAACGGAGTATACTTAGCTAATTCTATAGCAGTCCCCTAGAAAATGATATATATAATTGTTGTGCATAGTATCTCTCTCTCTCAGCCTAAAGACGTCCACTGCTGGACAAAGGCCTCCCCCAAGGATTTTATCCGTGGGGGGTTTTGCCGTAATCGCCACGCTTGGCAGGCGGGTTGGCGATCGCAGTGTGATGGCATAGTACGCGGACAGATGCTGCTGCCCATCCTCCGGTGTTTTTGAACACAACAGGTGAACATAACATACACAAACACGTAACCTTGGCTATACGGAGGTGTACGTCCCAAATCTGACAGGATCGATACAGATACAGCGCACCCTTGAAAATTTTCCGACGACGACGTGTGAAATTAAAGGGAAGTAAATATGTAAATGGTCTTATGTCCAGCATTGGACTTTTTGTGGCTCATATGATGATGATGGAGAAAAAAGATATCACGATGAACTGTTTTATGTATGTTCATGGGAGATATTTAAGAAAAAATGTATGAGGAGTCTAAAACCAATAGAAGCCAAAATTTTATTTTTATTTGTTATCTGTATGTTTGTAAGCACATCACGTAATAACTACTGAATGAAATTTGATGCGGTTTTCGTTTCATTTTGATACACTGCCGCGTCACGTAGAACCTGAGATATTGACAATAGTCAAATTCCGCGCAAACAAAACATTTTGAAGAAGGACTATTAATAATAGTCTTCCTTAAAAAAAATTTCTTCAACGAAGTTCGGTTTAACCTAATGTGGAACGAACTTCGGCCCATCCCTAACTGTTATCAATATTTATTCGAGAGACGGTAAACGAAGCGTAGGACCTTCGGCTGCTAGATAGTTCGACGATTTGTAAAGAGTATTGCTAGCAAGAACTGGATTGCGATAGCCCAGGATAGAGCTTGGGGGTAGACAGCGGGAGGCTTATACTCTCCTTTACAGTGGGTAATGGAAAGCTGAAAATAATGATCAGATGAAATTTATTTCATTAATCACTAGCTGTGCCCCGGAGCTTCGCTCCCGTGAGAATTTCGGGATAAAAAGTACCCTATGTGCTATTCCCGGTATTTTTCTACCCGTATACCAAATTTTATCGAAATCCGTCCAGTAGATTTTGCATAATTGAGTAACAAACATCCCCACAAACTCACATCTTTAATAAAAATTTATTGTGTAGTCCATGGGATGGCAACGACCTTGTACGATTGAGTGCCAAAAATAGTTTGACGTTGAAAGCATGTGGATACGAATGGGTAGCAGTGGCAACTACACAATAAAGCCTCAGACGGAAGGAAAATTAATATTAATTCTTATCTACATAATAGGTGTGTCACGCCATATTAATACATGACGTTCAACCATAGAATTCGAAATATTATAAGCCAAGAACTGATAGGAGTGGCATTCGTCGAAGTCGCTAGGCGCAGCTATTTTTCATTTATTTAATACTTGCGAACTTGCAAAAAGCGCAAAGTTGAATTTGGGACACGTTTTACAACACGGTAGATATCAGCTGCTTCAATTCATTATGATGGGCAAAATAGAAGGCAAGAGACGTGCTGGAAGGCGTAAAAAAATCATGCCTAAAAAGCATACTTGAGTGTACCGGAGTCACCAGGGTTGAAGAGCTGTTTCGCATAGCGACGAACAGAGAAGAGTTTGCGAAACTGACGGTCAACCTACAGTGATGGAGAGGCACTACAAGAAGAAGAAACGGAACTTCTATTTACACATTATATTCCAAATTCGGTGTGTTGAACCAATACAAAGTATGCAGACATATCGTGAGTCATAAATCAAACAACTAGAATATAAAACACCATATTAACAACATGTGATTAAGTACACAAAAGGTTACACGTAAGAGGCATTGCATTTTAGCATCTATTTCCGCGACATTAAGATCCATGTGAGCTGATCTAACGTGGCGTTGTATGTACCAGGAAAGCCGGTTCTTATCTTGTTTAGCTAATATCACACACATGGCAACGAATTATTAATTTAACCTAAGTTATCATATCGCTAATACAAAACAAAAGCATTTTAGAAATAGCCTACGGCCAAACGAGGGGCGTAGCTACTGGCGTGTATCAGCCGTATCAATTATTTGGGGCCCTCGAGCTACAGGGGCCCCGAACCTCATTGGTCATCAAGCAATTAGGGAGAGACATTTTTTCCTCTGGCGTTGGGAGGCAGGGCCCAAGCCGATGTTGCCACAGGGCTCCCGAAATCTCGATGGCCTCGATCGGTGTTGCTACGCCACTGGGCCAAACATAGTCGCGAGCAAAAATATAATACCGCTCGCAATGAAAATGTTTTATAAACAATACGAAACATGATGGAAAATTTTATCCTTGCACGTGGACTGACGTCTACTGAAAACATGTGTTCTAATAATAAATTGGTTTTTGGTGGTCAATGATATTCATGACATGATAAAAGACCAAAATCAAACATCAAAATCATCATTTTTCGACTTCGTGGCGAAGTGGTCACCGCATCCATCCACCATCTGGATAGTCTAGGTTCGATTCCTAGCGCGGGAAAATATCTGTACTTGTTTTCCCAGATCTTTGCCTGCGGTTCAAGGTGAGTTGTGCTTTGTGCTTGTTTCTGTGTTTGTGTCCATTGGACCCACAGTACAAGCTTCGTGTGCCCACACGAAATTCACGTTAAATGTTGAAAAAAAAAAATTATACATCTGGGACTGTCTACAAAGATTAAAACCGTTGTCAACTAATTTTCGTTTGAAGCTCCCGAAATCCCGGAAATTCCATTCTTATCAATGTTTGCGTTATAAAATAAAGCTGTGTTCCGATAAGGAACAGTTTATCTTATACATGAAAAAATAGATTAACATTTTTTTTAAAATCGGCTCTGGAGAAAATAATAAAGAGGAGTTTGCTACCACAATCACAAGCTGACACCGAAATACTCTGGCTGCGACCACGGGAGGCTGCAAAGTTCCCGAAACGTCAGTCGCTATAAATAAATAAAATAAGATTCGTGCTAAGTCCTGTTAAAATAGCTATGGGGAGTTTGTGTTATCACTTCTTCGGCGCTTGCATTTAGAATAAGTAAATTATTGACATCAATTAGTGACATAATAATATTTTTTTACATGAATAGAAATTAGTTTTTGGTTTCAGTTTATAATTTGTAGTAAAAAAGGATAACCAATGAAATTACATAACAGTAAGTAACATCACACTAAAACTAATATTATAAAATGGAAGTGTTCATGTAAGTATGTTTGTAGGGGGTATCTTCGAAATTACTAAACCGATTTCAAGAAATATTTCACGAATAGAAAACTACATTATACCTGAGTGACATTGGCTACAGTTTATGTATGTACCTCCCGAGCGAAACCGGGGACGGCGCTAGTCTATCTTCTATCTATATATATGTAACTCAAAGGTGACTGACTGACTGACATAGTGATCTATCAACGCACACCCAAAGCACTGGACGGATCGGGCTGAAATTTGGCATACAGGTAGATGTTATGACGTAGGCATTCCCTAAGAAAGGATTAACGCGAGCGAAGCCGCAGGCGCCAGCTAGTAACTAACATAGAAACTTAAACTTGAAATGGCAAAGAACGACATAACAACGTTATCCGACACGACTGTTTTATAAACATCGGAGTGGAAACTTCTGGTCTTCCTACAGCGATCATAGACAATTGCTGAATTTTGTAAACACACACACACGCGCTTCGCAAAAGTCAAACAATAGGGGACCGGACAACTTTTTTTTTGACGCTTCTTTGAAATATCTCACATTAATAGAAATATCCGAAAAAGAATCACGTCCATAACCTAAGTATTTTTCAAGATATAGCAAAAAACAATTCACAAGCGATGTTTGGGCAATACCAAAACGCCCCTAACTAATCGTGCATTCATATGACGTCACGCGTAGAAAATGGACTTTCCCTAAAAGTTTGAACTCTAATAAATCCGCTCAGGAGAATAAACTCGTGCTGAAAAGTCGCAAAATGTGTTTAATTATATGTATTCTATCATAAAATTACATATTTTTAACAATCCTCATACCTTGGCCGGTCCCCTATTCTACACGTGGCGATTATGTGACGGTTTGGTATAGTCCGTATAGTGTGTTTCTAAGGCAGGCTAGTGTGTTTCTAAAAACAGCGACACGAAATGTTTTGTCTCCGTCGCTCTTCTTAAAACATATCCTAGTCATGCTGGGACTACATGCACCAAAGGGCTAATGTACGTGTACCATAGAGGACCTTTGTAAGGCCAACGATAGAGTGGTTGGCGTTACCACGACTGGTCAGGGAAAATATTAAGATTTTTGCCATTTCGAGTCGACAAGAAGAACATATATAATGGTGTAAAATTATCGCGACAGCGTTCTTTTGACATCCTCAACTCAGTTTATTTTAAAAATGGGACAGCAGTCTTCTTCAGGGTTTCGGGACGATTTTTATTATTTACTTGCCGCGCCCCGGGGCTTCGATAAAAAGTACCCTATGTGCTATTCCCGGTGTTTTTCTACTCCTGTACCAAATTTCATCGAAATCTGTCCAGTAGATTTTGCGTGAATAAGTTCCAAAAATAACACAAACTCACATAAAAACTTATCTGTGTGATTTGTCCATATATATTTATTATTATTATTATTTATTTATAATATTAGTAGGATTATTGTAAAACAGGCTTTGATCAGAAAGGTTGACTCTATCTGAGATATAGATATCTGTGCTATTTATATAGTCTATGAATTAAGATCATACGATTGAAATGAGTCATCCTACAGGCATGCACCATATAATACTAAAACATTGCAATCAAACTTATTGCCATGGACTTATATGGCTAGCAGTTTATGTAGCTTTACGTAACGAAAACCACACGTACTAAAACGTGACTCTGTTACGTGTACGGGTTATAATTACACTGCTTACGTGGGATACCCTATTTCCTGCACTATAAAGGTTATTATCGAACTACTTGATAGACAATTATAGTCCTTCCAGTCTGTAAAACCTTGTAGTAATTAACAGCAGAGTTTTCAGGTTTCGTCTACTAAGCTTGGTTAACAGATGCTTGGAAAGATTATGATAAGTACCTAAGAAATTAACACTCGTATTCACTAACGTTACTCGGAAGGTTCATAGTGCCTGTCAGCTCACAGGGACTCAAAAACCTACTTTACTACTAAATACTTGAGGGACAAACGTCACTGCTCGTCCAATAGAAAGGCTTGCTATCGAACTGAAAAATGCCTCACTTCGCATGCCCAAGTAACATTTTGGGTTTTAGAAAGATTTTGAAAAGGTTCTAGAACCTTTGTATGGAAATCTACTCGTAAGTCTTAATAGACTCAATAACATTATGTTAACCATATATATACCTCCTGTGTGCAAAAAGGGCCCACGTTTTAGAACCTTTTCGAGAGCTACAGCAAAACCTATAGTCCTTATCAGAATACCTTAATTTAACGTTAATATAACCTTGTATAGACAGCTTTAAAAGTTATAAATTAATCTTGGATGTAACCTATGACAACTTAAAACCTTTTTGATGGACTTTAATAAATGCCTTTTCAAGAATCCCGGGTTTTAAAATGTTTCTGTTTAAGATATTTTTACACAAAACACCAATCGTGGCTTTAAATACAAACAAGTTTTAAAAAGGCGAGATATGAGTGATGTATTCATAACGAAATAATTTGGAGCTTGTTAAAGTCAGGCAATATTATAAAAATACTGCGACTATCACTTTATTGTGAAATGTTAGGATAATTGGCTGGTTATACGAGACGGGCCTTTCGAAAGTTAAAAATTTTGAAGATATTTTAATGCAATATGAGTATAAAATGAAGTGGTTGGTGGCAAATCGCATTGGAAATAAAACTTCTATTCAAAGAAAAAGCATTATATATTAAATCGTACAGCATACGTTTCTAAATATTGCCTTTTGGATAAAATATTGCTATTTGCTTAATTTTTTTTAATTATTTCAGTAAAAAAATATGGCTGTCGTTAACAAATTACTAGAGAGCATTTTAATTAACCTTTTTAGGATTGTAACAACAACAAGCTTTTAATGTTTGCCAAATTAGGAGCTAAGGGTTATATCGCAGAGCTAGTTAAAACGACTAAGCTATTTTCGCAGCTCTAAGGTTATCGCCAGGAGTAGTTCAAAACTTACGAGTCGCGAAAACAACCGCTGAGCATATTTAGTTGCTTTTAAGATTTAGTTATAGAAGCCGACCGAATCATCTGTGCCGGTTCATCTTGCAATAGCGTTGCCGGACTATCGATAGTTTGTTTGTTGAAATATAAGTGTCATTAGTATCGACAGTATTTATACTTTCTATAGTATTTATTAGAATACATCAATAGTATCGAAAAGCAATAAACGATAGTTTGGGTTATCATCAATAGTATTGCAAATTATTGGATATCGATACTATCGATGGTATCGATACTATCGATGTTATGGATACTATCGATAGGCCTATCGATAGTGTGACTATTTTTCAAGGTTACAATACTATTGACAATACTATCGATAGTCAACACTATTGCTGCAACACTATCTTGCAATCGATGCTGTTGCTTTGAAGTCGGGGAGACAACTGATATTTTTTGAGGATGCCTTTAAAGCTTTAGAATATTCTTGAAATACTTTAATTACGCCTTCAGCTCATAAACAATATCTTATTGGTTTGGATTTTTACCAAGCAGTCAAAATTAGTTTGCCTGGACAACTAAATACAGCCTAAAGGTTTATATGTAGTAAGTTTTAGGAAATTACTTAAAGGCGAGTTCAACATTTCATAACTTTATAGTTTTATCAAACCTAAAATTTTAACCTTTAGATCACAATTAAGCATAGTGCTATCTTTTTCAGAACCTATGAGACAACTATGAGATCCTTAGTCTTAATGCTCTTGAAACACGAGTCAAAATTACTTTAATTTAAACTCTTGTCCGCGGCTTGAAGGTTGTAGTAATAAACAATTAGTTTTAGGACTTATTAATCATTCTCAAATACTTTTTAGTACCAGATAGCATAACAATAACCTTCTAACGACCATTTTCGAACCTAAAGGCATTTTTTACAACCTAGACCCGAATCAAATGTTACTTGGGTGTCGACTTACGCAAGTATTGTTTGTGAATACGGGTGTAAGAGTAATAAGTTTATTTCCTAAAAACATGAATAAGGAAGTGATCAACCACAGCCTTCTCTACAGTAGAGAAGGCTATGGATCAACAGAACTTTTGTACAAATTGGTTACTTGATTGATCACTTAAAAATAAAATATTTATAACTTTTTGAATTAAGATTTTTTTTACTTAGGGTGAAGTTTGACTGAAAAATATATAGTGTCGTGTAGTGATAAAAACGTTAATATCTATAAAAAATAAATAGGGACCATATTGCCTAAACTACGTAATGCTCTTTTGAAGCTTTATATCGGTTTCTTTAAATCTGTGCTTAGGTGTAGGTACATTAAAAACAGTACCTAATATGCCCTGTGACCTGTGTTACAGAACTGTTTTATATTGCTTTAAATCGCAAGAAATAACAGGTTTTCGCCATTTGCGTGCTTCAAACCTGAATCTATTTTGAAAAAAATTGAAGGACATTATACGACATATTAATTAAATATGGCGAATTTAAACAAGGAGATATAAAGCACGTAGGTATGTTCAAAGTTCAGTAAATTTATTTAATTTAATTTAAATATTAATAAGATGGTCGTGACCGGCATTTTCAAACGCGGTATAGACTGCGTATATATATATACATAAATTAAACTGTAACTGGTCTGTATTTGTACATAGGATATATTTAAGAAAAACTATAGGGCCAATAGAAGCCAAAACTATTTTTTTTCTAATTTATGACTGTCTTTATGTTTGTTTGCGCATGACGCAAAAACTACTGGACAAAATTTGATGCAGTTTTTACATATGTATTGTTGAGGTTCTAACTTAAAATCTGGAGGTTTTATTTCTGATACGCCGCTTAAAACTCGAAATATTTACCAATACTACTAACATAGTTTTATATAAGTAAATTACGCGCGGACTAAGTCGCGGGCACAAGCTAGTAATCAATAGACTAGTATAGAAGACATTTTCATGTCACATTAGTGCCTGAAGAGTAGGGCTTGTCATAAGTTGTCATCGGTACCAAATTTTTAATATTAATAATAGACACAAAATGTTCCGACAACTCCGTATAATTAAATATAATACACAGAAACGTCTCGCACGCTACAGAGAACCAAAATGACGACTGAAGTCCATAGCTCATGGTATAGAGTCCCTTAAGTAATATGAGTCGCGCACACACACCAACTTCATGGCTAACAATATAAACTACCAGAAAATACCAGACTTTCCGGTACTTTATATGAGAATTTGGTACCGATACCAACCGGTAAGAAGCCCTGCAGAAGAATTATGGAACTTCATTTTTTTTTTAATCGATAGTATCGATAGCCAATAGTTTGCAATACTATTGATGTTAACCTCTTGATAGTATCAATAGTGTAACTATCAAGGTCAACTATCGATAGTCAAACTATCGTTAGTCCTGTAACGCTACTATAAAACTCACCTGATTAGCCGCAATGAAGTCAGGATCATAGATGGCGGGTCTGGGCTTCATGGTCGCCATTTCTTTCCTGAGTTTCTGCTGGAGGTCGTAGTCTATGACCTTTGCGCGCACCATAGACTCCGCCAAGTTCAGAGGACTGATGTCCCAGCCATCAATATCTTGTGGAAATAAAAAAAATATATATTGAAAATGTCGACGTCGACATAGAGAGGCTGACCAAAAATGAAGTATCAGCTCAATCTCTTTACGCAAAAAGGGTGACTGGACTGGTCTGGGGAGGCTGGTTGACTGGAAGAGATCCTTTCATGAGTTAAGTCCGCCATTGGGAATTTACCTTTTTATTTATGTTACTTTTAACTATGTATCCTGAGTACAATAAAGATACTACAAACAAAGGGCCCAAATTGGAGGCTCAAAATTAAAAAAATGAAGAATGGTGTAGGTTAAAAAAAAGTGACAGTTTTGGCTACATTGCACCTGTGTCAAAAATAAAAACGAACTTGTTTCAACACAATAGTTAGACTACCAAATTAATAACTCCCAAAATAGTAGTAGTAACAGTCAAATTAAAAAAATATATTAAAAAATATGATTTTAGTATGACAAGATGGTCGGATGAACTTAGGGCATTCAACAGAAAGTGGATAGGAAAGACCAGAGATAGGAACACATAGAAAGAGAGTGGGGAGGCTTTTGCACAGCAGCGGGACATGTTATAGCTACAAAAAAAATATTTTAATATAGGAAAACAGATTTCTGAGGATTAATTAATGGTAATGCTTACCCGGGACAGTATAGGCTAATAAAAAAAAATGCTTACACAAATCATCTGGATGAACCATTGGCAATAGTTGAGACATGGGAACATAGAAATCCTGCCCCTTCTCGTCAATGCCTAGTCTGACTGTGGAAGCTTGTGTTATTGATCCGAACCTGAGAGAAAATAAAAAAAAATTGCGAATAATTAAAAATATATAAAAGGTTTATTTGTGGATGGTTTGGTTTGTTATATTCAAAATAGACACTTTATAATCTTTACCCAATAGAATGAAGAAAGCTTCCAAAAAAATGAGGCACTAGCAAAAAAAATTTGACTTGCATAACAAAAATAAAGTATCTACATACCAGTTGGAATCCATCTGTCCATTCTTCGTTGTCCATGACAGTTGGTGCCGATTGGCCAGCACAGCGGCAGTGAAGGTGGACCCGTTGTTGCCTCCCCAGCCCACCAACATCACTCCCACTTTGCCCACCTTCCTCCCTGTACGGAGACTTAGCGACTTGCGGTATGGCTTGGCCTATGAAATGTACATAATGTGTCAGTCCACAAGAAAAGGTACGTTATTTGTATTATTTATTTTGCTAATTTGGGACGCCAGTGCAAGCATCAGACTAGTGACCACTCATGCCGAGACCCTATTAAATAGCTATATTAAATTTAGATGTATTAAAATCAAACTGGCTAAAGAGGACTGAATGTAGACTTATAACAATAATAAAATGTATCTGCCTATTCTATCTGAGTGCCATATGACTAAATAAAATAAAAGCTATTACTCTATTTATCTATGCTAAATAGATTTTGTTTGTTTAAGCTATGGGAATATACACTAGGATTGGAAAAATATAACTTTGTAATCACTCATGAGAAATAGGACAGAATGTTGTGTTTTATTACTATTTTTTCTTTAATTTTATTTTATTTTTGACTGTACACAATCTAGTGTATGTATAAAGTTAATAAATAGCTCCTCTGGCATGTTAGGCAACCAAGACTGTTTCATGAGTTTCTTTTGACATTTCTTCTCAGCAGTGGTCGTTCTGAAATGCTTGTAGTTTGTAGCTTTGAGACATAGTATATTATGATTAAATAATTAGTTATCGACGTGAAAAAGAGCTTTCTTTGAAGGCCAAGTTTCAATAAAAAATTTTGATTTTGACTTTAACTTTGAATGTAGGGATAGCATCACTATATAGCATATTACCACAGAAGTGGAACTGCTAATCTAACAGTTAATTAGTCATGTCAGATGCCTTTAGGTGACCTGAGAAAAATTTAACCCCAGTGATATCTTTATCACACTAGATATAAAATAAAAACTGAATTCTGAAGTTTTTACTAATCCTGGAACCAGTCGATTTGGAATATTTTTTTTAATGCTGATAGCCACAATATTAGAAAGGCTTAGTTGCAGTGATGTGAAAACATGTGAAACAAATAGGCATTTGTTTCCCAATATAGATTCATGTTCACACACTTCTCAAGACAAGATTACATTCTCATATTATTTTAAAGTTTTCGAAACTCACTTTGGCTGCATTAATAATTATATGGTCAGCCATCATTAGTGATCTGCCAAAAATTTACCAACACAGGAAATTATTATTCAATTCTCAGATCATAAAAGTGTTATTATTTCTTTTGAGTTTTTTGCTGGTATGTGTCACTAGTGCAGAGGCTAAGCCCATGATGGCCCTCTTTCAAAGGCAATAAACAATTGGAATGGAAACCCATGATGGACCTTAAAAAGTATAATGGGAATGTAAAGAAAGGTCTGTAATTCTATTAGAGAGATTACACAGAATAAGAATACCTTGCTATAGCAACAGCTCATTTCGAAATAGAGAATTTTTAGTGATGAAGTACAGAAACATCGAGAAATTAAAATCGATACGATGGGCAAACGGGGGGCGGTATAATATATCTACAGGCGTTACCATGTACTCACCACAATTTCATTGCCATTTTTAGTCACCAAAGTCTCCTCATATTCGTAATCAGAGAAAATGTAATCTTCAGTGTATTTTGTGTTAGGGCTTTTTACAACCAAATTTGTATTATTCTCCATTTCGATAGCGGCCACACGGGTTTCGTTTATTTAAGCAGTATCCAATAACAATAACTTTTATGAAATTAAAAATGAATCGTTTTTCGCTTAAATATTTAAAGGGTACGGTAATTTTATTTTATTCTTTTTCAAAATATACCGGCACTACCACACACCACGGCAACAAATCAACTGACATGACTAGAGATGGGCGCTTGGATAAATTTCCGGAAGGTAAAAATGGGAAAGAATGGGTAGAATTGGTAAAAATTAATTTATACCCATTTTTACCCGATATTTTTTATTTATACCGGGAAGAAATTAAAATGAAAGTAAATTATCCTTATTTTTTTTAATACTGATAAAATAATAATTAAAGTATAAATATTAGGTGTGTTTTGATTATAAGGAAGATAAATAACTAGTTGTTTTCGGTTCAAATATTAAAAAAACATAAACAACAGATTTAAAATCATATGTATTCAAATAATATTTTGAAAATAATTATGCATTTTTAGTATATGGCTGTTTAAAGTAGAATTAACAAAATAATCAAAACATCTTCAGTTGTATTATAGACTATCTTTTGCCCGCAGCTTCGCCCGCGTGAACTTCCTTCGGGAACAGTGCTTTTTCCCGGGATGAAAAGTATCCTATGGCCTTCTCAGTACTTCTAACTATGTGTATGTGAAATAGAAAGATTGGTTGAGTAGATAAAGCGTGAAGAGGTAACAAACAAACTCAATTTCACATTTATAATATTAGTTAGGATTTGGAGGTAACTTCGCAATATTTTTCTATCGAGAAAATTTTATGCAAGCGTGTTTTTGAGAGAGTTAGTAAATAAGTTCCATAACGACCGGTCCTGCGCTGCCCGCATCCGGTCGTTATGGAAATCCTTGGGGGAGGCCTTTGTCCAGCAGTGGACGTCTTTCCTCTGACAGAGAGAGAGAGAGTGTAATTAAGTTGGCTGACATTCGTGTAAGGCAGGCCTTACGATTCGATGATCGCCTAGCCGTTCAATAGAATTCCGGCATTTGGCAAACTTGTTCGTCGCCCCGGCATAACATTTATCGTCTAAAACCAGTTGGCTGCGAATGAGTCAGAATAAAGATACCTATATCTTGTCAGGTCTTTTTGTAACCAAAACGTAAATTGTACACTTTATAAGTACTTTTATACACAGTACTTAACTTAAAAACTAAATATGTGCTTATTTCATAATAAATCTTAACGATATATTGTAAAATATCGTAATTACAAACATTTTAATTGATTTAAATTTTTACCCGGTATAAATTAAAAATTCCTGGGAAAATATGGGTATAAATGGATAAATTTCCGAGTCTCGGAAATTTATCGGGTAAATGCCCATCTCTAGTCATTACGCAAACTCGGCTTTATTAGCGCGCTCGTCTTCGGCTCGCGCGCCAATATCGCCTCATGTGCGTAATGACCAACTTAGCACACTTGTATCGTAATGTACTATTATCACTGGCAGAAAATTAAGAAATCGAAACTTTTTATGTCAGTTTCATTTGAAATGTCAAAACATGTCAGAATTCCACGGAAATCTATTATTTTTGGCACATAAATAGACGATGAGCCCGCGATGACCACACATTTCATATTTTGATAATGCTGAATGTTTCTCTAATGTATCTCATGCTTAGTCGCATGAAGTTTGGATCTTAGTTGCTTATGTACGTAATATGGATAGCAAAAGTGATTTTTATAGGTATAAAAAGCACCCTTGGGGACCTCTCAAAGTAACATTAAATTCAGCTTTTATTATAAAACACATATAAGTATAATTTATTAAAGTTAAAATGTCTGGCAGGGTTTTATATCTGCACCAATTGCTTGGCAATGGATGGCATGATTTTAATTATTATTCGGAATAAAATCTTAAAAAAACTTCTACTTTGAGGAAATTGAGCTACCACTATATATTATTGCTACAAATTATATGATTAAGTAATCATGATGCAACTTTTATAATCGACTAGCTGTTGCCCGCGGCTTCGCCCGCGTGACTTTGGCTTAGATGAAAAGTCTTTTTGTGTTCCAAACTATTTTCTGTGTTCCAATCTTCGATTTTTATACGTCTAGAGAAAATGCTCATCAGATTAACCAAGTTTTGCTATGGCGCCATTTCCGTATATGTTATAGTGTAGCTGGTCTCTTGAAGTTATTCATCAGATGTTCCAGATCTTCAATTTTTATACGTCAGCAGAAAATGCTCATCAGGTCGAACGGTTTTTGCTAAGGCGCCATTTCCATATATGTTATAGTGTATCTGGTTTATTGGAGCTTTTCATCAGATGTTCCATATCTTCAATTTTTATACGTCAGTAGAAAATGCTCATCAGGTTGAACGATTTTTGCTAAGGCGCCATTTCCATGCATGTTATAGTGTAGCTGGTCTCTTAGAGCTTTTCATCAGATGTTCCAGATCTTCAATTTTTAGTACGTCAGCAGAAAATGCTCATCAGGTTGAACGATTTTTGTTAAGGCACCATTTCCATATTACTTATAGTTTAGCTGTTCTGTTATGGTTCTTCATCAGGTGTTCCAGTTTCCATAATGAATTATAGCCTATATGTTGCCCAGGCTTAATAGCTATACAACAAAAAGAGTTTCATTCAAATCCGTCCAGTAGTTTTTGCGTGAAACGCGTACATACATACAGACAGACAGACAAGAAATTCCAAAAAAATTTTTTTGCTTTCTATTGTTCTTTTTAAGTGTCCCTCTATCCTTTTTAGTCAAAAATACTAAATGTACAGACACAATATTTTTACTGTTTTATTATATGTATAGATAGATAATCGCTATTTCTGTGTAAGGGACATGCAAAGAGAATCTTGAGTTTTCATAAAATAACGAAGGGCACGCAGTCGCGGGCTTTTGCTCTATAATCCAATGTTTGTATGTTAATATTTTGTTAGGTATCTTTAAATTTACCGAACAGATTCTGACGTGGTTAAAATGGGACCAACTTGGGAATAGACTCTTTCGAATAAAAAATATTTCGGAAATCAGTCCACAGTAGGCGGAGAAATCGGCGAACATAACATGGGCGTGCTTTTTCCCGGGATGAAAAGTATCCTATGGCCTTCTCAGTACTTCTAACTATGTGTATGTGAAATAGAAAGATTGGTTGAGTAGATAAAGCGTGAAGAGGTAACAAACAAACTCAATTTCACATTTATAATATTAGTTAGGATTTGGAGGTAACTTCGCAATATTTTTCTATCGAGAAAATTTTATGCAAGCGTGTTTTTGAGAGAGTTAGTAAATAAGTTCCATAACGACCGGTCCTGCGCTGCCCGCATCCGGTCGTTATGGAAATCCTTGGGAGGCCTTTGTCCAGCAGTGGACGTCTTTCCTCTGACAGAGAGAGAGAGAGTGTAATTAAGTTGGCTGACATTCGTGTAAGGCAGGCCTTACGATTCGATGATCGCCTAGCCGTTCAATAGAATTCCGGCATTTGGCAAACTTGTTCGTCGCCCCGGCATAACATTTATCGTCTAAAACCAGTTGGCTGCGAATGAGTCAGAATAAAGATACCTATATCTTGTCAGGTCTTTTTGTAACCAAAACGTAAATTGTACACTTTATAAGTACTTTTATACACAGTACTTAATTTAAAAACTAAATATGTGCTTATTTCATAATAAATCTTAACGATATATTGTAAAATATCGTAATTACAAACATTTTAATTGATTTAAATTTTTACCCGGTATAAATTAAAAATTCCTGGGAAAATATGGGTATAAATGGATAAATTTCCGAGTCTCGGAAATTTATCGGGTAAATGCCCATCTCTAGACATGACAGATCTGAGAAGTTGATTGGAAGACATGACAGCTAACAAAAGTGAATGAATGAATATCAAGCGTTGACAGTTGACAGCCGTGCTCCGTGTGACAGCGAAAGTCAAACAAACTTCAGCTGAATGATTCAATAATTGACAGCAATGTTAACCATGCAAATGCCAAATGCTGCTCTTTTAAATATTATTAGTGATTAGGTGTTACTATGTTAAAAAATACATACTGACTTTTGCCTAGTGGTTTGCCTTTATTTTTTATTTATTTACTCTTCGTTTTAAGCCGATGTTGTTGCACAATATTTTCAGTATATTTTTAACGTAAGGTCTTCTCCCATAAAATAAACGGCAAATTAATAAGACATACAAAATGTAATTATATCCTACGTAAAAATGTAAAAGCAAACTCATACCTACCCTGATACTGTCTATTAAACTCGATGCAATAATATGTATCTATTCCACCTATTTTATTTCATTTTATAGAAATAAAGTTGTTTCTGAATTTAAAGTTATGTAGGTACCTACATAATGACCGACTGGTAGAAGAATGTGGTAGTTATACCATACCAATACAATGTCTGCACTCGGCTACATTACACAGTGCCTACATTTCTCTAGGTTTGAATGTGTGCGTATTGTAAGTAAAGAGATGAGATGGAACTACTAGGTATGTGATTGTTTTGTTATTCAAAACACACACCAATACATTCAAAACTCAAATCAAAACATAATAGTTTTTAAAATTACAAATAAATGCGGCAAACTATTTATTTTAAATTGATTTTGTTACTGCACAGTGCACTATTTAAAAATTCAGTCAGTCTTATTTAAACAATAAGGAAATGCAGACAGAAATTCATTGAACTCTCGTATAGGAAGTCGATAGTACCGACATAGTACCTCCCTACTACATTTTATAAATTTTCAAACAGAAGTTCATGTAAAGAATATTAAATTACTTTTATTACAAACTGGCTTAGAGAATGTAGCATTATAAAAAATATAATGGGTAGATACATTCTTGCTTAGAATGTGTGTGTGCTGTCTATAATACAATAAAGTTGTATATTAATTACGGTATAATAAAGCATGCGGGGGGCGAGGGGGCGCGCCGCGCTCTCATATTCCGTATATTGATTGTGTGCGAGGGGGCCGGGGCAAGGAGGGGGCTCACGGCGTGCCCCACTCTGTTTTTTACGACACGGCTTTCTGTGTAACATAATTATTGTATTTAATTTTGTGAAATGTTTCGGTGTTATTTGTGAAAAATTGGGAAGTCGGAAACTCGAAAACGAGGTAAGGTATTTGTACCGGTATTTACAAAAATACAATAGTGAAAAATAGAATATATTATATAAAATTCGTTTTAAATCTGTCGGCGGCACGTACCTATAGTATATATTACACTGTCATACCGCGTACGTATAGTGTTTTTTACGGGCATCGTTCTAAAAATAAGTTGTAATAATTATAATTTTATGTAGCGGTCTCAGCAGAGACGGTTTTCTGTCGATTATTCATCATACATACGGGAAGAACTGTGATTTGTGTTTGAAAAAGTGTGTGGTCGTGCAGATGCAGGGGATGGCGAGCGATAAGACGTTCCACTTGAAGTGGAATAACCACCTGCAGAACCTGAGCCAGCTGTTCACGACGATCTACTCGTCGTCGGCTCTCGCAGACGTAACGCTGTCCTGCCGGGACGGTACCCTCAAGGCACACAAACTAGTGTTATCAGCATGCAGCCCTTACTTCGAACAGATATTCAGGTGAGCCCCTACTATTCCTTATTCAAATAAATTTACAAAATTTAGCCTTTTCGCCCCTGTTCGTTTTTCATAACTACAATTTTTTACTCACTTACCTAATACAAAATCTAAACCATTTGTCCAATATGACATCATTATTTTTCGTGTTGAGTTATTTATAATTCTGTGTGTAAGTACTATTGTAAACAGCCAGCAGTAATAAATTTAAAGTGTGACCATGTCAAATGTAATTCAATATTTTTTAAAATTTGTAATTTGTTACATTACTAATAGATATTCATATTAAAAACAATCAGTTTATCTAATGATAATAGAAAATTGATATTTTATCTATTTCAAATATATTTCCTATTATTTTAAAACTGAACTACTTACTACTTACTACCTAAGTAATTTTTTATTTGATTATCAAATCAAATTCAAGTGAGTTATAGCTTATTCTTTTTCTAATAGGGACAACCCATGCCAACACCCGGTTGTGATCCTAAAAGGGATCCCGTTCTCAGAGATCAACCTCCTAGTGGAGTTCATGTACAAGGGCTCCGTCGATGTCCAAGAGCTGGATTTGCAATCGCTCATGCACACAGCGTCCGAACTGGAAATCCGGGGGCTAGCTTACGAGGCTCGTGATAATGCAGCTCAGATGTTGAATGTGAATTTGGAGTACCCCTCTTACAGTCAAACTGCAGTTACAACACAGCAGACCACATATCCTCAAGCTCGGACAGATGTTGAAAGGCTGAAACAGGTGAGTTTTTTTTTTAATTGAAGGTACAAAAGAGTTTTCATTTTAGAACATTGTTATTTTAGAACATTGTTATTTTTTCTTTTAATTTTATTTTGGAAGATATTAATAAACTAGGCCTCTTTTATACTTTTGAAATTAATTTCTTTTATTTCTGGTTGCCAGTGTTTTTTGGTGTTCAAAATTAATTTCTAAAGTTATTATCCTGTCGGGTGGTGGTTCATTAAGATTTAACTTGGTAATTTTTTTGCCCAAATTCTCAAGAGACTTCAAGAGAGCCTCAGCCATACTAGTTGTTTCCATAAATATTTTGAAAAATCCAATGAAGTTTAAAATATTTTACATATTTTCTGATAAACACTTTGCTAATAATACTTTAATCTATTCAAAATTTCAAAATCATATACAAATAGGTTTTTCCTAAGGTGCCTTCTGTCTTATTAGTTACCTACTTAAATTTTCCTTATTTATGTTTGATTTTTTATTATAAAAATATAAATTGTGTATTTATCGATCCTCTAGTCACATTACATGTAATGAAAATTTCCTAATCCTGGATATGTCCTTGAAATTAAAGGGAGGCCCCTTTAATAATTATATTTCTATTATTAATTATTATTCTATTAGTTTTATTATACTAATAGCTTTGCTTCCGGAAATAATATAAGACAATTGATTTTTTTAGCTGAAATGCAGAAACTACACTCAATAAATAATAATATTTATTAAGTACAGTCAGCTGCAGAATCCCTGACCCCCTAAGATAGGATTCGGTGAGGTCAGGTTACTCTGCCGCAGACTGTACATTATTTTTGGCTGTGTAGGAATAGATCAGTCTGTTAGGAAAAATATTTATGCTTTATTTGAATGCAAAAATGTCTCCATTTTCTTGTCTTTCGTATGCAGCTCAATTGACCAGTGCATCCTGGTGGTACTTTTGCTTAATGATTTTAATCAATTGAGGCCGAAGTAAGAATTTAAAACTGCTGTGTATAATAAGATTTTATGTATTTATACAGTTTTATTAGGTATATTGAACTGTGTGAGCAGACACGTACAAAACGAGCGTGAAAGAAGATAAAATTAGATAGTATGTTAATGTTCATGTAGATACCTTATTTGGAGTTTGTATAGGTAGTATGATTTTCGAATATTTAATCTTGATTACTATATATTAGAATACTGAATGAGTCAGTTGGTGCTGTTGTATGTAATTCTTTATCAAAAATACTTCATACTGAACTGTTTCACATGTTTATCTTGATATCTTGATTATTATACTTTAAATTTATTTATTACAAATATTACATTTATATATGCTTATAATATAATTGAATTTGAAATTTATATTTATATTTGTACATAAAACTTTCATGTTCTAGTGTGATAGATGAAGATATATTTTATACTTAAGGATGGGTGTGTGATACTTATCTGACTTTTATGTTCTCACGCACACCAGAATCATACTTTATGTAATATTTAAGATCCATAAATGTCATAGACATTACGCATTGCGTTTTAAAAGGGAAATAAGTTTTATTTAGTTTATATACGTACATATAAGTACATAGTTGTTTCTCGATGGCTACAATATATTCTAAACGAGTTGCGTGCCGGGGCTTCACTCCCGTTGGAATTTTGGTATAAAAAGTATCCTATATGCTATTCCCGATATTTTTTCCTACCCATGTACCAAATTTCATCAAAATCCGCCCAGTTGATTTTGAATTGAAAGTACCGATAAATATTTTTCAACATAAATATACTTAAATGTGTGTTCTGAAAGAAATACGTCACTCGATTTTTTTTTGGGAAGAAAAAAGATTAATTTATTAACCAATGTTAAATATGGTATGTCTCGCGTCATAATTTATCACTATGTAAACAAAAACGTGTTTCGTAATTTTGAGTCATTCTTTCCTAAGAATTTATTGTAGAAATAATTTCATTATTCACATTTTTTCATTTAGGGATTTTATAGGGGATTCCTTTGCTCGAATCTCGTCCTGAAAAACTTATATGTATAAAAATAAATAAAATAAGCATTACTAAGAAAAAAACTTATGTATGCATATAAATAACTATCTGCGTGCGAATTTCGCGATAAAAAGTAACCTATGTATGTGTAATCTACCTATGTGTCCAGTAGTTTCTTTTCATTTTTTTTCTTCAAAAATTTCAACATATACACATACAATAGTTACCATACATACATTTTATTACGCCTTTTTCCCGAGGTAGACAGAGACTAGCGATTTCCACTTGCTACGATCCTTACGGATCTCTCTCGCTTCCTCTACACTCATCACTCTCTTCATACATGCCCGCCGGTTATGGTTACGAAGTAACTATAGTAATCTGTGGTTATGGGTGCTCCTTAGTTACCGAACCGCGGAAACCTCGCAGGGTTTGTCTGTGTTCAGTGAGTCCTTTCTACCCAAAGGTTGACTGGAATACATACATAGAATCACGTCTTTATCCCTTACTGGGTAGACAGAGCCACGCTTAGCTGAAAAGTGGGCTCACTGAAGGAATGGAGAAAGAAACTTCAACAGGAAGAATTGCAACTGCGATAAGTCCGCCTTTGCGCTCATTTGTATATTTCTTACAATGTATCTTTTTTTTTTTGTAAATATTGCATTAAGAGTTGATCTATGTATCTTTATCATTATAACAAACTTCACGTTTAAAAATATAAGTAGGATTGCGAATATGTCTTACATACGTCAGTTAGTGCTTTTTACACTCATTACAGAATAGAACCTACCTATTTAGTTTTTTCCATGTAAGTAATTTGTACATGGTTTTTTCTAAGTCGTTTCATTCGTACGGCATTACAGTCGTTCCATAAATAATGTAATTTATATTTTTTTAGCATTATGTAAGTTTTTAATATCGTTTTTAAGAGAGGACAGAAAAGCGCTCATAGGGTTACAATTTAATTTTGAAATAAAAAGTTATATAATTAAACCAAAGTTAAAAACAGTTGTTTCCGACTAGTCAAATTATTTTTTACATGTCATAAATTTTAATAGCTTAATAACATTGATTAATAAGTTATATTACGAATATTTATCCTTACGTAATTGTTTAAAATCAATATGTATGTGTATTTAAAATCTGTACAGCATACTACTTCGTGATAAATTAATTATAAATGGAATAAGGAGTGCCAAGTGCCAATCACAGTGGTTAGCCTTCTCCATGTAGCATACAAGCCAACGAACTAATTTCTAATGGTTTCCAGACTTTTTCTTCACTACCAATAAGCGTTGGTGAAGTTATTTTTATATTCTTCAGAATAGTTATCACTCGAGTAAAATAAGAAGTATTTTTTTTTTCATTTATTTCCAAAAACAAAATATACACATGTTTATTGTTGTTACAGTTTGTTCAAGTCTACACAACTAAGTATTTCGCGGATATCACATGAACCAAAAATGTTTTCATTAGACTTTTTAACTTAACATAAATGAGACTAACTTCCAACTAAAAAATAAATGTCCCAAAAATACTTAATCTCAATTTTGCTATGTTTAGTCTTTCCACGTTAAACCGGGGCTACCAAAGAAATAATTTTCACCATTCTACCCATATTCTACCAGTCTATTCCTTTTATACGTATACTATTAACTACTATTAATTTTCAACCACTAATGCCTTCGACTAATGCTTACATTCTTACATTTTGTTCTTTATATTTTTTATTGAGATTATAGAGCCAGGCTATATCTCATTATTTTTTGAACATTACAAAACCGGACTTCGATAAAAATTGTCAGTCATCACAAATGCTGCTGGAAGATTTGTTCATTTCTAATAGATCGTTTCGAATTTCGGAAGAGAAATATTTTCGAGTAAATGTTCCGTTTCCGATATTTGCTTTTCTAATTATCATATTGACACAGAATTGAATTATTTTTACATAAAAAAAATTGATACTTCGGCACTCCTAACGCATTTTGGAGTAAGTCTATGATTTTAGCATCTTGTTCAAAAATCAGCCTTTTTTAAAATAGTTATTAGGTAAATAGTTGAAAAAACAAATTATAATTTTAATACGTGTTGTAATTATCCAAATTAGAGTTCTTTCGTCATATGTATAAGTCACTCAATTAATTTCACCACGAAACTGCGTGACTCATAAATTATACTCGGAATTAATTCGACAACTCATTCTGATATTATTCACTTTTGTTAAATAGTCGTGTTTAAGAAGTTTTTATTTTTGAATTTTCCTCAGTTAATTTCTTGTCCCAATGCTGGGCAAAGACCTAAATCTCCACTCGCCTTTGTCGTCATTCCTTATCTAGTTTTAATTTTTTTTATATTTTATTTTTGTTTGCTTATTCAGGAGCATAATGTTTATGTGTAAGTAATGTTAATGGCAAAGAACTTGGTCCTCCATAAATCTCTCTGTGATTGGCAGTAACTTGCCACAGAGATTTAACAATTTACCATTTCATTATCATCATCGTCAGCTTTCTGCTACCCACTGCTGGGTATTAGCCTCCCTCTGTCTACGCCAAGCTTCTGTAGCACACTCATGAAACAGTCTTCAGCTTGAAGACTGTTTCATGAGTTTCTTTCGGCATTTCTTCTCAGCAGTGGTCGTTCCGAAATGCTAGTAGTTTGTAGCTTTGAGACATAATATATTATGATTAAATAATTAGTTATCGACGTGAAAAAGAGCCTTCTTTGAAGGCCAAGTTTCAATGAAAAAATTTGACTTTGACTTCTCTATTCTGGGCCATCGCAATCCAGTTCTTCCAGCATTTACCATTTAAAAATCTTAATTTCCTCTCGCGACTCCATCTTTACTTCACGGTGCATACAAACTTGCATTATAGCGTCTACCGTTCGCCCGACCCCCTCTGCATAATCAATAACTCTGAAGTTTGCAACGCTTCCGACTATGTACTCTTGTCTGGTACATTTCTGTATGTCTGAAATTTTGTTGGGTAGTAATTTAATCAATACCTTTGAAGATTTGGACAAATCGTTACTACTTTTGTAGGCCCTTATATTTAACTTGCAATATTATAGTAAAATAACTTCCTTTTTTTTCATAGGCGATGGGCTAGCAACCTGTCACTATACCTGAATCTCCATTTCATCAGAGAGCCCACTATTGGCTCTGTCTACCCCGTAAGGGATTAAGACGTGATTCTATGTATGTATGTATATGTATTTTTTTTTTGTGATATTATCGATACAATATAACAAATATACATACTTTGCGGCTGAATTAGAACTACTTTTGCTATGTAAGACATTACATAGTTATAATTTTGCATCTGGCTTCAGTTCCTTGGCTTGGCTGCATTATTATGATAGTACACTCAAGATCAACTTCCAAAGGAAGTACTCTTTTACGTTAACTGCCGACTAAGCAGTAATTTAGGAAATGCGTTAGATTTTTTTCACAATTCTTTGTCATCAAAATGTGAGAGGCATATGACGAATCTCTAATACACAACTAGGTGTAACGATCCTTTACTGTTTGACACGACATGACTCACGGAGACGATCCATGCACTTTCTCTAACCGCACTGTTTGAACTATTGTTGTTCAGTTGTTATTTCTCATGAACTCTCATTTTCTATTATTAAATCTCAATTTTGTATATACTTTTACCGCTTTATCAAGGATAAATGTTTAAAAATCTTTCATGTCTGACTAGCTGTATTCTCGGACTTTGAAATTATGTACTTGTATGTCGTGTCTAATTTTTGTATGGAATCTTTAGGGCGCGATTAGCGGTTATTATTATTTCTAAATAATAAATTATATTCGAATAAAATAAACTCGACAAAAACTGTACAGAAAAGATAGAGGAAGGCTTTTGCCCAGCTATTTCTTATTAATTTTTTGATTAATAATTCGGCGCAGGAAACTCCCTTTTGGAGTACACTTCAGGCCATTCCAGCACGAATCTATTCCATCTGCCGCCACGATCAGTTTGCCAAGAAAATGTCAGCTAAAAATATTCATCCTTGGAACTTTAATTAATTTCTTTAATATATCCCACATGGTGTAATTAGTGTTCAAAAGATTCAAGGTGGGAGGGTGCAGGTTTATTGAAAAACTTGAAAGACTTTACATGAAGCCAAAAGATGAGGAATATACACTTTTGGATAACTTTAATTAAAATACAGTGCACATAAAACAGCATGCGGGTTGCTTGATGGTAAGCAATCACTGCAGTGCACGGTCACCAGCAACCCTAAAAAGGTCACTGATGCGTTGCCGACTTGCGATAATGAAAGACGTTTAACTTTTTTCCTTTACCTTTTCCCACAAATAAAGAAAAAAAAAATATTTGACACATTTCGATCTATCTATCGCTTGCCATCTCAATTTCATGCTATCTTTGACGCGATCCATCCATCTTTTTTAAGTTTGCTGTTTAACGCTCTAACATAAAGAAGTCTCAATTTGAGGACTGACGATTAAGTTAAATAAATATGTTACTTATTCTAGAAACTCAATCTAAATACACAAATATTTGTCTCAACGTCGGTAAATGAACCCGGAACCAGGGAGAACGGTACATCGATGAACTATATCGACATTGTTTGATACAAATACTATGTATGTAACTATATCAACTTGTATTACTTGCTCTATAAAGATCGTAAAACTTTATAATAGGTATATTTTTTGCTTAAATTTCTGGTTAATTCTAGTCCCTATAATAAAGGAAATAATCACATCAGGCTACTACAATCGCCAAAGTATTTCCCAAGATATAACAAAAACAATTTACATTATTGAGTTGAGCGTTAAAACATATTAAAACATACATTTTTACTAAATGTACATTGTTATGATGACGACAACGTGCATGTAGAGAATGGACTTTCCCAAAAAGTTTGATGTCTGAAAAAATAACTCAGTAAAATTAACTAAAAGTCCGAATTGAATTTATTTATATTCCATATTTTTTTAACAATTCTCATACCTAGTCCGGTCCCCTATTCGGGGTTCGCTCGGCATCAGATAAAAAAAACATTTAAATAAATAAATTTTAAATTTAAATTAAATTTAAATGATTTTAATGAGCATTTGAGGTGCACAAAAATCCAAAAATAAATAAAAATATAATTATAGTTTGTGGAATTTTTTATTTTTTTATATTTTTTTGGAACATTGTAAAGTCAAAGCGTAACTCCGTCCTTCCTTAGTAATAACTGTTTTAGATGGTATTATTACGTAACCGGAAAAGCGTACTTAACCTATTAGATTTAGCTAAAAGTGCGACGCCCCGGCTACACCTACTTTTATTATTAAAAAGATGTGTATTAAAGCCAATAAATGGTAGTGGTAACTATAGAATGAGAAAAAAAAACATATTTTTATTTAATGTATTTAGAAACATACTGGGAAAATTCCGCCATTCTACCTACCATTACAAAAAAATATATCATGTCAATATTACTAGTTCTTGGTTTAGTTTTTGACAAATAAATATTAAACAAATAAAATACAATATTTATATCTTTTACGGGGTATTCAGAGAAGTGCGTATTTAATAGCACATATAAAATTACTCGCTCCAACATTTAATAATTAATGTAAACTTTAATCGCGTACGTGTGAAATATCGCACATTTATTTTTGTAAAGCCATTAAAATATGTTTGGTATTTGCTTGTGATAAATTAAATGTGACGTTATACTGAAGTCGTTGTGTTATGTACACTACATTAATTAATAGTATATTTTATCATTTACATATCAATTTAATAAGCAAATAGTAGTTGAATTAAATTATTAAAACCTTATAAAAGCAGATGAATAAAAGACTTCTTGATTCAATTTTTTACTTAAAGGTGCCTCTCCAACTAGTGACGCTTAGCGATGTTTTACTGCTTATCTGGGAGATTGCGACTCCTATTGAAAAAACATTGAGACATTATGGTGACTAGCCAAAAGCAGAATCTATACCCTGCTTTCTTAACTACAAAAGCAAATTTAAAAAAAAATGTTTTTACGATTGAAGCAGGTACCAAAGAAAAATTATCACGAATACCTACATTAACAAAACGAAAATACAAGATAAATATTGAATTGAGATAACTTTAGCTATAAAAATAAAAAAAATATAATAATAATTGTGATAGATAAGTTTATTTTTCATGACGCCACATATACTTTTTAATATTATCGCCTCACCTATCTACATTGTTATGTAAAATTGTTAGCAAAATGATTAGCAATCTATTTAAAAATAAATTGTGCACTCAAAATCCACTTTCATTATATAAAAGATAAGTGGATCAAAAAATATTTGACTAGTTAGGTAGTATCTATATAAAATCAAGTATCATGCAAGCAATTTTTTTATAATAAAAATACTAACTATAATACATGCGTATATTATATAATACGAATTCATAATACGAAATTAATTCGTAAAGACATTTCGGCGTTTTTGATTTAATAAAAATGTCTTATTCGACTTTGCGGTAACAAATAGCTTGTTCTATTCAATACATATTAAATTATAAGTATTAATAAAGGAAAATAACAGAAAATGTGATCATGTAACATCTATTTATTACTTTAGTTCCAAAGGTATTAAAGTTTCTTTTATCAGATCACATTAATATTAAAATGTGTTCTAAATTCATAAGTCCCCCGCTAAGACGCGTGTAAAGATGTCTGTAATGTAAACATTATTCATTTACCAACAGGGAGTGAGTGGGGCGCGAGCTTCTCCCTTCCTCAATAAAACAAACTTATGCACTGTTGATTTGAGAAAAAAAACTCATTTTTTACACCATAGATATTCAATATCTTTATTATTATAACAAACACACATAATGGTTTTATTCATCATTACAACCGCAAAATATCCACTGCTGGATAAAGGTCTCCCCCAAGATTTTGGGGGGATTTGCCATACTCACCACGCTTGGCAGGCGGGTTGGCGAGCGCAGTTTTTTTTTTGGGTTTGTGAGCTTCCGACGCTGCTGCCCATCGGAAGCATTTCCCTTAGTCGCCTCTTACGACATCCATGGAATGAGATGGAGTGGTCCTATTCTAACCCGGGAACCACACGGGTTTTATTAACATATCCGAATTTTGTGTTTAGCATTTGTCTGTTACGTGGGTACGAGTATAAGTAGCCTATTATAAAGTTATTTAATTAAAATTAATATAAGTAATAATACAGTATTGTAACTTGAATATTTTATGTAAAATTTGTCGGGGTAAAAAATCTAATTGAAGAAGACTCGAAAAATATACACATGGCTATTAAATCATTAGATCGTAAAATCTGGAAAGAGGGGAAGGGAGGGCCGTGCCCTCACCAGGCAGTGGAACGGATACGTCTAAAAATAATTATACTATACCATTTCAATAAAATTCTGACTACTTGAAATACTGTTTGGTTTATTTGTTTAATTAAAGTTCAACTAACATATCGATAGAAATATTTTTCCTTTTTGATATTTATTATTATTAAAGTTCAACTAACATATCGGTAGAAATATTTTTCCTTTTTGATATTTATTATTCCTATATATGTACTTTTAAATCAAGTCATATCTTACCTGTGTACCAAACATGGTCAACAACACTCGGTAGTATATTCAAGATTGAGAAATCTTAATAAACAAATGTTTATTGGCAGTTGTTTTTGAGGTTATTTTTCGAAATGTATTAGTTAGATTACAGCAAGAGTTTCCCCCTCAGATCCACATGTACCAGCAGTCCATGATGCGCGCGGAGGAGATCCGCCGCCGTCGTCGTGAAGATGCCCCGGGCACACACACAGCTGTCAACAATATCCTGGCGGCTGCTGCCAGGGAGATGGAGGAGGCTAGACATGCCGCAAGGGGGGAGAGAGTCGTCGCCAGCATACAGACTGAACACGATGGTAAGTTGATAGTAACTTCTACCAGCCAATAATATCCTGGCAGCTGCTGCCAGGGAGATGGAGGAGGCTATATAGACATACAGACTGAACGAGATGGTAAGTTGACAGATAGGATAAAGCGTACAGACAGGTGCTTCCACAAATTTTTGACACTCCCACATTTTTTGTCTTTGTTACATGTATGTATGTATGTTACATATTGGTAAAAAAGAGAACAAATATATATCCTATGCGACAAGAGAAATTGCTTCTATCTACATTTTTTGTTTAAATAAAAATATGGCATCGAAATATTTTTGTGACGTCTTTCTTTATCCCTTACGGGAAAATACATCAAATAATAAATCACCACCTACCTTTTTATTACAGCTATTTTTACATGTTTTTCCTAGAATGTTTGGATTCTTTTGTTTTTATTAATTTAAATGATTTTTAGAACTCGTGACGCATTTCTTAATACTTATTTTTTTTGTCTGCATATATTTTAACTCGATATTTTTAGTATGATATGCGTTTACGAAAAAATATTTTATTATTATTTATTAACGCACCGTTTCTACCTGCCTTTGACCACACCGGTAGAGCGTAACCCAATCATTACGAAAGGGCCCTTTTTTATTTTTTTACAATTCGTGTTTCTCAGAATTTGTTCCATTAGCAGGTTTTTTTTGTTTAGTTGGTCAATATTTAAATGAGGTTTAAATTTGTATTTTTAGTATATTCATTTCTTTTTTTTCTATATCCTACTAATATTATAAAATGTGTAAGCATGTGAGAATGTCTGGTACACTTTAACGCAAAAAATACTGCACGGATTTTGATGAACTATGTATGAACTATATATAACTAGCTTTCGCCCGCGGCTTCGCTCGCGTGAATTTCCCACGGAAACAGTGCTTTTTCCCGGGATGAAAGGTACCCTATGTCCTCCGTACTTCCAGCTATTTGTATGCGAAATTTCAGGAAGATTGGTGCAGAGATAAAGCGTGAAGAGGTAACAAACAAACAAACTCACTTTCGCATTTATAATATTAGTTAGAATTAGGATGATACAGATACAGTATCACGTCTTTATCCCTTACGGGGTAGACAGAGCCAGGCCACGTTTAGCTGTATAGTGGACTTATTGGTGCAATGAAAATTCAGATATAGTGACAGATTGCTAGCTAATCTGTACAAAATTACAAGCATTTTAAAACCAGCTCACTTTTTCTTGCGGTGGTAACCTTAACTTTAAGTAATTTTCTGACGTCAACTTACTAATCTAGTTTAAAGCATAGACATAGAAAAAAAAATCATTCTTTAAAAAAAAAAATTAAAAAAGAAATTTTTTTGCTAGCTCTATGGTTTAAAGTGCTACTTTTAAGCCAAGTCAAATAAAAACAATTGATTTTGACTGGCTCTTTTCATTGACAACAACAATATTTTACCAGCGACTGCCGCCACATCCACCACACCAGAGGTCAAGCGGGACCCAGACGAGGACCGCCCCAAGAAGCGCGTCTCCATACTGTCGCCAGAAGACGAGAAACTCCGGGTGAAGAAGAAACCCATGACCGTACGCTTCCAAGATGATAATAAGACTGATGACAGAGAGCGCCCGAACAAGATCACTTCGCCTGGTAAGTGTGTTTTGATGTAAGACATCGAAGCCTCCGCACAGGCATATTTCTGATACGAGGTTCCAACAACTATGATGACTTATTAATTACCTTATAAACATTTTTTTTATTATTGGCCCGGCTTGGCAGTAAAATCGACTCTAATGCCGTGACGGAAAATGGAATGCGTCGTGCCACGATGCTCATTTGTTTACATCTGCCGGGCGTCCCATGACGGCTTTTTCTCTATGCCTGTTCTTTACATATTATATTTTGTGTGGGATTACGTCAGAAGGGACGAAAATGTGTAACAGTAAGCTGAGTTACGCATCATTTGCGACTGTTGTAAAGCTTTGTTTTAATTCTTGTGATATTTGTGGAGGGAAAAAAACAAGTTAGGCGGAATCAATAAAATATTGCGTAGGAAGTAACATTGTTACAGTTTTCAAAGAATAATGGGGGCTTAGCTAGGGCTAGCTCCATAAATAAGCATGAGCTGATGGTGCACCCAGGATCGGCTTCCAACGACAGAACTCCTCAACAGATATCACGTATATGAAACTCTTGCCATGCATTTATATTGCCAAGATATAAAAAAAATATATGGATGTAAAATGAAATTTTTGTAAAAATATTTTTTTTTAAATAGTTTCGACGTGGATAAGTTACTGTATTCTGACCCTGATATTATTTGAATGTTCGTCTCGAAACAATAGCATTTGGTTGATTGCAAATATTTATGAATACAATTGTAGATAATTTGCAAAACAGTTATTACTTTTTTTTACGTTGTTGCAAAAAATTCCCACCAGATGTCACAGTTCATTGCCGGATTGGTACAATTTAATTGGTTTTATGGAAATTTATCATTATCAAATATTATACAATAGGTATAACAAACGCATCGTCTGTTTTCTCATTAAACCCCATATTTTTTCATTATAAAAACATATTTTAATGTAGGCAAAAATATTCAAAAGTATTAAAATACGGGGAACTTGTATTTTGAACTTTGAAATATATGAATATTTTTTATTTAAGACACGTGTAAAGTTTAATATTTTTAGTTTTAATATTATTTTATTACTCCCACACGCCACTTTTTATTAGTATATTTTATGTGTCTACAGATTGGTCCAATTTGTATAGCTATTAACCATAAATTACTTCAATAAATTTAACAGGCCGATCCATAATGCAGAAAACCTTATACATAGTATTTATAAAATCAATGAAAATAAAATATATACCAAAATATAAATGTCAAATATGTTCTTAGAGGATTTTACACTTTGATATTATTACCACCATTTTCAACCGACTTCCCAAAAAAGGAGGAGGTTATATGTTTCGACTTATGTATGTTTTTTATATGTCACTGAGCGTGATAAATAAAATATGAAACGTTCTTATTTCGGTACAGAATATATAGTATACTAGCTTTCGCTCGCGGCCCCGTACTTTTTTCAGGGATAAATGATAGCCTTTGTCCTTATCTGGACTCCTGACTATGTGTATGCAAAATTTTATGACGATCGGTTCAGTAGATAAAGCGTGAAGAGGTAACAACGAGGAACAAACAAACTCACTTTAATATTAGTTAGGATTATAAAAAAATAAACGTGATTCTGTTATATTTAATATGCTAATGAATATCACTGGTTTTATACTTAACATGTTTTCAATCAAATGGATTTGACATAAATAGCAGATTTTAAGGTGACCTGTTTTTGACTGAGCCGTTGGCAATTAAATTGAATAATGTTCTAAATAAATTAAATTAAATGTTTATATGTTTTAAACAGAGCTTGTTACCAACATTTAACGGTACCAAATTCTCATATAAAGTACCAAAAAAAAATAAAAAACACGACTGACAACTCACATAGCCTATGTCATTCGGGCTAATGCAAGGAATCTAAAAATACCTCTCACATCGAAATGTGTAAAGCCGTTCAGGACTTATGGTGGAATAAAGAAATTACATACATACATGAACCCTAAAAACAACACTCCTTTTTTGGTCAGTCGTGTAAAAAGTACACTTACTTTTGGAGAATTAGTTTTAAATTAAGAAACACACTTTATGCAACAGTGGCTCTTAATGCGATATTAATACTATATAAATCTTCTCTCTATAGATAAACAAGTAACTTTTGCATTTGTTGTAATATGTTCGTTATACTTTATTTATTATAAATCAATATTCAATATAGGTCAAATATTTGACCCGACCCTGCTTCGCAATGCCTATCCACCTTTAAACCATACGTAAGAAATAATCTAAATTATAGTGAAAACCGCATCCAAATCAGTTGTTTAGTTCAAAAGATCTAATTTATTCTTATTTATTTATTCTATGTATTAATCATGATACGTACTTAAATAAAACTAATCAATTTTAACTAATAGGCCAATTTTTATGAATATATAAATGCAAAAAATTTAAACGATTTTAATTAAAAGATTTCAACACTGTAAACACCGGCCTTGACCTCTTTGAGGTTAAAACAAGTAATGTCTAATTTAATCAACAATTTTTTACGGTCCAGATGAAAAATTTAGAAATTTGTCCACAAAAAAATGTTTCATTATTTTTATCTTTAAAAGATATTATATTCAAGGAAAAACCCAAAATGCGCTCCGTTTATTTTCGTGCTCAGTACGACAGACTTAAGTTTCATTTATATTCATATATTAAAATGCCGAGCGCTATTGTATATGCGAGATTTAAATGTAAAATGTTGAATTCTTCATACAATTCCAATTACTGGTTTTCATTGTGAGCCCGCGCGGCGACGGGGACGATTTGTTTTTTTATTTTTTTATTTTTACTGAGGCAAAGCAATCTATTTATGAGGAGCCATGAATATGCGGTGCCGTGCCTTTCGTATTGTTTTGACATGAATATAATCCTTTTCAACGAGGAATGCCACAGTATGAGATGTCTATTGTTACAAAAAATATTTTATATACCTAATTAAAAAGTTATTATATTTTTTTTGATACTAGCTTTTGCCCGCGGCTTCGCCCGCGTGAATTTCCCACGGGAACAGTGCTTTTTCCCAGGATGAAAGGTACCCAGTTATGTCCTTCTCAGTATTATAGTTGCCGTCACGTAAAAAGGCAGCTGGCGGTTAAGCTGTGCAGTAGGCGATATATCGGTCTATGCGTGAGTGGGGGTCGGGCGGGTCTCATCCGGCGCGCGCGATTGGTTCGTCAGTCGTACCCATACGCAAGTTTCACCCCCTCCTCACCCTACCAGCGGCCTTTTCACGTGATGGGAAGTATACTATGTGTATGCGAAATTTCAGGAAGATTGGTTCAGTAGATAGACCGTGAAGAGGTAACAAAGAAACAAACTCGCTTTCGCATTTATAATATCAGTTAGGATATGCCTATCTTAATATTTTGTTTGTTACTATTTAATACCATGTTCACACAATTTTGTTATATTAATTTCTACTCGTATTTATTGATTTATGTGGCTTCTTCCAATACCATCTATAGCGAATATCAAAAATTATCGAAAAATAATAAAAATAAAACTAATTTCTGTATGAAATCAGATATAAGTACGAGAGTTCGTCGTCCTAATGTCGTAAAAAATAGAATAAATATGAATGGAAACACATCAACCGCCATGCGAATAATATACAGCGAAACACCTATTTACTGCACAATAGACGCTCAAGACGTAGATAATTCACCATAATTTCCTTTCTCGATCGCAATCATCATACCCGAGGTACAATCCGCGTCAAATATATGTTTATATAATATACACATACCTGAGGTACAATTGCGTCAAATATATGTTTCCACATATAATATACAGAATAATAACATATAAAGTCCGTGAGTTTTGCTGTCGTTTATGTCTGTATTCAATTCATAGGTACTATAGTTTTAGTAGTCTGTGATTCAGGCGTAATTACATTTTTTTTTTTTATTAAAATTGCTTCTATACCTTTCTTTTGAATAAACTTTTTATTTAACATTTTGTTACTACAGAAAAAAAAGAAAAAGCCATAAACCTAATTATAAACTAAAAAAACAAACTAAAATAATATATTTACACAAAAATTCCAGTCCCGACAGTTCGTTGCCCTGAGGTAACGTGCTCATCTTTTTCTTTTCAGATACAAATATGTATTTTTTTTGTCGTAAACAAATATTTTATTAAGTTTTACCCCGATTCCCAATTGCTACCACGGAGTGGAGCCACCCACGGTTCGCAACTAAGTATTTAATAAATATGTACATTATAATAGACATCCCATATTTATGCTGTCAGCCGATAATTTTAGACTCGTTAAAATACTTGTCCAGAACATAAAACAACGACTGGTCCGGTTTATTTAACTCGCAGCGGTCATTGTTTCAATGCTGCATTTATTATTACAAGCACAAAAAAAAACAAAGTTTTTGTAAATACGCGCGAACAAAGGGAATTTTCCTTTATTTTCTCTCCGACTGTAATAAAAATGTGATTGTTTTAAGTTTGTCCGTTATTGCATAAGGTTTATATTACCTGATATCAATGTTTTTGTTCAGGTTCTGTAATTACTCATTATAGTTATTACCGAGTAGCCGTAGGATATAAGTACAGAGACCAGTTTTGTACGTATCATGTTGCACAGAAAAAGGTCGTGTTCGAAGAATTATAACATTTATAGACGTATTTATACTCGGAGCATGTAACCAACAGGAGACGATGCGCGCGCAAATTTCTATGCACAAAAGTCTCCTGCTTTTGGTGGGGGAAAACGTGTTCACTAACGCAATGCGCCGTGTTATATTATATACGCGCACAAAGATAATATCGACCACTAACCGGCTCACGTACGCCGCCCCAGCGTGGTACGCGCTCACTAACCAGACGCGCAAAGACCAGCTGGAAGCCCAGCAATCGATTTCACTCCGAGTCATCACGAAAGCTCCTCGCTATGTGAGGAACTCTACAATCCAAAAAGGATTGCAGATGGAGAGCCTGGACGCCCACATAAGGCATCTAACGAGGAGGCTATTTCAGCGTGCGGACGAGTCAACCCTGCCACACTTACAGGAGTTGGCTCCGCACCACGCACGCCCTCCCGACCCTAGACAATTCCCCAGAGACCTCGTACTGACCCACAGTGACTCCATAACATAGGTTTGCCTTTTTCGTCTTACACGCTGAGATCGCTCGCCGGCCCAAAACCGGCTCGAGCCGAACTCGCGAATTAAGATAAGTAAGCAAACCAACAGTCCAGTGGCAAGTTCCACACTCCAAGGTCCTGTCCGTCTTCACGTACAGCGTGTGCTACCTCAGTCAAGAGGCCGTCGCCTCGTATGCTGACTCCCCACACCCCTAAAGGTATGAGAAGAAATCCACGGTGTATCGACCACTAGCTTTATACTTCAAGCACGGTGTTTTACGATAACAATTATTTAACAATGCGCCATGCGACCTCTTCATCGTTGAAGGATAAAACAACGGAACAGTATCAGCAGATCCAAGATCATATTAAATTTGCAGAGGGGATGCCTGTAGCGACCTCTCCTGCTTGTTAAATGCTCTTAAGTATTTATGATTGGTTAATCGATTTCGTGGTGCGCGTTGGGAGGTTTATGCCAATAAAGGAACAAAAAAAACCTTCCAACACAGATGGTTCATTTTCAGCTCTTTGTATCAGAGCAGGAAGTATTTTTATAACGTTCCCGATGCGTCACTTGGTTTCGCTCGCTTGGGAAATTCGGGAAAAAGTGACCATGTTCACAGGTTCTGCTCTACCCGTATAAAGTTTTAGCGTAATTATGTAACGAACAAAATGCATACTTTTTCACATTTATAATGTAACTAGGCTGTTGTTAAGGATCTTCATCTATATCCTTACTAATTTTCATCAAAATTAGTCGGCGGTTTAGCCGTGAAAGTGTAACAGACAGACCGACAGACATACTTTCTTTATAATATTACTCGTAATATGGAAAGTAGTAAGTAGGAAATTAATTTCGTTACAATTCCCTAAAATATAACCATCCGTGTCATTCGTTTAATTTTTAAGGAAAAAGGTAACAAAAATGGTATTTTAAATTTAGCCTAAAATCGTGAAAAGCCTTTTGTTAAACCTAATAATAGATTCTAAGTGAAACTTCGCAGTTCGCCGACGTATTTATTTTGCATGACAATACAGTTTATTTTATGGCTTCCAATAAAGCAGCTTGCCTAAAAATCTTTTAAATGTACGCGTTTTTCCTTCGAATTATATAACACTTTGTTTGTGACGTAAATGGAGGCTTTCGCGTTCAAATATTCCGCCAGATGTCAGTACCTACGCTGAGTAAGGGCAGACGTCTGTCAGATGGTACAACGCTGTCAATGTGTCAAATTCAAATGACAGTATATTGTACCATGGACATGACCATACTTGCCAGTAGCAAATACCAGCAGTGAGTATAAATACGATAAATTGTTAGTAAAAATGCGTTCTTAATTCGTCCTTTATGCGTAATGTCAACTACAGGTCATTGAATGAAAGAAATATATTTTAATAGTAAACAAGCGTGGTTAGAACCTACTTCTAATGATGTAAAAATAGATTTATGTATTTAATATTTTATATTCAGTCATGACATTGCACTCAATATTAGACGTTATTTTTTATTATGTGAAATCTTGAAAGCATCACGGAATCAAGAAATTAAATTCCGGCAACACTGGTGTTGCAGTAGTCCATGGGCAGCGGTGATCGCTTACCATCAGGTGACCCGCTTGCTCGTTTGCCGCCCTATGTTATAAAAAAAAAAGCCAAAATAATTATTAAAATTACTGTGCACCGTCTCCTATATCTAAATATATTTTCTCAAAATATCAACTAGAATTTGATCTATAACATAAGAAATATGAATCTTTCGAGGCTTCCAGATTCCAGATAATGGTATTTTATTTAAAACAGGAAAAAGAAAGATTTTGAAGGAAAAAACAAGGTCACCAAAATTGTATTGTACAAAACTACAATTTTGTTGTTAACTCAAAAAAGGTTATCAGATGTAGTTGAATCAAGTGTGATTAATGTTTAGATCGTAATAAAATTCAATTGTTTTATTTATGTGGTTCTCAGACCCTTTCACTGGCCTAGTTGCCGCACATAGGTTTACTTACTTGTATCTTTATCGTGTATCGGTCATTGAACCTTAAAAAAAACATTAAGATTTGTGAGATAGTTCGTTTTAGAGTTTTAAAATGGTTTTTTTTTTTTAATCGTTGGTTTTAATTTAATGTTAGCAAGGATATTTCATGCGATTTACATGTGGGATGGATTTCAATAACTTTTGCCGGCGGCTTCGCTCGCGTAAATTGGTTTAATAAGGGTTTCTTAATTTTTTTATATGTTCGGGTAAAATACTACGGCTGTAATCTATAATTTCTTTAAGCCTCAAAAAAAAAAACACAACTGAAGTTTTTTTTTATTTTTTATATTATTTATAAAGAAAACCAACAGCGTTACGTTATCAATACTATAATATACTTATATAAAATTCGTCTGAATAACAGCGCACGGCAAACTATATACAGGGCGCAAGAAGCTGGAATTTGGCATGTAGGTTCCTTAGGGAGTGTAGGGGAGTTCCCACGGCAACAAAGTGTCTGGCCCATGCCAATATTTTATAAAGTTGAGTAGAATAGATAAATGAGTAAAGTTTGTCGTATTTTGTTGCAGGCGCCCCAAACGACAAGGATTCCGAGCACAAGGCGGGAGGAATCAAAGTGGTGCAGCTAGCTGTTCTGCAGAAGCCTTCCAACAACGACAATGATGACTCCGATGGTCAGTATATGTGATGATTCTTATTATTCTACTTTCTTTTTTAGGGTTCCGAACCTCAAAAGATAAAAACAGAACTCATAAGATCAATTTGTTGTCCGTCTGTCTGTCTGTCCAACTTTTTTTCCCAGGAACGCCTGAAGGTATCAAGTTGAAATTAATATCGAATACTCGGATCTCTTTCAGCAAAAAAATAATCAAAATTATACGTCAACGCAATATTGCCTTAAATGTGGCGAATTTTCGGATATTGAGATTTTGGCCAGCAATGAAAACCTATGGTGTACTTCCCGTTGAGCTAAAATTATGAAGTTTGGCAAAAAACAAGGTCTAACAGTACTTATACAGGAATAAATCTGAAAACTGTCAATATGTTATTGGTAGTCTAAAAAAAAAGTGTTACAAACTTATTTTTGCGCTTTTTTTTTACTTTTTTTTATTTTTTCACTATGAGTCTTAGGGATCGAACTGCAAAGTTAAGTTTGTTTTTTAAACTAGTTGGACTTTTAGTTAGAGCTATAATGTGAGTTTGACTCGCACTTGGCCAGTTTTTTTTTATTTCTTGGGAGGACCTGAATGAAGCCAACGATGGAAGTGGCCAAATACTGGTCGAAAAAAATCTAATTATTGCCATTTTGACGATAATGATTCTACTAGCGCTTTTAATCAAATGTTATAAACACTAGCCTAATTTTTACAGTACGTAGTATTAGAACCACTGAAATTAAAAGCCTAGGATGGCACTAGTGTACATTTTTCATTTAATATACTACTTTAAACATAAATTTAACATAAAACAAAAGATAATCTCTAAACAGAACGCGTATAATCGTGAATCCAGCCCGCGAGACGCCATGACATCTCACACCGCTGGCTGGTCCTATCACAGCACACCGCTAGTGATGTGCCGTGTTTATAGGGTTGGGCAATTTTCGATTTTCTCGTCTGACAGTAGTAAATAAAACTTTATGACCATTGCAGACCTATTTCTCAATTTAAGTGGAAATAGGAATAGGGCACTTAGCTTGAAGAGAATACAATAGATGGACCAAATCAATAACTGAGTGGTGGCCTAGACACTAGACAGTCACCAGCAGGTAACCCACCGACCCTCGGGGAATTGGGTGAAATGGTCCCAGCATAAGTGGACTGATCACCCGTCTGGTGCTCGCGCTGGCGTCCCCACATAGTAAATAATAATAATAACCCACCGACCCGCTGATAAGATTTTTTAAAAGTAAAAAATAAAATGATCTGGTGGTGTACAGTCCCCTGGGGGACTGTGCTAGGTAATCCTCGGTCGACCTCCGTGGCCTAACGGTTATCACGCCAGACTGCCACACCGGAGGTCCCGGGTTCGATTCCCGGTCAGGTCAAAATGGAAAATGATCTTTTTCAGATTGGCCTGGGTCTTGGATGTTTATCTATATATGTATTTGTCATAAAATATAGTATCGTTGAGTTAGTATCCCATAACACAAGTCTCGAAACTTACTTTGGGGCTAACTCAATCTGTGTGATTTGTCCGTATATATTTATTTATTTATCCTAGTGGAATGCTCGGTTTGTTTGGTCAGAGAAAGACTATTATAGTTTCTGACAACAATTATATAAAAACTAACAAGGAACCGATATCTATTACAGAGAAAGCCGGCAACAAATCCAACATGGACGACGACGAAGAAACAGACTCGAGCGGCTCCGTGTCAGACTCAGCTGCCAACGACTCCATGGAGGGCAGGCCACATGTGTGCGACGTGTGTGATCTGAGGTAATATAGTACATACATAGTATAGTCACATAATTAATATAAGTACTACATACAGAAAGGAAGCTCCCTGCCCCTCCCGCAATATGGCGTACCCCGCACTTCTCCCCAGTTCGTTTGCTATGAAAACGCACACATTGACGTGTTCACGGATGCACAGTTTTATTTGTAGTAGTAGTAGGTATATATATTCACAGTTTCATAAGACATGCAGTTGCCAAGTTGGCTTTTATATTGACGTAAATTCCGCCCCAGCAGACTGCACAAAGCATTTTAGCACTCGAGTTGTTTAGCATTGAGTATGACTATTTGGGAACTCGCCCCTCCCCCCCTGCCCCTCACCACTCACACCCTTCACGATTGCCGTGTTGAGGTGTTCGATGACCGACTGTATGAACCACAGAAATATATCATTAGTAATGACGTAAGATTGGGGGCGTGACTTGTGCAAAAATTGACACGGGCGATTCCTTAGTGCATATACAGGGTGTTTGGGTAAACACCTGCAACCGCTCTAGGGGTGAAAAAGTACTCATAAATATCAACTTTTTGTATGGGACCGACTCTGAAATCTCAAAAAAAAATCAGCTGTTCCATACATTTTGGGCGGGTAGGTATTGTAAAATGCATGAAACACTTTCACAGGTTGCAAGTGTTTCCCAAACACCCTGTATTTATAACTAATCACGACCATTCGATTTGGTATTTCAATGATAAAATAATTTGGTTCATCCCAAAATCGCGTTCTACTCTTTTATGACGTACTGTATGTATTTTTTCTGTAAATTGTGTAATAGAGTTGAGTCTAACCTGTGTTAGGTACTCAGAATGAGTTGTTGATGTTGGTCTAGTAGTTTTGAGTCTATTTTATATAGAAATACAATATTTTTCTCTTTATTTGACTATTGACATGTAGACTATTGTTGGAGCAACATCGGCGCGTTCTCGACATGGAAAACAATAATAAATAAATAAATATATACGGACAAATCACACAGATTGAGTTAGCCCCAAAGTAAGTTCGGGACTTGTGTTATGGGATACTAACTCAACGATATTATATTTTATGACAAATACATATATAGATAAACATCCAAGACCCAGGCCAATCTGAAAAAGATCATTTTCCATCTTGACCTGACCGGGGATCGAACCCGGGACCTCCGGTGTGGCAGCCTGGCGTGATAACCGTTAGGCCACGGAGGTCGTCAATAATATTATAATAACTTTAGATATAAGCACATAGTCATAATCTAACATAATATAAATCGAACACAGATTAAGTAAATGTCATCCAAACAAACCTACATGGTTTTTAGGATGCATTTATTTATTGAAAATAAATAAAAAATATATTTTGTCAATTTGAAGGTTCCAACGCTCGTCGCACCTGTCGCGCCACAAGTTGACGCACACGGGCGAGCGGCCCTTCACGTGCGGCGGCTGCGGCCGGTCCTTCGCGAGGTCGGATAAGCTGCGCGTGCACACCAAGATATGTGAACGGGTGAATATCTATTGAGATTACATTGTTCAAGGTTCCAACGCTCTTCATGAATATCTAGACGATCCATTTTAATTTTTACTAGCTTTTGCCCGCGACTTCGCCCGCGTAAATTTCCCACGGGAGCAGTGCTTTTTCCAGGGATTTAAGGTCCTGTATCCTTCTCAGTATTTTTAACTATGTGTATGCAAAATTTCACCAAGATTGGTTCAGTAGATAAAGCATGAAGAGGTAACAAACAAATAAATAAACAAACTCAGTTTCGCATTTATAATACTAGTTAGGATTAGGATAGGATTAAGATTTTTAGGGTTCCGTATTTCAAATGGCAAAAACGGAACCCTTATCAGATCACTTTATTGTCTGTCTTTCAAACTTTTTTTTTTTTAAGTACGCTTGTAGGTATCAAGTTGAAATTTATATAAATTACTCGGTTCCCCCAGTCATTTTCAGCAAAAAAATAATCTTATACATCAACGCGATCAGGAGATATTACCGTGAATGTTGCGAATTTTCGCATATTTTGCGATTTCAGACTAAAATAAAAACCTATGGGGTACTTCCCGTTGACCTAAAATTATGAAATTTGGCAACAGTACAGTCAGTAGTTGTTCGATAACAAACAAACTTACTTTCGCATTTAGGTTTTTTCTAATGACGGATAAAAAATTTAATCCTAAAGTTGAAAAAATAGAAAAATTAGCTTCTTCTCCATACGATTGGATGCGACTCACACTTGGCCGGATTTTTTTAATTATCACCTTTGAAAACACATTAAAAACCTGCCACTAATAAATATAATTTAAAAAATGATTTCACAGTCGTTTCCTCGAATTATCAAAAGATGTTATTGACGTCACGAAATATAAAAAGACGTCAATAAAATATCGATATAAGTGTGACGTCTAACGGAGCTCCGACTAAATTAGATTTACACGAGAAAGTAAATTGAAATGACACGCTATATATGTTTATGAATATTTCTTAGTTATTTATTTTAGTTACATTTTACTGGTACATAGCCCCTGGCAGTAGCAGGTATTAAGAATGCGAAAGTGAGTTTATTACGCTTTAACACCATAAATTCTCTCCAAATTTTATGAAATTGCATATTGGTAGACTAGATGAACCGAAAATGTGTACCTTTCCACCTAAAAAAAGTACAGTTCTTGATAGTTAACACTTTACCGGTCAGTAAACGAGACACAAAAGAAGTTGGAATTGTTGTTAACTATCCAATAAAATGAAAAATACCTAGTAATAAAAAATAAAAATATGTGATTCATTATTTGTTTACTTTGGTATTCCAGGAGGACCCAACAGTCGACATGGCAAACGAATCAGCCGGGCCAAAACGCGAGAACAGTTCCGAAGTAATGTCCGGCATGGTACGGACCACCCATAGAGAATCCGGACACTTAGTATTCACCCCTAGTGGTGACGTCATGCTACCACCTAGAACCACCCCCGTGGTGCTTAACTCCAGCTTGGATTCTGTGAAGAATGAGTTTTCTCAAGGGGATCTCATGGACCCCCCTCGTAGGGGACGGGGAAGGCCAAGGAAGACCCCTTTGCCGCTGACGCCGAAGATTAAGAAGAAGAGGGGCCGGCCGCCCAAGACTTCGCTTGGTGAGTACAGTATCACCAATCTACTAATATTTTATCTTGTAATTTATTAAACTAATAATTAAAAAGTAAGAGATTTTGTTACAAACATATTTATTTTTTAGTAACTAGCTTTCGCCCGCCTTAATTTCCCACGGGAACAGTGCTTTTTCCCGGGATGAAAGGTACCCCATGTCCTTCTCCGTACTTCTAGCAGGAAGATTGGTTCAGTAGATAAAGCGTGAAGAGATAACAAACAAACAAACTCACTTTCGCATTTATAATTTTAGTTAGGATTAGGATTTTTTATTTAGTCTATATACTTTTTTTGAAAAAATGTTCTATAAAAAATGCTTTCTACAAAAAGTTATTTATTAATGAACACAAAATGTGTAAATTATAATAAGCAAAATACAATGATTGTTTAGGAAAATAGACTAAAATGTAATCCAAAATTTGTGTATTTTTGTAGGCAAGTCAATTCTAGTTAACTAAAGAAAATTAATGAATATATCCAAGTAAGAGCATAAAGTTTGACATAAACTTGACAGACGATAGAGATGATCGAATTCGTTACAAGTGGCTACATTTCTGTCGCACATTTTGGATGCGTAAGGTTTTACCCATTGTTAACGCAACTGATGCTACTTTACCAACTCCTACTCAAAATCTTTACCATACCCCGCCGCGTTTGTCTGTATGTTTACTGAACAGATTTTGATGTGATTTTTACCAATGGATGGGGTTGCCAACAAACAAAACAAACACAAAACAAAGGGGCCCTCAACACGCATTCCTGACGTTGCTCCAAGAAGGGAAAATACCTGGTAAGAGGGCACTAGGTTGACCGCGAAGGAAGTGGATGAACGACATCACGACTGGACAGGAGGCCAATTCTCGCGTTTGCGATATTTTATCGAATTTGATAATATATCAAACTTCTTTTATCGAACAAAATTATCACAAAATCCTCCAAAATGGTATTCTCGAACCTATTCGACATAAAACTCGATATTATATCGAAAACTAGGGCTTCTCTAATTGAAAACACGTTCCTTTTTCTCGATTATACTTAACTACAATCGAGAAATTTATGTTTTACTTGTTTCATTAAATATTTTATATAAAACCAATGTTTTAATAGTGAATTTATGTAAAAATAGTTATAATACTTTATTTTATGTAACTTAATAAGCTCCAATGCAAATTTATAAAATGCAAAGAAAATGAAATATTTTAGAGTTGATGGAGAGAACGGAACGCGAGGATACTTGTCATTGTTTGTTTATTGTGTGTGTGAGGTTATGTGATATTTGTTATCGGAGTATTAATTATATTCTTATGTATGATATTGTTTCTTTACGAAATTGAATCGAGAAACAAATAAGGTATGGTACTAGAGGCAGAAAAAAAGCAAAGTATGTATTCTATCTAAACCTCTATATTAGGCTTCAATAAAATAATTTTATGTAAATAAACAACGATTTCCAATAAAATTGAATACAAAATCGTCAGCATTCATATTTTACTAAACCATAGCTGAAGAAAAATACAAAGCGTCTTGTAAAGTACGAATATTATGTTATTCAATAGCTTTGAAGCAACAAATATCACACACGATATGGTTTTCGGCCACGCTCGACCACTCGATGCATATCGAGGGCTGACGCTGGATAAATGTCACATTTGAAATCACGAGAATACGCAATTTCGATATTTATCGATATCCGCCATGTTTTTTCGATAAATGTCGAAATTGATATTATATCGCAGATCCCAGAATTGCCTCCCAGGACTTAGGTTTTGGAGACAAAAACAGGCTGCTCAAGATAGAGTACCGTTTGCTGATTCCCAAACTTAATAGTGGACCGGACAACTTTTTTTCGACGCTTCTTTGAAATATCCCACAATAATAGAATCATCAGTGAAAGAATCACATCAATAACCAAAGTATTTCCTAAGATATAACGAAAAACAATTCACATTTTGGGCAATGTTTGGACGATACCAAAACGCCCTTTACTAAATGTACATTTATTTCGCGCGTAGAAAATAGACTTTTCCAAAAAGTTTAAAAAGAATAAACTTAGGAGAATAAACTCTTGCTGAAAGGTCCCAAAATGTGTTTAATTATATGTATTCTATCATAAAATTACATATTTTTAATAATTTTCCTACCTTCGCCGGTCCTCTATTTTGAAGATGGCACTCCCTAATAATGATGGGGTTGGGTCATGATTTTGGTGTATAATTTGCGTTGGCTAGTAAAGTCAATAACAATTGCTATATTTTTGCTTTACGCTACTCTTATTTCCTTCAAATATTCCTTTCAAAAGGTTGACTGGAAGAAATCCTTTTTGTTATAAGTCTACCATTGTACGCATCGAAATACAATAGTTTTTTTTTTCTTAAATATCTCCTATGTACAGACACAGACCTGTTACAGTTTTATTATATGTATAGATATTGTTTGAATATATTGATATATGTATTGATATTGAAGAGAGTAAAGAAACAAATAAATAAATCATTCATTTCCTTTTCCAGTATATCCATTCTGTACTACATGATCTTGGTCAATGATTGTGACATCGCTGCATCGAACATATTTGAATATACGAAATTGGAATAAAAATTTTGTTTGGGGTAGCTCCTCTAGCCTTTGGAATGCGGATGGGGGTCTATAATCTGACACCGTGTCTGCGGCAAGATGGCGGCGCTAAATCTAGATTCGATATCGAGTTCATAATTATTCATTATTTCCAATAAATTGTATTGCATGTATATTTCCAACGATTTTATTCGAAAGCTGGATAACCAGTTTATATATTTGTATTAATATATATGCTAAAACATTTCCTACCTTATACTTTTTTCAGGTAATAAAACCAAAAAGTACAATTTTCACACCCAACTATTTTATTTCATAAATTAAACGTATTTTACAATATATTTTTTTATGTTTTCTTATTTCTTATCTAAATTCAGTATTCTGAGAATGCACTAATAATAAAACTTCATGATTATAGCACAAAATCACTCTGAAAATAATAATGTAAAAATCTCGATCTCCCTGAAAAAAGTTACAAATTGCACCACTTTACTCCAAACTTTGATAAGGCCAAAATACCTATTTCTGAATTGTTTTGCTATAAATAATTATTTATTCAGGCTACATATTTATTATTATCTCAATCTAAAATAGAAAAAACTAATGTTTTGTACGTTTAGCATATTTTTTCAATAAATAATCGAAATAGTACCCAATTTGACAGTAACAACGCGGTCTGTCATAAAATGCAAATTTCTTGTTCATTCGTATATCTGTAGTCTCTGAAAATGATTGAATGAAACAATAGACAAATAAAGCAACCTATACACGGTACAGCATAAGTAAATTCAATACAAAATAATTAAGAAAACAGCCAAAAACAATCAGATGTTTGTTCAGATCATCATTCATGGATGGCATGCATGTGTGCGTGTACATTCTATGGCGTCGCGTGCGGAAGCGCTGATCAGCACTCTGTTATAAATCGTTCATTTGCCTAAGCGCTGATCAGCGCTGCTACGAGTTGCTATACAGGAGGTTCACTTTGAAGGGAAGCTAATAAAAAGTATGACTTTTAAAACTATTTTTTGGTTATAACAAAATAAAGTTTTATAATAAATAGCCGCCTTTATCTAAACCAAAGAAAATAAAAAAAAAAATGTTTCGGTACACAATTTATCAAAAATCGTGATTGCGTTTGATATAGACGAATTCAAATCAAATAATTTAGAAATTTACACAAATACAAAATGCTCAAATACATAAATGTATATCAACATTATCAAACTAACGAAAATTATTACGTTGAACAAGATAAACGCCATCATGCTGTATAGTACTATGGACGATGTCGTATCTGTGTACACAAGACGGCCATCTTGAGCCATGTATGTGTGCGTGTGATTCGCGAGTCATGCGAAAAAAAATGTTCAAATTTTAACTGCTTATAACTACCGATTTCTCCGATCTTCTTCAATGAATGTCATTCAATATGGTTCGTTCATATTTAAGGAATATTAAACAATACAATTTAGACTGTATTTCACTGAATTTCGTATCAAAATCCTTTAAAATTTGTCGCATGTCACTTGAGCGCTGATCAGGGCTTAAGCAGTTAACAGGGTGCGCGCTGATCAGCGCTTCCGCATTCCAGAGGCTAGTGCGTTAGTACATTATATCTCGATGATTGTACGCCTCTCTTTTTGTTTCACTATCTTCTGTATTTTTCTTGTGTGTATGTGTAATAAAGAGTTTACAAACAACAAACAATTGCAGACATGGAAGGCTGCGTGCTAACAAGCGGCACGGTACTGAGCGCCGCGCACGCCGCGCACGCGACGCCGGCCGCGCAGCAGCTGCTGCTCAAGCGCAAGCGTGGACGCCCGCCGAAGAACTATCTGCTGCCCAGACCGGGTGAGTGCTATTGTTATGCTATATCTTATACTATGTCTTGACTTTGCAACGTTTATAGCCCTGTTAGCTCCAGAGAAGAGAGGTAGATGGGAAGCGTCGTCTTTACAGATCTGTTAAATAGCCCTTTGTTGGTCGCAGGGAGTGTATAGGAGATTATATAAGAAAGTCAGGATAAAAGTCACAATTTACAGTTTACAGTAGCCTGCGTGTGCGATTTTGCACCATTGCAAAAATGTAACGGTGACGTTACAGATCTTTAGTCAAATATTAGCTCGAAAGCCCCATATTAGGAGACAAGAAATAAGAAAGTAATGATTTCAGGGTTTAAGTATGTGTCTTACATCATTAAATCCCTACGATATCCCGGAAATAAAAGGAAAAATTTGTGTTCCGTCATAAATATGAAGTCATTATGAACTTACGAAACAGGTCTTAAACAGTTATTTTTTAAAATTATTCATTTGGCAAATTGCAACTACTACAAAAAGTATAATAGCGATTGCTATCATTATTTCGCTAAGTCAACGGACTCGTGTTTTTATTTCATCTTTGGTACATCTTTGACACGTGTATGACTCACACCAACACATTGTTTTTTTCCCTCACATTTTTTTGTGTGTTTTTTATTATTTTGTACCATATTGCTTGTGTTGCGGCCGTATTCTCTTGTCCGATTCCTAGCATTGCACGTGATTTGTATAAAAAAATCGTAGACTGCTATTGTACTGAGTGATTCACTGGTATTTTGATTTTTTTTTGTCTGTTGAGGATTTTATAGAATTGGATTTCTTAAAATCTGACTCAGCTCCGTGCTTTATAAATTAGGCAGTGAGTTTTGGGTAAATCAAAATTAATTTATTGCATTATTTTATTGTTGATCAAAATAAAATCAGTTTGAATTAGTCTTAATAAATTTTTTTCTTCTTAATATTTTTTTTTGTTGTGATTTAAGGATTCGTATCTCAATAGCTTTTTAATAGTAATAATTTTACACAGTTGTTACCAGTATGTTAAATAGCACTACTACTGAAAAATCATTGACAACGTTAGTAAAATAGATACCACACTATGTATATTAGCTTCGGAAAATGATCTCTATTTACATAGATTATTTTTCACAATAAAACCACATATGCTATGGACAAGAGAATACTACACCGCTTATTATGACAACCCCCTCCCCTTCCTGCGTCCCCGGCCGTGCTTATGGCTTGGACGCTTTATCTGGTTTATGTACGACATGCGAGTAGCAATAACTTAAAAAAAACTTTATATGCTTTTATTAGCTGCGCCCCGGGTACCGCTCCTGTGGGAATTTTAAAATAAAAAGTGTCCTTATGTTTTGCCAGGTTTCATTCTACCCGTAAAATTTTATTTTATTTATCTTTATTTAGGAAACAAACAGTCATTTACAATAATATAAATTAAATCTAAATTTAAAGACATACAGTGCCAGTGTTTTTATTAAAATCCGTCTAGTAACAAATAATCATTCTCAGATTGTCGATACATTTGAGAATGAATATTTGTGATCATGATTTCAAACTGAACGGTGCATTTTCTATTTCAAAAAAAAAAAAGGCAGGTTTATTCATGTGTGTTTTATACAAGTGAATTAAAAAACATTGGCATCCTTTCAAAATAGTATCATCACCATCATCATCCACAGCCTTCCGTGCCCCACTGCTGGGTATAGGCCTCCTTCCGTCTACGCCAACCATCTCTGTCCTGGGCCATCCTACTCCAGTTAAAATAGTATGGAACAGCTAATTGTTTTTCGGTCGAATTTAATCGGTACATACAAAAAACCACTGTTTTTAAATTCACCCTGTATTTAAAAAAGTTATATGGGCAAACCTATGCTATCATCAAGGCATATTAAAAGAATCACTAGACTACAAAAAGCAAATCTAATATCTTTACATTTGCTTTTTGTAGTCTAGTACTGATTCCTGCTCGCATACTGTACAATACAAACCAGTCCCTATTTGGTCGCTAAGCTAACCGCCAGTCTGTCCCTAGGTATGGATATGTCGGTACCGATGCAGTACGGGCTAGGCGAACTCGCGGGCCTCTGTTAGTATACTCTGAAATATCAAGAGCATGTTATATTGGCAACGAAATTTTGGGGATATGACGTCGGTACTAATCGGTATTTGTTAATTGGTCTGTTCGGTCTCAAAAGAATAGAGGCTTATGTTCTGTCTACCTGTAAACGGAAGAAAAACCTAAGTTAACATTTAAAAAAAATTAAATGGTAAACTACCCTTTTTAAGGGTAATCCATACTAATATTTTAAATGCGAAAGTTTGGATGTGAGTTTGTGAATTTGTGAGTTTGTGAGTTTGTGAGGATGTTTGTTACTCAATCACGCAAAATCTACTGGACGGATTTCGATGAAATTTGGTACAGAGGTAGATAATGACCTGGAATAGCACATAGGCTACTTTTTATCCCGGGAAAAAGCACTGTTCCCGTGGGAAATTCACGCGGGCGAAGCCGCGGGCAAAAGCTAGTTTACCATAAAAAAAATTCGCCACGAAAATTACATGTAGAATATTTTTTGGATAATTATCTAAAACAGTTTACTATAGAAATTAATTTGAGATTAATGTATCAAATGTAGGTATTCTATAGTAAACTGTAGAAAGAGCATTTCTAAATATACATTGACATAGGTCGTATTGTTTATTTTAGAAATGCTACTTCTGTGAATGATGCTGATAATTTCTCAAATACAGATTATAAAATTCTTGAGCATCTCGAAAATTTTTAAATAAAGTTTTTTCGTAGATTCGTTATGTACTTTCGTTATGTACTAGAGTTTTGTTTTAAAAAGTCAAATAAAATTATCTCTTTTCTTCATATGCCTTTTCTTTGAGACTGGACAGTAAATATAACATGTAGCTAAAACAAAATTATTTTAATAATTACACACAACTGTAGTTAGTTGCACCAAAACTATTAAACCAAAATTTAAGTTGAAAAAGGTAGGTTGAATCGTTGGCTATAACAGGTATATGTTTATTTATATGCATTTATCTACTAATCCGCCTGCTTTGCTTTAAACCATATAACCAATCGTATTCTAATTAACATAGAAATAATTTAACCTTAAAAATGTAGCGAGTACAAATACATACAGAGCAAAAAATAAGTAAGTAGAAATCATTTAAAATGGCCTAAATAAAAGTTTATTGACCCCTATGTACCAATGTATCCTAATTTAACTCACCTCATTTTCTAAATATATGAAAATTATCGCTGAATTTCACACGATAATCGTGGTAACTGATAATTTTCATACATTTAGAAAGTGTCGCGACACTTTGACGCGACCGAGATGTCGTTAACGTTAAATGATTTCTACTTTAGTTAAATTTAAAAAAAAAATGCATAAAATAACAAATATCCATATTTAATTCTAGACGGACGCCCCAACGAGAACTACAACGCAACAAACCTACCTTTCGGCGACTTCTCCTACCTCACAGAGATGATATACAACCCCCTCGCATTCGGCTACGGGGTCACCAGCGTAGACCCTGATAGGAACATCGACGCAGACCACAATATGTCAACAGAAACATCCCACGATCGAACCATAGACGTCTCAGACTCGTCTTCGGACGACGAAGAATCCCGAGTCGAACCCGAAGAGAACGTACCACCAGTGGCAATGGAGACTCAGATTATGACCGTGGGGGATTGCCAGATAGTGAAACTGCCGCCTAATAATGAGGAAAAAGATGACAAGCAAGAACAAGTTGAGAATAATGCCGTGTCCACATCGACCCCAGGGTCAGTGACCATAACTCCGATCACGACTGTTGGAGATTGCACCATCAGGCCGGTGGACAACACATAATATGCGCGGCGTGTCGTCTTCCCCATGTGAGTGAGCCATTTTATTCTTTATCCGGTGTAAGCGTTCGATTGAGATTTTTGATAGGGCTGCGTGCGTTTCTCGATTGATCGATTCATAATCGATTACATTCGTTTTTTTCCTAGCCTATTAAGGTGGCCCACTGCTGGGCAAAGGACAGTTTATTTTTAAAATTACAAAAGTCAAATGAATGTTTAAGCTGTACGTATTTTCAAATCTATTCGCTATATAGAATGGATTTTTTAAGTGAAGAAAAATTACATCTAATAAATGTCCAGCTTTTTCGTAAAATAACAATGTTTAGATTATAAAAATAAACATGGCGCGTAAATTCACAGAAAGGTTTAAATTGATGTCTATAAAAAAACGACATATATAATACATTACGCACGCAGCTAGAATGAAATTAAAATAAAATGTAGCAAAAAGGTGTCGGAAATGCCATGTAAACTGAACAAAGGCTATGGGGTAGACAATACACGAAGTAGATATAATATTATTGTGGTAGCATTCACTTGCATGCGATGTTAGATGTAAAAACTATCGCTTGCAAAATAAATCGTATCTTCCAGTGTGAATAACTTGTACACTTATGATGAATATGTACTTTATAGTAATTACAAAGTCTGGCAAAATTAACTAAGACTTGGCAATGGGCAGAAATGAACATGTTTGCTATGGTCGTTAAAATTGACTGCATGTGGTAGAAAATCAAAATTAATACCAATATAATACAAAAATGAATTTTTATCTGCACAATAAAAAATATAGTGCAACGGACATAACATAATGTGGATTTAATGCAACAGTGCTGCCATCTGAAAATAAAAAGTTTCAGTTAATTTTGTTAGATTGTATACATTTTAACATGTCGTAAATTTTAAATATACTCTCGTAAGTTAAGCGTGATCGCTACTACAATGATTTAAGAATATATAAAAAAGTAAAAACTTCAATCGCTTTAAATTGGAATATTTCAAGTGACTGTCGAAATATGCATTTAGATTGATAGCGAAATAATAACGATGAACTTATGTACCATATGCCATAAGCTTTACATAATTTTAACCGTGATACTCAGTATAACCATACAGAACAAATAGTAAATGTCACAATTTCATATGGTGTTCCACATGAAAACATATATAAACACATATATATGATATATATTTTAGATGGATATTATTTTACACATATTCAATGCATCACAACCCACATGGCATGTCTTATAACAGCATTTATAATGCATTATGAATAAATAAGACTGTTTTTCTCTATGATACAATCGAACGATTGAAATTATATACATATATATAATATGCCTGATTAAAAGGCGATATGCATCTTTTTCATGTGGAACATCGTTTATCATTAAATAGATGTAATATTTTGCGAATATCTACATAGAGGCAACATATTTACCACGATGTTAAACGGAAACTATTTAGATACGCAATGTTTATGATATAATGTGCACTTTGAGGTTGCCTTCAGTGTTTTAATTATAATTTAATGTTACGCTTCTCAGACTTGTGTACTTTCTGTTTAGTTATTTTATCTCTGAGGGATTAAATATACTTTGTAGTTATGTAGCAGCGCCCGTGTGCGTTACTTACGAATCGCCTCATAATTTTACCGGACGAGTAAAAAAGGAGAGTACGCATAGACTTACTATATACTTAGTATTAAGTCTATGGGCGAACGGGACAAGACGACATTCCCCTATATACAGGACGTATAAAAATGACTGGCACTTCATTTGGCGCCCCTATTGTATAGGCGCCTGTGTGCACCGCACACTTTGCACACAGGGACGGCTCGGGCCTGTAGTAATATTCGTAGTTTTGTTATATGTTCGTTCATTTTTTAAAACTACAACTCTCTAATTTGAGTGAAAAAAGAAAAACAGTATCATGTTAAAACAAAAATATGGCCACATGTAAGTATTATACATAATTAAAACCATGGAATAAGACTGGAGAATGGAATAAGTAAATGTATTTCTTGGGTCTGTCGCAGCCACCTAACTTCAGAGATAAAATAACAAACGAAACATAGATTCTCTCTCCGTTAGTCTATGGATCTGATTTGAGTACGAGTAATTTATAGAGAGACTCGGGATCTTTGAGTGGTGTATAACGTAGCAACTGATTGGCTGTCTATATCTGTAATTCGTTAATAAGTCGGTTATGTAAAACGTGTAGGTGCACGCTATTCGCCTTTCATATTCTGTATCAATCTCTGTGAATATTAGATCGTAGAACGTAGTGTCTTAGATAAACTTAATATTCTAAATATTAACTCGGCAACACCATACAAGTGATACCACATAAGCTACATATTTTTGATCATACTATCGTATGAACATGTGTATTAATAACATATATTTCTTTAATCGTTTTGCCTGTAAAAGCAATGATTAACGTATCGTAGTATATTGATGATATGATATGCAATATTTAATAAACCCCACTTGACAGCTAGCCATACAATGAGGCTGTATGACAGCCGAGCGCGGCAGGACTTTGATTATATTTTTATAGATCAAAAGCTCTTTAGTTCCTTCCTTTACAGTACGTGTACCGACTTTTACTTTGTCGAACTCAAGTATTATACACGCTACTGGCTCCCTAAATTATAATCTGTACAGTAGTATAGTTCCTAACTTGTAATCGATACAAAATTATAACCCTTTGACTAGAGTAGCGGATTAAATTAATTTCATTAAAAATCATTTAGTTTTAAGTTAATCGATCAAATTTATATTTAAGTTCACTATTAGTGATATGTTATCGATATAGGACGGATTATTTGGTTATGTTGATAAAGACTGCTCGGATTCGTTGGTGGTTTTCATTTTGAGGAGCCCTGTAGAGGCATGTCGCGAGTCTCAAGGCAAGCTAAACTTCATTGAGAATTATTTAATATAGGAAACTGTATTTTTGTAATGAATTAAGATAAGTTTGCTATCGATGTGAATTCTATGACTGCGGGCTTCAAATCAGACCTTTATTGAAGTACTATAGACAAAATATAAATCGTAGAATACACATCGGCAGTGACATTACTCCCCATACAGTAATCGTGTATCCTATGTGGCATAGTGTAGTCTCAGTTAGTTACGTTGTAAGCTCTTTTGGCTCTTGTGTTGTCGTTAAGTTTATGTGTGCCCCTTGGTTTTGTTTGCGAACGACTTAACACGCAGGGGGGGGGACATAATCAGAATCTTGATTTGCAATAGATTATATGTTTTTTTTTATAGAAGTAATGTTATTTTGAACAATAGAATACATTTTATCAGTTTACTCAGATTAAAATGAACAATTTTTGGTGATACAAACAGTGTATGGCATATAGGACAACGTTGTACCTATTCTATATATTTAAACAACTTACCGATTGCGAATATAAGAATTAGCATACTTTAATTCAAAATCAAATCAACAATCAAATGTTACTAGTCTACGTGATGTTGTGAATAGTTCTGAATAAAAAAAATAAGTATAGATAAGCCGGGGTCGAGCAAAAAAAAAAAACACAAATATGTACAAAAATATTCCAAAGGTTAAAATGTCGCGCGTGTTGAGTCGTTAGTCGGATTGGCAATATGAAAGTTAATTTATTTATGGGATGTTAGTTCGCTGAACGATTGCATTTATTTAAATTTTATTGGTTTGCATCGATTGTAATGGCACGTTGAGATATTGTTTGCAATAGAAATTGTTATCCAAAATATCATCCATATTCGAACGAATTACGCCCGAATTATCAAAAGTTATGTAACATACTCCCTCTAATCTCTTGTTATCTCTGTCTAGACTTCTAGCGAGACAGTGACTACATGAGAGTTGAGAATGTTTTTGGTTTGCCTAAAATGATTGACGCAAGTGATACAAACTACAGTGTTAACTAAAAATCTTTTTATACAAATCAAATCTTCCTCTCAATGTGCCAGAGTTAAACAAAAACAAAATTTAACCCAAGGCAGTTTAAATTGTGGTGTCACACATACATTATGTCAAAATTACTATTCCCGTGTACTCGAATATAGCTATAGATGGGTAAACACCCGGGCGAAAACCGATATTAGGTTACCCAAAACTGGGTTATCGACTGAAATGGACGATAACTGGGTTTTAACCCAATATCGGGTTTTAACCCGGGTGGTTACCCTAGCCTTGGCTTAACTTTAGTTTCTGTGGCGTATATTATTTTAAATATGTTTTATGTAACGTTTGTAGTTGAGTATTTTATGAGAGCGTCCATAAATTATGTACCTACACATCGGCGAACAAAGAAATGTAAAATTTTTGTTATGGATGCAAGAGACAACTTTTTAAAATGGCTATGACGATGTATAGACGACAGCATAAAAAGCTACTTACACTATTTGCATTTTAGAAGTATATTTATTACAATGTACAGTCACGAGCATTATATGTATCCAATTTTAGGCCTTATCCCATTCTCTTAAGGACCGAAGTGTTTACATATTAATGCTCGAGACTGTACGTCACATTACAAAAATAAACTTTTGCAGTTAAATTATTATGTTGTGTTGTGATCTATACTCAGAAGTATTTCTAGGCATTTTGGAATACGAGCAATATAAAGGTGCTTCTATCCTCCTGTTTTATCAATATTATATTTTTATCCGCCTCCGACAACTAATTTGTGGACATCTCTCATGTTTTAGTTGTTAGTTTACGCATATTTGGCGATAAATTTATTTTTAAGTTTTAGCAAACGAACGATTTTTTATATTCCTGTATTGTGAAATGTTTTATCATTTTACGTTGTGATCATGTGAGTGCAAAATTATTTTTTTTAATTATTATTCTTAACCAGATTGACAGATGTCAAAAAGGGCAGCAGATATAACCCAACCGTTTCGTTCTGCATAGTCCAAGAGCAGTATTTTGTAGATTTAACGTTTATTATAATGAACCTTTTATATTATTTTAACATTTATCAAATTCGATCGTTAGTTAATTTCTAACAATGAAATATTTAATAAAGAAATCACAAAATTAGCCGAGTTTAATTTATATTTTAACTAGCTTTTGCCCGCGGCTTCGCCCGCGTGAATTTCTCACGGGAACAGTGCTTTTTCCCGGGATAAAAAGTAGCCTATGTGCTATTCCAGGTCATTATCTACCTCTGTACCAAATTTCATCGAAATCCGTCCAGTAGATTTTGCGTGATTGAGTAACAAACATCCTCACAAACTCACAAATTCACAAACTCACATCCAAACATTCGCATTTATAATATTAGTATGGATTTTTCTTTCGCCTATAAGCTATGCCCCGCGGCTTCGCTGCTGTGGGGATTAATGGATTCCGGATGTTTTGAGCTTCTCGTAGCTAAAAAAATTCACACGGTCTAATTTTCAATTTTATTTATACTCTGGACACCCCGACGCGAAATTTTAATATGAGCATTCTAGCTCACTCCTTAGCTATAATTTCGCACGCGATGCGAAATTCGCCTCGGTTTGTCCATAGCTATGCTATGTACATATATCATTCTGAAGATTGGTTTTAGAATGAAGAACTATTAGAACGAACCTTATATCGAAAACAGTTATTTTGTCCCTGACATTCAGTTGACATATGATTCTATGCAAATTACGATGAATAAAAAAATCTGCTTAGATGAATAAAAACGACTGAATTTGCAATCATCATTTATTTCATATGTATAAATATAGATTTATTTTTGGGTGACCACACTTTAGTATTGTTTAAACATAAGACGCTAATTACAACTAGTTTATTATGAGATAAATCTTAAGATATAAATTATGTGCGTTTAATTAAGTCCCTGGCGGGGGTGGGGGGCCGTTATTAACCCACTGGGGTTGCGGGCCCGCCGCGTTGCAGAAGTTGGCCCCAAAAACGGGGACTGAATGTCTGAAGGGTGGCGGCATTCCCATGTAGTTGCCGGGCAGTCTGGGGTTGCCGGCGAATTGGAATGGATTGCCCACGAAGGGAGGGGTGGCGGGGTTGAAGGGAGGGGGGAACATCGGTGGGCCGCTGAAGGGGGGCGCGGTGAAAGGGCCTCCGGGGTCGGGGTGGGGGGGAGGAGTTCTCATGTCCATATTGGGCCATGGGCGCGTGAATCTCTGGAATGCATTACGGTTGTTTCTCCTGTAGCCAGCTGAGAATGGATTGCGTCCTCTGCTGGGTCCGCTGCCGAATCTGTTGCTGGACTCGGAGGGTCTCTGGTTTCTCCTAGGTTCAGGGTTGCGCTTGTTCTTGGACGTTTCCCCGCCGCTCTCCTCTTCGCGCTGTCTCTGCCTCTGCTCCTTCCTCTCCCTGTTGGCTCTCCTCTCCTCTTCATCGTCGGAGTACTCGACCTGGCTCGGCGGCGGTTCTACGTCATGTAGCCACGACGCGTCGGATCCTTTTACTCTGAAAATTGGAAATAGAATTTAAAATTCGTTGTTAGTTATTATTTTATAGCTTTAATTTTGTGTATGAACAGAACACGAGTAAAATCCTGGATAAGCACAACTCATTACCGCAAAATTTCCAAAAAATTAATCCGCCACCATTAGTGATGTGCAGTTCTCGAAATTTTCATAGAACAAACGAATACTTTCTTAAAAATTTCTCGGAAATATTCTCGGACGGAAAACTCTTCCAAAAAAAATACTGGATCCGCCTTTAATTAAAAGTCAGTCTTTGACAGGAGAAATGACAGAAGAAATTAGTTCTATTGCTTGTCCGCAACATGGCGAGGGTTTTTATAAAAAAAATGCATTTATTTAAGGCAACTAATAAAAACTTAAAACTATGTTTTATATTCCTGGTCAGGCTATACATGGGATATACTATCTGAAACAGGGGACCAGACAAAGTATGAGTATTGTTAGAAATATGTAATTTTATAATAGAATACATTATAATTAAACACATTTTGCGACTTTTTAGCACGAGTTTATTCTCCTGGGCAAATTTATTAGAGTTCAAACTTTTAAGGAAAGTCCATTTCCTACGCGTGACGTCATATGAATGTACGTTTAGTTAGGGGCATTTTGGTATCGTCCAAACACCGCTTAAAAATGTGAATTGTTTTTTGCTATATCTTGGGAAACACTTTGGTTATGGAGGAGATTCTATTACGGATGATTATATTTTTGTGAACTAAAACAAAGAAACATCAAAAAAAAAGTTGTCCAGTCCCATATTATTATAAACCATCATCAATAAAAAGAACCCACTTCATGAGCTCGCTGAGGAACACGTAGTGCGTGTGCGGCGTGCGCGGCGCGATGTACACGTCCGCGCCGGGCAGCGCGCCGCGCGCCGCCGCGTGCGCGGCCGAGTTGAACAGCACGCAGTAGTGCGGCTGCGTCACCTGGGGGACATGCGACGATATTGTTTACAGTGAAAGGGGCCACAATTGTACTGGTGTGATCTGAAACGTCACATTGGCCACCTCCGTGGTCTAATAGTCATCACACCAGACTGGGGTTGGTCTTGGACCGTCTAGAACACAATTTGACTACATTAGATTTTTGCCTATAGGAACTCACTGCACTGACAGCCAGTTGCACAGTTGCCCAAGGCGTGCAGTGAGCTAAAGTTACATTAATAAATTGACAAATAATGTCGTTAGATGTTTATCTATATATATATATGTATGTACTAGCTGTTGCCCGCGGCTTCGCCCGCGTGAGTTTATCTTCTGAAACTGTAGTTAAGCAGAAAATGCTCATCTGGTTGAACAATTTTCACTAAGGCGCTATTTCCATATATCTTAGCGTACCTAGTTAAACTCTTGGAGTTCTTCGTCAGATGTTCCAGATTGAAAATTTTTATACGTTAGCAGAAAATGCTCATCAGGTTGAACGACTTTTGCTAAGGAGCCATTTCCATATATGTCATAGTGTAGCTGGTCTCTTGGAGTTCTTCATCAGATGTTTCTGATCTTCGATTTTTATACGTCAACAGGAAATGCTCGTCAGATTGATAAACTTTTGCAAAGGTACCATTTCCATATTTCTTATAGTTTAGCTGTTCTGTTATGGTTCTTCATCAGGTGTTCCAGTTTTCAAAATCAATTATAGCCTATATGTTGCCCAGACTTAATAGCTATACAACAATAAAAGTTTCATTCAAATCTGTCTAGTAGTCTTTACGTGAAACGCGTACATACATACAGACAGACAGACAAGAAATTCCAAAAACATTTTTTGCTTTCTATTATTCTTTTTAAGTGTACAGACACAATATATTTTTACTGTTTTATTATATGTATAGATGTTATAAAATATTGTATCGTTCAGTTAGTATCCCATAAAACAAATCCCGAAGTCTTTGGGGCTAGCCCAATCTGTGTAATTTGTCCGAGTCGAAAAATCGTCACAATCACCTCACGTAATTAATAGACGCTTCCTAAGGAACATGTTGATGATGTAAATACTTAGTGTAAACAAACAGTCATTAAAGTTGTGTACGCGGGTCATTGTTGCAGAATCGAATCAAAAAGAAAGTGATACATTAACAAGAATTTTAAAAAATTAACGATATTCTAGGTAATAATAAGTATAATTATTTTATTAATTACAAATGCGACTCCGCAGAATTCCCAAGTCGTCCTCTGCGCCAATTTGAGCCAAAGCCATATTTGCGACTAGCGCCCCGCCCCGGCTTCGCTCGGGAGGTACATACATAAATTGTAGCCTATATCACTCAAGTATAATGAAGAGAAATGAATAAAGAATTTAAGATAAAAAGTAGCTTCCTATTAGTGAGGTATTAGAAGTATACTTCACTAATAGGAATAGGAAGTTTAGAAGTATTAGTGAAAGAATTTTGAAATCGGTTCAGTAGTTCCGAAAATTATCCCCTAAAAACAAACTTACACTTTCTCTTTATAATAGAAGTATGATAGAAATGAAATTCCACATTGCAACATAAGTTGACGAAAACAGCTGTATAGAATTGGGGTGCCACCAGTCACGAGTTCAAACGCATTTAAGAAAATAAAACTTCATTGCCAACGTCACAGAGTCGAGATTAACATAAACCATTCACTGGCATTTCGAAACACGGAAAATGTTAAGGCGAGATGGTAGTCCAAATGTGTTAATGATTGTAATTTTTCATGACGAAATTTACCTACTTAGAGTTTAATTACGAACTTAAAATTAATACAGCATATAATACACAATATGTGAAAGAGTCTGAAACGTATACTTTTTTAAATATATATATATATTTGGTTAAAAAAAATCATAAAGTCCCCTCTATGAAAAATCTTTCAAGTCAGAATTCTTCAAATTTTCAGCGACAACATATATATTTTTTTTAATTTATAGCAAATATATCTATTGTAATAAAGTCTGAATCGAACACTTTTTTTTCTTGTCTAATATTTCAAAAGATATTTAAGAAATACCATGAAAATTATAACCTCTTCAATCTCCTGAAAATAACAGCAAAATTGTGCTATGCAAAAAACAATCTTAATACTATGCATTCACGCTTGGCTCTCGCTTCGTTCTTGCGTGTCAGTCGGCCGCCGCCCGCGTACATGTGACGTCGTCTCCGGACGCTCTGTCTTCTGAATTAAACAATTTTTTTTCGTACTTTTGTGAAAGAAAAATTGAGGGATCAGCATTTTTGTGCAGTGCTGTGAAAATGGGAAATAAGAAATCTATGAAATTAGCGAAAGAACAAGACAAAAAAAGAGAAATAAATCACCACGACGGAATGTTTTGGGTGAGTTTGAGTATCATATTCCATTCCAATTTCAAAAATGGCGTTTATCTGGAAAGGCTATAGAATTTGTCTCACCCAGCTTGCTTGTAGCAGCTACGTAAGCGTAGAGTAATGGAAAGTACACAGAGCCTGCATGCATATAGCCTGAATAAAGTGCAACTTAAATGCATTTTCATTGTTTATGTAAATCAATGTGTTGTATATTTTACTTTTCAGCTCAAATAAGAGATGCCAAGAATGTGTGTAGTGTAGATGCCAAGATTTTGGTGGTGACAAATTGAATCATTATGATTCGTCAAGCGACAAAACGAAGGCTCGTGAATCTGTTGAGTAAGTACCTTTTTATTATTATTATAGAATTGCTTTCTCATACTTTTAAAAGTGGTGACTAGTTAAAAAGTATGATGTTTTAGATTGCAAAATTATTATATTGTGATCTCTTTCGTCCTCTCTGGGTTGGGTGAGAGAGCGCTTTGGATTTTACGAAAAAGTGCCTCGAAAGCCAGTCAGTCGACTAATTTCCTGTGGTGACGTACTTCCTGGAACATAAAATTCGACCGAACGAACGAAACCGTACTTCCGTTTCCGCCATTTTCTAATGGGTCACCGAGAGACGCCATTTGTCCTCATTGCGTTTTGGATTTTCGTACGAAACGGTCGTGCCTCTTAAAATTCGAGTATATTTCACTATTTATTTAAATTCATTTCGCAACAATGTCTAGCCAGTCGGTACCTTCAAATTCGCGTTTAAAACGTAAAAATAGGATTATTTCGTCATCTTCGGAAGATGATTCGAATCCGCCTTCAAAAAAATCTCGAACCACGCGGCGCTCGCGATCTAAGCGCGAGGGAGGCGGCCGGCGCGGCGCGGGCCTTCGAGACTCTTCCTCGCCGGAGCGGCAACGCGGCGGCCAGCGGCGTGGCAGCGAGCGGCGTGGCAGCGAGCGGCGTGGCAGCGCGCGGCGTGGCAGCGCGCAGCGAGACTCCGTCGGCGGGAATTTTGACGAGAGGTTTGAACAGCTCTCGCAACAGGTACAATCGATTACATGTTTTCTGCAGCGCCATATGCAAAACGATATTCCCGAGGAACAGATTCCCTCTGAAGTTTCTTCGGAGGAGGGATCGCCCGAGACTTTCACCGAAAATATTAGTTTTAAAGATTTTTCTACTACGTTGAAAGATAAGGGTTTTGGGAAAACGGATGAGTCGAAATTTGCGTTAATTAAGAACATTCAACGTTTAGACACAAAAGAATGGTGTGATATTAATTACTTTGATGTGCAAAAGAATTATATTGCATCGCCGGGTTTCATAGATTTAGAATCAAATGTTGAATTGAGTCATATTAATAAATCACTGCATTTAGCTTCATTTGAAAAAACCTTAGCGGGGTTGACTCATGCCTTTCTTTTACATCGAGATCATACGCAATTATGTCTGCAGAATATTTTAAAGTGGGCTTCCCAGTCCAACGATATTTCTTTCAGTGCCCTTAAAGAAAAAATTAATGAATTTTTTATTAACGATGATAAGTATAATAAGATTACCAATGATATCTTGCAAATTCTTTGCGGCAAACGTGCTGACGTTATTGCTCTTCGCAGAAAGGAGATCGTAAAAGGGGTCAGTAATCCGGTTTCTGCGGAAACTCTTCGCAAGATACCTCCGTCTTACGAACATTTATTTAACTCTGATCAATTGAAAGAATTTCTTAAAAATGATGGTGGTTTGAACAAAGTTTTTGTACAAAAAATCGAACAAAACTAATAATAAAGTAACAAAGTTTAAAGGTTCTCAATCTCAACCACAAATGTTTTTTCGACCGAATTTTAAATCTAAATCAAACTATAATGACTTCAACCAGCCTAGTTCCTCAAAGAACAACCGAAACCAGAAGCAGTCCAGCAAGCGTTCCTCGCACAATAATCGAAATAGGCAATCGCGTCGTTCATGACTCGGCCGATTTTCGGGCGGGTTGCCTCACAAACTATTACGACCGTTGGGAAAAAGCAGGTGCAAACGATGTAATTTTAAGGTTGATTTCGGGTGTCCGCCTTCCTTTCCATCAGAAACCACCGCTAGTTTGGCCAGATCAAAAAACTCTGAAAGATTTCGAAATTCGATCTTCACCACAAATGGATCAAGAAATAAAAGAGATGCTGGCAAACGGTGTCTTGGAACCCGTTTCGACCTCCCCAAGCTTTCTGTCGAAAATATTTCTAGTGAAAAAGGGGGAGGGGGCAATCGTCCGGTGTTCAACCTGAAGATCCTAAACAATTTTTTGAGGGTAGGTCGATTCAGTCTCATTTCTCATTTCGATGTCCCAAATTTTATTCAACCCAGGGATTGGCTGGCAAAAATCGATTTAAGCCAGGCGTATTTTCATGTGAGAATTGCCACATCTCATCGTCGTTTTCTCAGGCTCATTTACCAAGGTCAGATATATCAAATGACAGCCCTGCCCTTCGGCGTAGCTTGCGCCCCGAAATTATTTGCAACTTTGACCAATTTCGTAGCCGAACAATTACGAAAGAAGGGTATTCGAATTATAGTCTATTTGGACGATTTTCTGATTGCAAATCAAGATCACAATCTATTACAACGCCAAATAAAAGTGGTTGTAAATTTTTTGGAGTACCTAGGTTGGAAATTAAATTACCAGAAATCGATTTTGACTCCTCAACGAGAAATAGAATTTTTAGGCATATGTTGGAATACGATCACAAACGAGAAATTTTTACCACAGCAGAAGGTCTATCAAGTTTTGCAGCAAGTACGAAGATTGCTACACCAGGGCATGCGCTCGGACAAGTGCCTGAAGTCGCTTCTTGGGAGATTAAACTTTGCGAACTTCGTCGTACCGCTTGGTCGACTTCACTGTCGCAGACTTCAGATTATGAGTCGCGATCCACGATGGGTAGGGCCCAGTGGTCGACTCTCTCCACCCCAGTTGCCGAGTCGCGATCCACGATGGGTAGGGCCCAGTGGTCGACTCTTGCCACCCCTCGTCAGACAAGACCTAAAGTGGTGGTTGAAGAACGCCGCGAATCGATCAGAAATCCATCCTCCTCAAGTGACGAACTTTCTCACAACAGATGCAGCGAACCACGGTTGGGGTGCGCAGTTAAACGACTTGACATTATCAGGAACCTGGACTCCAGATCAGAAACCTTGGCATTCCAATCGAAAAGAACTACATGCGATATACAAAGCCATTCGGACAGGCAGATATATGCTTCGAAATTCTACCTTGCTGATTCAATCGGACAATCGGACTGCCCTAGCTTATCTAAAGAACGAGGGCGGGACCAGATCAGAAGCTTTGCTGGAGGAAGCCAGAAGAATTTTGCTGTTAGCAGACGGTATTCGATTGCGTCTTATAACCCAACATCTTCCTGGGGTGGTGAACACGGTGGCAGACCGTTTGTCTCGGGGGAAAATTCCCCCGAGTGGCACTTGTCGTTTCAAGCTTGTCGAGAGATATTCCAACGATATGGAACACCACAAATCGATTTATTCGCTTCCGATCGAGCTCATGTGGTCCCCGAATATGTGAGCCTGGACCCGACGGACGACAACGCAACGTTTTGCAACGCGTTCAGCCAGCAGTGGAATTACCAACTAGCGTGGGTTTTCCCCCCGCCATCACTAATGCCGAGGGTGCTAACACACCTGAACAGCAGTCGGGGAATGTACATAATAATAGCTCCGAGATGGGAACGTACATTCTGGCGGAGCGATCTGCGCACACGAGCCCTGCAACATCCGATAAAGATAGAAGAGCTACATCATCATCTAATAGATATAACGACAGGACGACCCCCGCCGAACCTAGTGGATCTAGAACTCGAAGCGTGGCTAGTTGGGGGTGGGACCCCCTTTTGACTTCTTGGACTGACGAGGAACGCTCCCTACTGAAGTCTAGTTGGCGCGAGTCAACATTGTCATCCTATCGGCCAGCCTGGAATAGGTGGCTCAAGTGGTGTGCTGAAAATGAGGTTAATGTTTATACTCCAGAATCTACTGACCTAGCCAGATTTCTTACTAATCTTAGTACTAAAGAGGGCCTAGCTTATAGAACTATTGCCTTGCACAAGTCGGTCGTGTCCACTTTTTGTGAACCTTACCTTAACAAAAGCTTAGTGACGACGTTGTAGTTAAACATGTTTTGAAAGCAGTATCACTTCTGAAACCATGCGGTCCTAAAGCTCCTATTTGGAATCCGCTTAAAGTATTTAAATGGTTAAAGGAAAATTTTTCTGACGATATTAATAGTTTATACGAAGTTTCTCGTCGGTGTGCTACTTTGTTGTTACTGGTATCGGGTCGTAGGGTTCACGACCTTACCCTTCTCGACGTCGGAACGAATAATATGGTCGATGAGGGCGATAGTATTATTTTTTATCCCATTTTTGGTTCTAAAACAGATACGGCGTCATATCGTCAATCTGGCTGGAAACTTATCAGCTATCCAGATAACAGAATAAACCCAGTATACTGGGTTCGCAAGTTATTGTCATTGACTGTAGATACTCGTGGCACAGTCTCTTCGTTATTCATTACATGTCGTGGTGAAACTAAACCAGCATCACGTACCAATATTAGTACTTGGATCAAATCAGTTTTAGGAGACGCGGGTATCAATAGTTCAGCTGGTAGTACACGATCTGCAGTCTCTTCTTTAAATTGGATGCAAAATTTGCCCATAGATGAAATTTTGAGTAGAGGAAATTGGAGAAATGAAAACACATTTCACAATTATTACAGAAAACAAATATTTGATTCTGATACTATAAATAATGAATCTCCAGTGTTAAATTTATTCGAACCTGTTTAATGTTTACGCGTGATTTAATTATAATAGAAAATTGTTTAATTTTAATAAATATCAATATTTTATGAAAGTAAAATTATATATATATATATTTTCTTCTTTTTCTTATACATACTAATTTCCTATTCGCCATTCACCATTCACCAGGTGATAACAAACACGTCTCACCCAACCCAGAGAGGACGAAAGAGATCACAATAATAGAATTTTACCTTCCAATAAAATTGTTATTGTGATCCTGAAGTCCTCTCTGGGTCTATTAAAGTCCTACCTGGTGAGACGCTTATGAGGACAAATGGCGTCTCTCGGTGACCCATTAGAAAATGGCGGAAACGGAAGTACGGTTTCGTTCGTTCGGTCGAATTTTATGTTCCAGGAAGTACGTCACCACAGGAAATTAGTCGACTGACTGGCTTTCGAGGCACTTTTTCGTAAAATCCAAAGCGCTCTCTCACCCAACCCAGAGAGGACTTCAGGATCACAATAACAATTTTATTGCAAGGTAAAATTCTATTATTACACAAAAATTTAAGATCAGAATCTCCATGTACACGATTTTAAGATAGTATATTTATTTCAGGCATTGCACCGTTAATCCTAAACTGACCGAGTTACAAACATTGGAACCAGCAGTTATAATAACATCAGAGGCTCGACACCTCTTGTTCTAAGTAAGTACCTATAATAATATTATTGATATTATTGTAGACTAGCTTTTTCCCGCAGTTTCACCCGCGTGAACTACCTACCTAACCTACCCTATGTCTTTCTCAGTACTTCTAACTATGTGTATGCAAAATTTCAAGAAGATTGGTTCAGTAGATACAGCGTTTATTTATTTGTTTGTAACAAACAAACAAATGAACTATGTTTCGCCATCACTATAATTTTATCATGATTTAACAATACAATTGTGAAAACCGAATCAAATTTCCTCCAGTAGATTTTACAGGATGCGTTTATGTGTGCGCCCACAAACATATGGCCAGAAAAAATCAAAACAATGGTTTTTCTTTTATTTAAAAGCTAGTGTAGCTTTTGCCGCGGCTTCGCCTGCGTGAATTTTCTTACGGGAACAGTGTTTTTCCCGGGATGAAGGATGCCCTATGTTCTTCTTAGTACTTCTATGTGTATGCAAAATTTCAGGAAAATTGGTTTAGTAGATAAATCGTAAAGAGGTAACAAACTCACTTTTGTATTTATATTTTATAATATAAGTTAGGATTAGGATGAATTGCTCGTAATGAAAGCTTTTCACGAAAATGAAATAAAATGACTTATTTTTCAATTTCCTTTTTTAGTGACCAGGATGATTATACTTATATTGTGGACGTCGAAGAGGATCAATCATTTGAAATTTATCAAGGACGAAGGATAGTAGATATGACGTACTTCTTTAGTAGACTAAAAGAGATTTCTAACCATAATGCACTGTTCAACTGCGGTCCTCAATGTTGGTCTTTTGTGGGAGAAAGGAGGGTAGGATTGAGGTCTTAGTATAAGATGAAATGCGACATGTGTTGTTTTTTTAGGGTCCCGTACCTCAAAAGGTAAAAACGGAACCCTTATAAGATCACTTTGTTGTCCGCCTGTCTGTCTGTCCGTCTGTCTGTCAAACTTTTTTTCTCAGGAACGCTTAAAGGTATCAAGTTGAAATTAATATCGAATACTCGGATCCATCATCTCTTTCAGCAAAAAAAATAATCAAAATTATACGTCAATGCGATCAAGAGATATTACCTATAACCTATAGAGGTATTGATTGCTGCCTGAAATCGCAAAATATGCGAAAATTCGTAACATTTTAGGTAAACTACGGGAAGTACCCTATGGTACTTCTCGTTGTCCTTAAATTATGAAATTTGGCAAAAAGCAAGGTCTAACAGTACTTATACAGGAATAAATCTGAAAATTGTAAATATGGTGTTGGAAGTCTAAAAAAGTGTTAAAAACTTATTTTTGCGCTGGATTCAGTATGAATCTCAGGGATCGAACTGCAAATTTAAGTTTGTTTTTGAAACTAGTTGGTCTTTTAGTTAGGGCTATAATTTGAGATGCTTTTCGTGGTACGGAACCCTTGGTGCGCGAGTTTGACTCTCACTTGGCCGGTTTTTTTATATTGACTGTGAAGATCCAGATCATGTAGAAAATGTTGACGCAAACGTTGACGCTATAATAGTATAGGGTATAGTTTCATCTGGTATAGCATAAACGCAATTTCAAGAAATAACGTCCTCTATCAATGTTCCCATATTTTCTAAAAGATTTTTTCAAAATTGTAAATTAATTAATTTTAATTTACAACTTATTGCGGAGGCCATTCCTGTACCATGCCTCCAGGCGTTTAGGCGCATAATGTTAAAAGCGCAGAATGATAACCGGTCGCAAAACGATAATAGCGCATAATGTTAAAAGAGCAAAATGGTAAGAGCACAGAATGGTAAAGATTTCAGTGCTATAGTATATATATCAGGTCTATATTAACATCATATTGGTGAATTGTGACTCCCTAACAAGGAAAATATAAGTAAACCGTAAACAGTTTTGCAATTTTTTTATTTTTAAAAAAGCTAGTTTATATATTTGTGTGTGTGTATTTTTTATGAAATATAGTATCTTTGCCTTGGTTCAGTATCCCTTAATAAGTATTTAGAACTTACTTTAGGACTAGAATCTGTGTGATTTGACAGTATATAATATTTTTTTAACTGTGTCATTAGGGCCATTCAAAGTATTTTTATGTTATTTTTATGAATGTTGTTATCATAAATGTAGATTATTAAATTTTGAAAATATTTTTTTTTTCAAAAATTGATCACGTTTTTTTCTATTTACTTACTTTTACTTGTTAGGGAGTCACAATTCACCAATATGATATTTATATAGTCCTGGCAGCTGAAAGCTAAAGCACTGAAATATTTACCATTCTACGCTCTTACTTTTTTGCTCTTCAAACATTGTACGCTTAAAAGAGCAAATAGTAAATTTTGCTCTTTTAACATTATGCGCCTAAACGCCCCCCAGCTATAGTGTAGCAATGGCTTATATGTATAGGCGCTGTCTAATCTAGCCTAGTACAGTCTAGCCATAAAAATTGTTGTGTATATTTTATAAAAAATAAAAATAAATGAACCATCTTAAACGAATTGTTTTTTTAACCCTCACGATATCCCCGAATAGCGGCTAAAAAACGCAAATGGTCTCTTTCGCAAAATGTCGCATTAGAGACTTTAGATTTTTAAAGAACAACATATCTTTTTTAAGTAACTTATTAACATACAGTAAACAAAAACCCTAAATGTGATAATGTTGGTTGGTACTTAAATTTACTTCATATATATATTTTGCATAAGTGACATTCCACAAAATATGATTTTTACGGGGGACATTTTGTGTAAGAGACCTTGGAGACCGTTTGCGACTTAGCCCATTAGGCACTTTATGAAATCCAATACAATATGTACTTTATAAAAATTTATAGCATAAAATGCAGGGAAATAAAACCAAAAACTCTGAAAGTGTTTATTTTTATTTAGATTATTATGTCTTGATTTGTAGTCGTGACATGTTTGTAAACTACAGGTGAAATAAATAAATAATATTATTATTTAAATATTTATCTGAATTTAATTACCCAATTAATTTGATATTAGCTATCTGGGGCTGCGCATAAGCAAGCACATTCCTTGCGACCGTCGCGTTCCGCTGCTCACCACTCCTCGCCACCGCTACCGAGTGTGGCAAGCGTTGACGTCAGCGTACACTAGGTGGCGCTAAAATCGTGGTTTAGCTGACATGTTTGTGTTATTTTTTCAATTTCCATTTTTTTTTCTTACTAGCGCTCCGCCCTGTCTTCACTCGAGAGGTACATACATAAATTGTAGCTTATGTCCAATTGGTAAATTTTAAAAAAAATCAGTTCGGATGGGATTTTAAAAATTTATTAGTTGTGTATGGCAAAATAGATATTATTTTCACCCATTGCACCCCAAATGCAAGTATACTGGAGCCATCAACGATCTCATCTCTGCGTTATGCATACACTGTGCCGGTGCACATTGGGTCGAAACCGTGATTTGAGGGACTTAGGGTCAAAGTTTACGTTACCAGTTTTTTCTTTATGCCAATGAGTAGAGGACATTAACCCAAATAATAGTTGTCATGTACGTTTTTTTCAAAAGGTTATAGTTTGGACAGAAAAAAATATCATATTTTTTTTTGTATGAAACGTATCAAACAATATAACATTGTAGCTAAGCCCTGTTTGATCCCGCCTTCAAACCTTTTTTTTCTTAATCCCTGTCTAGTCTATTATCGTTACACATAATAAACATGCACAATTAGTTGCTATTCTTCGAGGTTAAGAGATTTAAAAAAAATAAAAATCTATATTATTTCTAAAATATTTATTTTGTATGTATATATCCTGTTTGCAACTACTTTATAAAAAACTAAAATAGAATATACTTCAACTATGCTGATACATAAAAAAACATAATGATGATTTATAAATACACTTGTAAAACCCCATACAACTACAAAAATTACAAACAGCGAACAATTAAATAACAGTGATGATATTACATATAATAATTAGGCACTAATTACTTCACCCAATGCAGAAATAGGATATAAAGTTAGTAGGTATTGGCAGATCTCACTACTAACTTTTTTACCTTTTTTGACAACAAATATAATATACAATATGACTTAACAAAAAATTATAAACAATAACGTAATTAAAATTAATATTTAATCTGTAAATATAATATCAAAAACTACTGTCTAAACTTACTCACTATCGCTATCAATATGTTGCAATTCCAATGTATCTACATCTATAAATTCTATTTCTGACTCTGTTGGAAAAGGTAGCAGAAGCTCTTTGGCTCTTGGCGATAGAACCATTGGCGTTTGATTTCTCATACAAGGTCTTAGCGCTGAAATCTTCGGATCAGACGACAAAAGAGAATTATATAAAATATCTTCATTTGTCGCCGACCTACTTAACTTTCTGGCATGATGTTCTCTAAATTTGCGAAAGTCTTTGTTCCGAGCTTCTGCTGCTTCTTCTGACAGTTTAGCAATAGGTATAAGACCGAAATACTTAATGATGTCCGCCCCATACATCAATAACTTGTGAACACTGGAAGGCATGTAATACCAGGGATACAATTTAACATACAACTCCGCAGTATCTTTGCAAAAGAAAGAAAATTAAAATTTAGATAGATCTACACGCTCTCCAGACGCTATAGTCTGAAGTATTACGTGGAGCCTTTCTATGAAATCTTTATCGATACCAGTGATACGAGCTGTAGCATCTGCATCTCTAAAAAACCTTCTGGCTGTGTTCCCATCATTTGTAGTGCCTGCTCCCTGTTTAACCACATCAACTAGCAAGCCGCACTCCTTTTTGAATGATTGCTGTATTGCGGACTTTCTTGAATTAATTTTTTTCTTATCTTCATCCCTAGCACTCCATTTTTTGAAATCCAAGGGGTAAGCTGTAAGAAAAGTAAAAGGTTAATGCAAATTTAAAAAAAATAAAAATACATGTACATATTCAACGAAAATTAATTTAAAATAAAGTTATATTTACCAATATGAAGTAAACACTCCATACATCTGATCCATGCATGTAGAGATGAGATTCCGTACTGGTACATTTCTTCATTATTACTTTTTTTATCAATTAACTCTAGGTTATTCATCTCTGATGGCTTAGCCTTGCAGATATCACAGACTGATGGCGATGTTTCTGATATATAAGAGGTTATTTTCCCATCAATCATTGTCATTAATAACTGATGTTTTACTTCAACCTTTTTGAATTTTGATGGCTCAAGTGTTTCTATTTCACCTCTTATACTAGTTCTTATAGCTTCCATTGTTGCTTTTGTTTCTTTTGTAAATTTAAAAGAAATAGGACGACAATAGATAGTTGAGGATGGTCGGTCGTTTTCCCAAACAATACTTCCATCAGATTTCTGCAGCCTTATTGGAACTAGACTAGCCATAAAAATACTAGAGTCATCAAATTCTTCATCAGACTTTTGTTTGTAGTTACTTTGACCGGAAGCTCCATCGAAACCCCATTTACTAATGAGTTGTAATTCCCCAGTAGAGTCCAAGGCAAAATCAAGTACATCCAGAAGTCTTGATACTGTCAAGTTCAGGAGGGCTTGAAGTTTAATGGATGCTCCTTCATCAGTAATTGTCATGTCTTCTTTGTTTGGATAACACTGTAATTTGGCTTGCTTAATCTTGTAATAGGATGGATACAGCTCAGAGCTAGTTTCGCTCGCCTCTCTAAGATTGATGTATTGCCACTTGGATAGTTTTAGGGCAATAAATAATGCCAATGCTTTATCGGGTGAATACATGATAGTTTTTTTTACTATCATTCAGGCACTCTTTGACTTTATCTAGGTCTTCTGGGTGATTTAGTAAGTGGTTCATTATTTTTGCAACCTCTTCATTCCCAGCACTTTTCAATTGATTTATTGTAACACTGATCACTTCGTCCGGGGATAATGAAAGTGACTTACTTAAGATATCAACTCGTCTTCGTTTTTGTTTGGAACCTAAATTTTCAAAAGGTTTCCTTGGAGTAAAAGTTGATGTCGAAGCTTCTGATGTAGATAGTAGATTCTCGATGTTCTCCGAATTAGAAATCTCAGGATCTTCACATTCGTTGTTTATAACTACAGGAATGATTCCTTCTGGCCAGTTTATCGAAGTTTCTAACCAATCCCCATTTCTTCTTAAAAATTGTGGGAATGCGCGACTACATTTTTGCCATCTAGCACTCACGTTAGAACAAAATCTTGTACCAAATTTTCGAAGCGATTCTTCGTTTTCCACTGTCACTTGCACTTTATTTTCCAGGAATTGATAAAGTTTTTGACTGTCTGACAATGAACCAACTTGGTTTCTTAAGATCATAAATAAGTCCAAATTATTGACTATACTCTCCATTGTAATAGAAAAACAAATTTGTAGAATGAAAATGAACGAGAATATTAAATATCGAGATGTCACTAGTACCGATTTCGAATGAATAATAGTTACTTTTTATAAAATACTGTCATTTTATAACTGAACTACCCTCATTAAGTAAAGATTTGGCATTGAAATTTCCCTCAATACAATCTGCTAAATATGTGATTACTGGAAAAATTGCGATAAGTACTAGGTATTTATTGTTAAATAAATAATAGTCAATTAAAGAGATCATTAAAGAATATAATAGGTGATTAGGATTGTTTAGTTAAATTATACTAGGTACATAACAATTACGTTATAATAAGTAGGTACATTGCTTTTATTATAAATTCTTAGTAAATAGTGGGTATACTATTAATAATTAGGTATAATTTTTATCTTTTAATAAAATGAGAATATTAAAATTTTGGAATAAAAAAATCTCGAAGAATTGCAACTAATTGTGCATGTTTATTATGTGTAACGATAATAGACTAGACAGGGATTAAGAAAAAAAAGGTTTGAAGGCGGGATCAAACAGGGCTTAGCTACAATGTTATATTGTTTGATACGTTTCATACAAAAAAAAAATATGATATTTTTTTCTGTCCAAACTATAACCTTTTGAAAAAAACGTACATGACAACTATTATTTGGGTTAATGTCCTCTACTCATTGGCATAAAGAAAAAACTGGTAACGCAAACTTTGACCCTAAGTCCCTCAAATCACGGTTTCGACCCAATGTGCGGTGTGTCGGTGCAGGTGTACGCGCGGACTATTCTAATTGGTTAATGAGTTCCGCGGGATCCGCCCACTATGTCTATGTGTGTCTAAGGTGTCTTTGGTTGTGTGCTCGTTAATCGTTTTGAAGTTGAGCTAGGACCTGGTCTTAAACGAACGGCACTGAAAAGGCTTCAAGGGCGACATTGAATATTCTTTCGAAGGGCATTCAAGGAGATTCGCAATCGATTGCTTAAATTACTAGGCAATCAGTATATCATTCGAACGATGAAAGAACGCGTTTATGGCAGGCAATATAACATAATTAAGTAATCAATTCTATTTCATTTTAATGAATGCATTGATTGGGTCGACGATATTAAGAATATTGCTGGCAACAACTGGAGTAGGATGACAGAGAAGGTTGGCGTAGTCTGAAGAAGGACCCAGCAGTGGGTCACGGAAAGCTGTTGATGATAATAAAACAATGCTGTTTTATTGTCATGTTTTTGATTCAACATTTGTTATATTCTTGAAATAAAATGGCACGATTCGTCAGGATGTTTTCTTTCGCCGAAAGCAAGTGGTGAATACACGAGTAAGATTGTTATGCAGTCATGTAGCGTAAGTAGGATTTGAACCTGGATCCTTTCGACCACAGTCCGGTGTCTTAACCACTCAACCACCACCGCTTCACACAAGATATACTATAGTACAGAGTACAGCTCCTTTAACAGCTGTACAGTTCATCTTCATTCATATTTGATGACGACCTCTGTGGCCCAACGGTTATCACGCCGGCCTGCCTGCCTGAAGGTCCCGGGGTCGATCCCCGGTCGGGTCAAGATGGAAAATGATCTTCTCAGATTGACTAGCCTTGGATGTTTATTTATATATGTATCCTAACTATCCTAATCCTAACTAATATTAAAAATGTGAAAGTGAGTTTGTTTGTTACCTCTTTACGCTTTATCTTCTGAACCAATCTTCCTGAAATTTTGGATACACATAGTTAGAGTTAGAAGCATGGAGACGGACACACCTTTCATCCCGGGAAAAGGCACGGTTTCCGTGGGAAATTCACGCGGGCGAAAGGAAGTTTGTTATAAAATAAAGTATTGTTGAGTTAGTATTCCATATCAAAAGTTTCTAACTTACTTTGGGGCTAGCTAACTCAATCTGTGTGATATTCTTCTTCTTCTCTCAGCCGAAAGACGTCCACTGCTGGACAAAGGCCTCCCCCAAGGATTTCCACAACGACCGGTCCTGCGCTGCCCGCATCCATGCGCAACCCGCGACCTTCACCAGGTCGTCGGTCCACCGAGTGGGAGGCCTGCCAACACTACGTTTTCCGGTTCGTGGTCGCCACTCGAGAACTTTTCTGCCCCAACGGCTATCTGTTCTGCGAGCTATGTGCCCCGCCCACTGCCACTTAAGTTTGGCGATTCTGCGGGCTATGTCGGTTACTTTAGTTCTCCTACGGATCTCCTCATTTCTGATTTGATCACGCAGGGAAACTCCGAGCATAGCGCGCTCCATCGCCTTTTGGGTGACCTTGAGCCTTCTTATGAGGCCCATAGTAAGCAATCACGTCTCTGTTCCGTATGTCATTACTGGCAACACACACTGGTCAAAGACCTTAGTCTTGAGACACTGCGGTATTTTGGACGAGAAGATATCGCGAAGCTTCCCGAACGCTGCCCAACCGAGTTGGATTCAACGGTTGACCTCTTTCTCGAAGTTGGACTTACCTAACTGAACTGTTTGTCCCAGGTATACATAATTGTCAACAACTTCGAGTGTAGAGTCTCCAACCTTTAGAGGAGTGGGTGCGACACGGATATTAGACATGATTTTCGTGTGATATATTTATTTAATATTTAAACATCAGTAAGTACTTACGGGTCCGATGACGTCGAAGACCTTCCCGAGCGCCTTTGCTCCGTTCTCCAGAAACAGCACGCTGTCCAGGTCCACTGCTGGGGTTTCGGGGAATGCACTGACTATCACTGTAATCGAGAGAAAAACGTTTTTAGTTCACACAAGCGCTCCGTCCCGGCTTTGCTCGTACCACAGAATTAATATTAGTACTACGTACAGAAAGGAAACTCCCTGCCCCTCCCGCAATATGGCACCCCCCCGCTCCTTCCGCACTTCTCCCCCGTTCTTGTGTAGATGTGGGACGTTCGACTATGAAAACCCACACATTGACGTGTTACTGACGTGTTCACGGATATACAGTTGCATTTGTAGTAGTAGTAGGCATATTTGACGCGCCGTTTCTATGAAGCGCCCGCCCTGTGCTCGTACATAAATAAATTGAAGAAATTTCTATTGGTGAAAGAATTTTTGAAATCCGACCAATTAGTTCCAAAGATTACCCTCTACATACAAACACAAACACTTTCTATTAATAATATTAGTGTGTCGATAAATGGAAACAAAACATTGGATCTTCTTATCAAAAACAAGAACTACCTAGGGCTACTGGTGCGCACCCTTTGTGCTATTCCCGGTATTTTTCTACCCGTGTACCAAATTAATCGAAATCCGTCCAATAGATTGCTTGATTGAGTAACAAATACTCGTATTCCTACTTAAACTCCATTTTTCTTAATTGTCCTTTTATGTAAACAATCTTCACAGTACTTTTTATTGAATTTTGTTAAAATTAAATCAAGTATTGATTCCAATCTAAACATTCTAAAGTAAATTTATTATCCACGAAAGTAATTTCCTAAAAAGTCTATTTTAATTTGTATTGTTGTAACATAAAAAGACATGGTAAGATTGTTTACATGATAGGAAAATTATGAATAAATGGACTTTACAAACTTTCATAAACTAGTAATAAAGGTCAAAAATACTTTATTGATACTTCGCCTTCACAAGCATTTTTTCACGTCAAAAACTAATTACATAATTTTGTTGTATTATAAATCTCAAAGCTATAAACTACTAGCATATATTATATATGAACTATCCGCTGCTATGTTAAAATATCCACTATCAAGTCTTTTACAATTTTGGTACAAGACTTTAATGGCAAGAAACATATACTTAAGAGAATCCTTGTCAAGATGAATAAACATATATACATACATGGAATCACGTCTTTATCCCTTACGGGGTAGATAACGCCAAGAGTCGTGAGACTCGAAGGCCACGCTTAGCGTAATAAACATTTTGTCGTTTATTCAGCAAGATGAATAAACGACGTTTGCCAACCTCAAACGTTTTGTTGGACGATTTGATTACAAACAAACACCAATGTAGGTGAAACTAAACAAAAAGCATTTTAGGGCCGGCCAAGCGTCCTAAAGCAATTAAGATTGTTAGTTTAAGAGTTGTTCCCGCTGTTCGTTACAGCATTAACTATAGCAAATGTAGGCTAGCATTAAACATTGAACCACACTGAACAAAGTGTAGGCACTTTGGGAAGACTTGGCAAAGCGCCAGTACTACCAATCTTCCCAAATTCATCGCAAATTAACCCTTATTACTACAGCCTGAGATCATTGGGGGTATCTTTACATGCAGACTGTAGCCTATAGCAACTGCCAACGCAATAAAGTATATGATTCTTTAACATCGCTGCTGCGTACATTTTTTATGAAACAGCCTCGTAAGTACAATAAAGTTGTCCAATAAAACTTTAATTTAAGATTGTATTTGCCATTACAATAAAATAATTACCTCATTATTATATTGTAATGGCAAATAATAAATAAGATAGGTACTTAAATGTAATTAAAAATATTTAAATCCTAACTAATATTATAAATGCGACAGTGAGTTTGTTTGTTTATTTGTTTGTTACCTCTTCACGCTTCATCTACTGAACCAATCTTCCTGAAATTTTGTATACACATAGCTGGAAGTACGGAGAAGGACATAGGCTACCTTTCATCCCGGGAAAAAGCACTGTTCCCGTGGGAAATTCACGCGGGCGAAAGCTAGTTAGTAATAATTACATCACAATGGCGAATGTCGGATAGATGAGTAATTTAAATAAGTACTTAACTTAGTTATTAATTATTGAAAGAAATATTTTTCTGTGCATATAAATTATTATCCATGTTCTTCTCAAAGGAAAGTAATGTGGTCTGGAAGCAGACGATCGCATATTATTTGACTCTTCTCGTCATAATTTAGTTAATTAAATGACCCTTGTTTCTCCACAGAACTATAGTTAAACTGGGTTTTTTTTAAATCCTAACTATCCTAACTAATCCTAATCCTAACTAATATTATAAATGCGAAAGTGAGTTTGATTGTTTATTTATTGGTTTGTTACCTCTTCACGCTTCATCTACTGAACCAATCTTCCTGAAATTTTGCATACACATAGTTAGAAGTATGGAGAAGGACATAGAGAACCTTTCATCTCGGGAAAAAGCACTGTTCCCGTGGGAAATTCACGCGGGCAAAAGCTAGTACGTCTATATTTTAAACCAATTCCTATGAATTTTGGTAGAGCTGAATAGGAGTTTTGGTATATACGAAATTACTTTGAGTACGTAATTAATTAGTTTAGGGTTTCAATGAATCCCAGGGGTATTGCATTTTACAGAATAAATAGCCTACTTGTTTGAAGGACACCATTCTAGGCATTTATCATTAGGTCGACTAAGTAATTAGGTCCTTACTGGAAATACATAGGTAGTTAATAGTTATCTCTTTGTTATATAAAACTTCTTGGTCACAAAATGAACATACATTTCATATGCAAAAAGTTGTTGACGTGCTGGAACCTCTATATTATTTATAATTATACGAGTTACTTTACTTTTTAGATTTGACAATTTGTATTTTACAATGTATGTTTTTGGAAATAAATGACTTTTTATTATCTATTCCAAAAAATAAAAAAAAGTTGTATTGTATGTACTTAAGTCAGTTTTGTGTATGCCATTTTATCACATTATCATATTGGGTGATTGCCTAATATGATAAAAAAAGAAACCTATTTTATACACATGACCTTTGTGCTTGACAAATATGTAGTAATGTTTTACCACTTGATTAAATAACCCATAAAATTATTTAAAATGATTAGAAAATTTATCGAATAAAAGATAATAATACGAGATAATAGAGGCTTTTCTTATTAGAATTGACTTTGAATGGTTGAAGATTCAATGAAACTGTGGCACGCAAATTAAACAGAATTCTCTGGCCTTCTAATCACTATTTGCAGTCTGCGAGTGTTACACAACGTCACCTTTTTCAAACGGCGTATTAAGGCGGTCATTACACCTGTGCATCTGGCGTAAATTAAACAATACTACGACTAAACTAAAATACAAAAGATTTTGCAAAATATCATTATCATATCAGCCACAATAAGAAATATTATCATCATTTCATATAATACGATATATTCTACAAGTCAATCACAAGTCCAGTTAAATTTCTGGGCAAAGGCCACACCACAACACATATCTAGGCTAAGTATTAAAAAGACAAAAAAAATTGAGAAAAAAAAATACTATTACTATTAAAAAACTAATATTATAAATGCGAAAGTGACTTTGTTTACTTATTCGCGCTTTATCTTATGAACTGAATCAATCTTCCTGAAATTTCGCATACACATAGTTAAAAGTACTGAGAAGGACATTGGGTACTTTTCATCCCAAGAAAAAGCACTCTTCCTGTAAGAAAATCACGCGGGCGAAAGCTAGTTTATGATAAATTAATTTTGGGTTGTATTATGCATTATCTTTGCTTTGCTCCTGTGGTAATTTTAGGAGTCCGGACAGCTTTTCTCATGAATCATCATACACGGAAAGTAATTCAAATTGTAATGGTAATTCCAGAGATTAGCATGTTAAAACAACCTATTTAGCTTTGTTACAGACTGGCAGTTGATAAGTGTTTGTAATAAAATCTATGTTGTTTTGTCCGTTCGCCGCCGTAATATTCTAGCGCGTGCGGTAGTTTCATATTAGTAGCGTCGTCGCCCGCTCGGCCGGCGTCGGCAGTCGCGAGCGACCATTTTGAATTCAGTATTGTTTGGACATCGCGCGGGGAGGCCGCGCCGCATGAAATTGCTCGCGTGAATGGCATGGCGGACGGCCGCCATTTGTCCTGTGCGATATCGGTTTGATTTTAATACGCGGAGAGGTCTCGCGTCTTTTGCTTGTTAACTAGTTTGAGTTATATTTGTGAATTTCCTGTTTGTTAAATAACTATTGAACGTTTGTGTTTGTGAAACCTTTTACTTTGACTGTTTCTTGTGAGATGCGAAACGTGGCTGCCTGGGGACGCCGAAATCTGTTGCCGAGCCAACTTCGGGAAGAAATCTATTTATTTGTTCTGGGGAATTGAGATCTCGGGGTAGGTTTGGTGTTTAGGGACCGCATTCCCCCTTTCCGAAGACACTCAAGATTGGATCCGAAGAGCAGAAGATTAAGTTTGGTAAGTGACCCTTGGGTTTGTGGGTGGTTGTAGCTATTAAGTTAGGTTTAATATACAGGGTTCTGTAGTTCCCGTTGTAAACTACAGTGGTAGCAGACTGCGTATAGGTTAGGTTAGGTTAGTCGGACAGACGTAGTGTCGGGTCGAGGTTTTTTACCGGTATTTTTTTTACCCGGTAAATTTTTCGGTACCGAACCCTCCCGCCATTTCGTTTGCCCGGATTCTCTGCGCACATTTTCTGGTAGCAGAGCGTAGTTGTTCTGCACATTTTCTGGTAGCAGAGCGTAGTTTATCTACCCTCTATTTGTTCGTTTGTAAAAAAATAATTAATTGTTTGTAAAAATTATTAGATTTTTCTTAGTTTGTTTGTATAAGAATATTTGTCTTTTTTGTATTTGTTTGCGGTTTGTACCGTGCGTTCCGGGTTTGTGCCATTCTCATACCTACCGCGGTTCTTCGTGTAGTTGCTTGATTTTGTTGTTTTTTATTTACCTTTTGTTATTTTTTGTTTGTGACTTGACGCGATGGCGAAGGTCTCCAATGCTAGGGCGACACTCGCCAACGAATTGAGATGGTTTGTGACGGCCGGAGGACTCCTGTCCCGGAAGGACAGGGAGGGCGCCATACTGCTAAGAGCGGATCACCTCCACTCACGATTGATTAGCGCGGAAGCGGCCATGGTGGTGCTTACCGAAGCCGAACTTGCCCCGGAGGTCTACGCAGGTCACATGGCGGACATGGACCAGATCCTGAGTCTGCACGATGATATCGCGGAGGCGGCGACCGCAATAAGGGCGAGACAGGCTGGCCGACCAGCCCCTCGCACACCTGTTAGACAGGAAGGACCAGCGGTTACTGGTCGGCTCCCCACCCTTCAGCTGTCCCACTTTGGGGGTAGGATGGAGGAGTGGGTAGCATATAAAAATATGTTTGAGTCCCTGGTCGTAGCACGACAGGATTTGTCGAAGGCCCAGAAGATGGCCTACCTCCTCTCCACTCTTGAGGGTGAAGCGCGGTCGCTCATCCAGCACCTCCGGGTGGAGGACGACCAGTACGATACGGCTTGGGAGTTATTGAACTCCCGCTACCAAAATTTACGTTTGTTAGCGGATGCGCACGCCGCACAGTTGATGGCCCTGCCTAAGGTGGCCAACAGGGCACAGTTGCGCCTGCAGTTGCTCACGCCCGTTACAGTGGCCTGTAACGCGCTCCGCACACTGGGGCTGCCGGTGGACCAATGGTCCTTTTTGCTGGTGCACATTGTATTGGGCAAATTGCCCAATGACATCCGCTCGCGGTTTGAGCGCGAGAATGCGGAGCGGGACAGCACCACCCTACCAACATTCACTGACTTGGTGAAGTTTTTGGAGTTTGAGGCACGGGCCGCTGAGAACACCATGACGGACTCAGCGCCATCCAGAGCGCCTGAACGCAGGCCCTTGGAACCCTCATGGCGAGGGAAGCCCCAACAGGGAAGGCAACCGCCACCGCGTGGAGCTGGTGCGCGGGTTGCACACACGGCAGCAGTCGCGGGGGACGCGGACTGCCTGCAATGTGGCCGGATGGGCCACAGCCTGCTGCAATGCAGGGACTGGCAGAGACTGCCAGTACAAGATAGGCGCCGCATGGCAAAGCGGCATGAACTATGCTTTACTGTTTGGGCAGTCACTATGCACGTGACTGTCCCAGGGCCATACCATGCAGTGCATGCCGTGGGCTGCACCACGCGATGCTCTGCATGAACCGGAACGGGGATGGCCCCCGGTTGTTGAGGCAGGGGTCCCCTATGGGCGGGGGCGCTCCTGCGCGAAGCCCTCCACCATCGGACGGAGGACGCGGCTTCGCTCGTCGCACCCCCCCTCGGGAGGGGGTCGCGTACCTGCGCGGGTCTTGGCGGACCGGGACCACGCGCCCCAAGGTCATGGCCAGTATGTAGCTGGCCAGGCCCCGGATAGGGCCCCCATGGGCGGGGGCCCTAGACCGGACGTGAGAGTGGGGACACCCCCCTCCACGCGGGTTACCAATGCCCAACACATGCAGCCGCAGCGGTTTTCTCCGCCGCTGCACGAGTACCCACGGCTGGAGTACCACCCGCCGTACCATATGTATGGCCGGGCCGCGGGTTATGCCCCCTCAGATGGGGATGTGCACTCGCCCGCCATATTATCCGGGTCAGTGGCGCGCCCCTGGTTTGGAGAGAGTGGGGAGCCCGTAACTAGCTTGCTCCCTTGCTGGGACAGAGCCGCGGACGGTTCTGCTCCCTACCGCGGTGGTCCGCGTATGGGGTCGTGGGGGAAGCCATGAATTTGAGAGCTCTGTTGGACTCAGGGGCTCAAAGCAGTTTGGTTACCACTCGAGTGGCACACCAGTTAGGTTTAGTCGTGGAAGACTCGCCTGTGCCACTTCTTGGAGTTGGTGGCATACAAGTGAAGTGTCTGACGGGCCAGACACTTGTCACCTTTTCTTCGCTGAAGTCCTCCACAATGAGGATCACGACTTCGGCTATGGTAATGGATACCATTGCGGGTTGGCACCCCTCGACAGACATACCGCCGGGTGTGTTGTCTTTGGTCTCGGGTCTGGATTTGGCCGACCCCTTTGTCTTTCATCCCGGCCCAGTGGACTTGCTCCTGGGCTCGGACGTATTGGGTTGGATTTTGTTGGGTACCCAGAAAGCTCTGGGTTCGTCTTCACTGATGGCAGTGTCTACTATCTTTGGTTTCGCCCTGATGGGCCCTGTGTTTGACAATAGCACCGTGGAGGAGCCACCGGTCGTCGCATCAGCGTCCTTGGCCAAGACCATGCAAAGGTTTTGGGAGGTGGAGGAGCCACCTATGAGTTCCAGGGTGGATCCGGAACACGCTGAGTGCGAAGCCCTTTTTCGATCGACCACGGAGAGGTTGCCCTCCGGTCGGTTTGTAACTAGGTTACCCTTTGTTGCCTCTCGTCCTAGCCTAGGGCAAAGTAGGGCGCTTGCGGAGAAACGACTGCTGTCCATGGAGCGACGCATGCAGCGTGACCACGTACTTCGCGATAAATATATTGAATTTATGCGCGAGTACGAGGATTTGGGTCACATGTCTCCGGCTCGAGTTGATTGGAGCTCAACTGAGCATTATTTTTTGCCCCACCACGCGGTGGTGAAGGCCTCAACAGGCAAATTGAGGACCGTCTTCGATGGGTCCGCACCCACTTCGAACGGGGTTTCGTTGAATCTGTGTTTGCATTCGGATCCCAAATTGCATAGGGACATAATTGACATCATCTTGAACTTTAGAAGACATCAAGTGGTTTTTGGTGCGGACATCCGGATGATGTTCCGCCAGACAGTCATACATCCTGAGGACAGGCGATTCCAGTTGATACTCTGGCGTGAGCGCCCTGAGGATCCTGTGACGGTGTATGAACTCAACACAAACACGTATGGTTTGAAATCTAGTCCCTATATCGCCATCAGATCATTGCTTGAATTGGCAGAGCGGGAACGGATCCGCTTTCCCCGTGGGGCTTCCGTGCTGTCACGTGACTTGTATGTTGATGACGTGTGCACCGGAGCCCAAAGTATTGAGGAGGCCCTCCTACTGCGGGATGAATTGATTGAAATATTGAAGACAGGTGGCTACGAGCTACGTAAGTGGTTGTCTAATGAGCCTAAAGTTCTAGAAGGGATCCCGGAGGATCACCAACAGAACCCTCACCTGTTTGAGGATGTGGATGATCCCAACAGGATAGCGGTGCTGGGCATGCAGTACCAGCCGCTAACCGATATTTTTACATTCCAAGTGGACTTGGAAATACCAAAGGTCTGGACTAAGAGAACGGTGTTGTCCGTAATAGCCCGTATGTTTGATCCAAGCGGTTGGATCAGTCCAGTGATATTCTCTGCAAAGTGTCTTCTTCAGAGACTTTGGACTTTGGGCGTCTCGTGGGACGAGCCGCTGTTTGGCTCTCCATTGGATGATTGGCTCGAGTTGTTTTCATCGATTAAGGAAGTCAATCGGATTGCCTTGCCTCGTCGAATATTGCCCCCGGGAAATATCGAGCCAGCCTGCATGGCTTTTGTGACGCGTCGGAGCGAGGCTACGCCGCGTCAGTCTATATGCGGACAGTTGACGCCGATGGCCGGGTCAATGTCTCGCTTTTTGTTAGGGAAGAGCAAGGTCGCCCCCATCAGGACTAGGCTGACTATTCCCAAGCTTGAGTTGAGTGGAGCTCACCTTCTCTCTAAATTGTTGCATCACGTTGCATGTGAGCTGGCGGCCACGGTCGAGATACGGGACATCTTCGCCTGGTCGGATAGCCAGGTCGCGCTTGCATGGTTGCGCGCGGCCCCACATACCTTGGAGGTTTTTGTTGGAAACAGGGTTTCCCAAATTCAAAATATTGGAATTGATATAACATGGAGACATGTGCCGGGAGAGCTTAACCCAGCGGACTGTGCTTCCCGAGGTTGTACGGCACCAGAATTGGTGTCACACCCGCTCTGGTGGGGTCCAGAGTGGCTGATGGGATCAGAAACATCTTGGCCTGTCTGTCAGACAGATGTTACTTCTTTGAGTTTGACTGGGCTTCGTGTACATGCTGTAGTCGCTGAGACGACGTCGGAGCCGGATTGGCTACTTGCTCGGTATAGTAGCTTGGATAAGCTTCTGGGTGTTACCAGTTGGATTAAGCGTTTCATACATAATTGTAGAAACCCACAGGCAAAGCGGTTGGAGCCGATTGCAGGTGCAGAAGAGCGCCGGAGCGCATTGTTGCATTGGGTCCGTGTCGTGCAGACCGGACGGTTTGAGTCAGAGCTTCGTATTTTGCGCGACGGACGCGCTAAGTTGAAGGGCGCGGTCGCTCGTTTGAACCCGTACATCGACTCGGATGGGCTTCTTCGGGTTGGAGGCAGGCTCCGGAAGGCGGATCTTCCCTATGAGACTCGCCATCCTCTGTTGTTGCCCAAGGGCGGACCCTTGGTGCAGCTTTTGGTGTCTGATCGACACATTCGTAACGCCCATGCTGGGTGCAATGCTTTGTTGGCTATTTTGCAACGCGAGTTTTGGATTTTGTCTGCCCGAAGAGCAATCCGTAGTGTCCTGTTTCGATGTATTGCATGTTATAGGTTGAAGGCATCCACGATGCAACCACAGATGGGTGATTTGCCCGCTGATCGAATCCGACCTTCGAGGCCGTTTGACGGCGTTGGAACCGATTTTGCCGGTCCCTTTTCGATCAAGGCTTCTCCCTTTCGTAATGCCCGTATTGTGAAGGGCTATTTGTGTGTATTTGTTTGTTTGGCCACCAAGGCTGTCCATTTGGAGGTGGTATCGGCTCTGACTACGGAGGCCTTCGTCGCCGCGTTGGATCGCTTTGTTTCGCGTCGAGGTCTACCTTCCCTTATTAGGTCTGACAATGGCACAAACTATAAAGGAACTGTAAATTATCTTAAGGATGTTTCTGTGTTTATTGATAAAAATTGTACTAGTTTAAGTCAAATTGCTGCCCAAAGGGGAATAACCTGGAAGTTTAGTCCCCCAAGTTGCCCCCATTGGGGAGGGATTTTTGAAGCGGCTGTGAAATCCGCAAAGACCCACCTCCGCCGCATTATCGGAGAAACGGCTCTAACTTTTGAAGAGCTGGCCACAGTGTTTTGTAAAGTTGAGGCGGTCCTCAACTCTCGTCCTCTCTGTCCGCTATCTCCAGATCCAAATGACTTGGAAGCTCTCACCCCTGGTCATTTTTTGGTGGGAGGGCCGTTGAATGCCCTGCCCGAATACCCGTGGAAGGATGAACGCGTATATCGGTTGTCGCGTTTTCAAATGTTGCAGCAAATGAGCCAGGACTTTTGGCGTCGCTGGTCGCTTGAATATTTGCATTTGCTGCAGCAAAGAGTGAAGTGGACAGACAGGACTGAGCCTCCCAGGGAGGGTGATTTAGTATTGTTAAAAGAGGCAAATTTGCCCTCATTGCTTTGGCGACGAGCTCGCATATTACGTTTGATTCTTGGCGGAGATGGCACTCCGCGTGTGGCTGAGGTGTTGGTCGACGGTTCGATTTTGAGGAGAGCTGTGACCTCTCTCGCCCGCCTTCCCGTAGAGTAAGCTAGCGGTCTGCTTCTCCAGACCGGGACGGGGGCTGTTTGTAATAAAATCTATGTTGTTTTGTCCGTTCGCCGCCGTAATATTCTAGCGCGTGCGGTAGTTTCATATTAGTAGCGTCGTCGCCCGCTCGGCCGGCGTCGGCAGTCGCGAGCGACCATTTTGAATTCAGTATTGTTTGGACATCGCGCGGGGAGGCCGCGCCGCATGAAATTGCTCGCGTGAATGGCATGGCGGACGGCCGCCATTTGTCCTGTGCGATATCGGTTTGATTTTAATACGCGGAGAGGTCTCGCGTCTTTTGCTTGTTAACTAGTTTGAGTTATATTTGTGAATTTCCTGTTTGTTAAATAACTATTGAACGTTTGTGTTTGTGAAACCTTTTACTTTGACTGTTTCTTGTGAGATGCGAAACGTGGCTGCCTGGGGACGCCGAAATCTGTTGCCGAGCCAACTTCGGGAAGAAATCTATTTATTTGTTCTGGGGAATTGAGATCTCGGGGTAGGTTTGGTGTTTAGGGACCGCATTCCCCCTTTCCGAAGACACTCAAGATTGGATCCGAAGAGCAGAAGATTAAGTTTGGTAAGTGACCCTTGGGTTTGTGGGTGGTTGTAGCTATTAAGTTAGGTTTAATATACAGGGTTCTGTAGTTCCCGTTGTAAACTACAGTGGTAGCAGACTGCGTATAGGTTAGGTTAGGTTAGTCGGACAGACGTAGTGTCGGGTCGAGGTTTTTTACCGGTATTTTTTTTACCCGGTAAATTTTTCGGTACCGAACCCTCCCGCCATTTCGTTTGCCCGGATTCTCTGCGCACATTTTCTGGTAGCAGAGCGTAGTTGTTCTGCACAATAAGTGCAAGCAATGTGAACCATATTTAGAAAAGCATGCAGACAGACTTGTCTTGCAACAGATAAGGTTCATACGCCACTCATTTAGATTGGAGATAACAATGATTTTCGTGAGAAAATTTTACTATGATTCTGTCTGACACAATCTGAGCAAGAATTTCATCATCTGTATTGAGTTTAATTTTCCCATTTATAAAACCCCTTTCCATAAAAAGCACCCTGTATATCATTGTTGTTTATTTATTGTGTTGCATTCTATCTGTGTACCAAATTTAATGAATGTCTATGTTGCTTTAGTGTGAAAGAGTAACAAACATCTATTCTCATTCTCACAAACTTGTTATGTCTATAAGGTATTTAATGTTTTTATCTTTGCTTATTAAGCCTGCATCACACGTTTTTAGCCAAAACAGGAGTTACTGAATTTATCCTGGTGCTAAATCTAGATCATTAATGATAATAAAAATAGTACAATAGGCTTCTCAAATAACTGCTACTACTTGTACGAGACAGAAAAAAATAATTTGCCTGTTATTTTTGCGTGTATCCTCCAGAAAAAACGCAAAACACGAAAAACAAGGTTCACGGCTTTAACGAAATCGTTATGTAAAACACAAATCATAATTTCTATATAATGTTAAATCGCGAGTTTATTGAACTATAAACAAGTTGCTGGTTTTAGATTTTTGAAAAATAACTCAGAAAAAATGTTAAAAATCGTAGCAATTCACAAAGAAATCCCCCATACATTTTTACTATGGCAGTGAAACGCTCAATATCCAGAGTTCCAAAGCCACGTAAAATCAGTCTGCCGTAAGAATTCAAAGGGAATCCACGTCGCTCTGCTGCTCGAGAGGCCTTTAATTTTCGCGTGTTCGTGTATTCATTCGCAGACAGCAGAGAGTAATGTAGATCAGAGTTGCATATTTATTACTTTTAATCTTTTTTAAATTTATATAGGTACTATTTTCATACTCATGATGGCCGACAATTTTTGATGAAATAGAAATCGTAATAAATCGCAATCATAGAAATCGTAATAAATCGAAATCATAGAAATCGAAATCATAAAAATCAAAATAAATCCAAATCAAGATCCAAGATGGCGGGCAGCTTTTTTTTTAATTTTGCAATATGGGTATCCTTTTATAAGTTTTTGTAATCAGTTATAGGTTCATCAGTTATCAGTATAGGTTTTTCGGTGCGCTGATGACAAAAATAACATTTATTTTGAGATAAAAGATGGCGGACAACTTTTTTTTTCAATTTTACAATATGGGTATGGTTTTATAAGTTTTTCAGTGCGCTGATTACGAAAATAACATTTATTTTGAGATCCAAGATGGCGGACAACTTTTTTTCAATTTTACAATATGGGTATGGTTTTATAAGTTTTTCAGTGCGCTGATTACAAAAATAACATTTATTTTGAGATCCAAGATGGCGGACAACTTTTTTTTTCAATTTTACAATATGGGTATGGTTTTATAAGTTTTTCAGTGCGCTGATTACGAAAATAACATTTATTTTGAGATCCAAGATGGCGGACAACTTTTTTTCAATTTTACAATATGGGTATGGTTTTATAAGTTTTTCAGTGCGCTGATTACAAAAATAACATTTATTTTGAGATCCAAGATGGCGGATAACTTATTTTTCAATTTTACAATATGGGTATGGTTTTAAGTAATCCCAACTAATATTATAAAAATAAATGTTATTTTCGTAATCAGCGCACTGAAAAACTAATAAAACCATACCCATATTGCAAAATTAAAAAAAAGTTGTCCGCCATCTTGGATCCAAAAATACTATTTTTGTAAACCTTATCCCGAAAAATTGGCCTTCATATATATATATACGGATACCAGGCAGATATTTATATCATAGCATCCTGGCACGACGGTCATGCTATTTTCTGTCGCGGCATTCGTGTCCATTTTACAGCCAAGTCACGCCAAGTATGTTTTACATAAAAAAATGGTCGTAATTTTATTTTTAGTATTTATTACCGTAAAGCAAGAAAAAATAATTATATACCAACAAATTCTTTACCGGATCCCTGTCAATTATTACTTCGGGTTGGCGGCAAACTCACGTCGATGTGTGCGTGTGACTTGCACACAGCCAGCTGCGGTCTATCAAATACCTAAACTCGGTCGGGCGCGCGGACGTGATACACTCTTAATAAGAAGAAATAGTTTAATAAAAAAAAAGTTTTGTGGACACCCTGGTTTAAAAGTGACCATAGGCTGTATAGATTCCTACTTAACAGTACAAACAATCATGGCTTATCATAATATTTTACCCACCTCTAGCTTTGAATTTGAAGTGGTCAGTCAACAAGCATTGAAAGTTGTTACAATGTTGATTCTATAGCTACTAGGTACTGCCACACTTTCTATAAGTTGTCATGCCCTCAGCTCACATATTTTTTTACATTATTATTTTTTAATGTTGTTAAAATAAGCATTATCTTAACTACACACTGCTCTAAACAAATTATTTTGTTGATTGTTCTGATGTTGGCTGTTAAAGGTTACTACTTTAAAGTGTATATACAAACATACCTAATCTATCCACAATGCTGGCTATAGTGCCAATCTTTGTGGTCTCCTGTGCTGGCAAGCTGATGGCGAGGTCCTCAATGGGTGGCAGATCATCCAGCCCAAGCTCTCCTTGGACTTTGGGAATCTCGACTTTTTCTGGTCGGCCAGCTGTATCTTCTTCCCTGAAATCGTGGAATATGTAAACACTGCCTTTTACAGATATAGAATCACATCTTTATCCCTTACAGTGTAGACAGAGTCTAGTAGTAGTTTGCCTTTCACCTGATACGGTAATCAGGGTTATGTGCAGTAACATAGTAGACAACTTCCTTTAAGGTGGGCAATTAGTCCCTTAGAGTCACATAATAGTATAATTAACACTTTCATTCAAAATGAAAGTTCTCTTTTTAGGGCCCTGACTTAAGTAATATTTTCTTAGATATTTAGATTGAGCAATACCCATGATAGTTTATCACAAAAACGCTAACTTACCCGCTTGAGATTTCTTCAATATCTTTTACAGAGTCCACATCACTGTCACTGCAGTCTGATGAGCTGCTATCAGAATCCGAATCATCCCTATACTCTGTAACCTCATATTCCACTACACCACTTTCCAATGAGTCTATTATCATATGCCTAGTACTCTGATCGTCATCATCATCACGAACACTATTCTTCGCCAATGGCCCGTGAGCACAAGCATTGATAATATTATTCTTCAACACCATTTCACTAATTTCCGCAGCGTCAGAATCCTCATTTCCTGTGTTTGATCGCGTCTCCGTGTCATCAGAATCCGAATCTGAGGCGCCGTATTCGGCGATTAAACTAAGCGACACGTTTTTATTATTGCTTTCATCAAGGTTTTCCATTGTAGCGAGCGATGCGTAAACCGCGTGCTACGTTATAGTACAACGCTTATAAATTTATTCACAGTTACTATAGTTTGTCCAAAAACTAACACCGAAAGACTTTAGAAACAGTATTTAATCCCAAGATAAAAGGGAAAAGTTATGTGGGGAATAAAGGAAATTAGAAGGACGATCACAGACACGACAAAATGACAAATAAACTGAACTGACTGAAAGAAAGTGACAGAACAGTTGAGTTGAGACCAGACAAAGACAAAATATATTCCCTCTCTCTCTTCCCTAATGCTTCCCTCCCCCCGACCCATGCATTGTTGTCAGATAGACATTGATGTGTTGATAGTAGATGACAGTGATAGATATTGAATGATGTGACTTTTCCTACTAGTGTTGTACAATATAGCAATAGTTTCGCTATCGATATAGTTAAACTATTGATAGTCCAGCAACGCTAATAAATAGATGCCTGACCAGGAGGCCGATTCTACTTATTACTAACGTAGATGTCGTGTTCGTGTCTCAATGTCTCAATGAGCGATTTTCTGACAGCTAATTAAGAAAAAAAAAATCAGTATAAAAAAGTCTCAACAAGTATCAAGTATTAATGGCTGAACCTTTATGATGCGCTTTTCTTGTCAACCAGAGGCAGAAAAAAAATCACCCAACAGTTTGACAGTTGCACAAATCACAATATTGATACTTTTTAGATGTTTTTCTTACTAAGTTTTATTTATTTTTTAATGCCAATCCCGTGAATTTTTGCTTTTTGTATGGAACTTTTTCTCTCGCCTTTGCTTAAGTCTATTAAGTCATCTGAAACAATTTTTTTTTTAAATTTTGATCTCGGAAAATCCCTCATTGTGTCTCAAGAACCAAGAAAGAAGAAATTAAAATAAACTGACTAGATCTCTATGAGACTCCTATGTTTTATTACTATTTCTTTGGCGTTTTAGACACAACTGAGGCACGATATCTACGTTTGTAATTTGTGGAATCAAGGGCCAGGAATATAAAAACCTTCGCCATGTTGCAGAAAAGCAATAGATCTAATTTCTTCTACTGGCAACTAATTAAAAAACCCATCTGTCATTTCTCCTGTCAAAGTTTGACTTTCAATCAAGAACGGATCCGGCCCGTCATTGCGTTGCTGAATACACGTGTTTTGAGCTAAAATCGCGTAATTTCATATAAGAAACTTTTTGTGTGACCTAAACTTTCTGTTTGTGTTGTTCTGGTGGTGGAATTAAGGTAGGTATATTATATTCCTTTAGTTTTCTTTGCCCATTCCTTAATGGGCAAAGAACCTCCTGACGGGGGAGGTCCTCCTCTCCCAGATGTTGATATGGACGATGAGGTTACGTTTAGTCAGCTAAAGCCGAGACTAAAACGCCCAGCAGATCCGGAAATCTTTCCGGAAGCCAAAAAAAGCTCTCCCCCTTCTGATTCCATCCAGTCCGTGTACGTGAAGCCAGGCTATGAGGAGGACTCAAACTTTCAATATGCAGATACTGATCCTGGTCCGTATGTGGTATACGTATCTCGTGCAGAGTCAGATACATCAGCCGATCGCTCTATTCGTGTACTGAAATTCGGCCAAATGATGCACAAACATAAAGTCCCCGGTATTGTTGAGGGCGGAATTAATGCTGTAAGTCGTAGCAAAATCAGTGTCACATTTAAATCCCCCAAAGACGCCAACAATTTTGTTAAGAACTCATTGATCTCTGATAACCATTTTCATGCTATGATACCAAAATATCTTCTGTCTCGCATGGGAGTAGTTCGCGGTATTCCCACTGATTGGACATTGGAGGATTTAGTCAATGGCATTTACATTCCAAGAGAATCTGGTGCAGTAATAAGGGCTAGACGACTAAATATCAAAAAGAAAAATGAGACTGGCGTCTCCTGGGTTCCATCTACAACAGTTGTTCTAACCTTCCTAGGTCAAACTCTTCCTGAAAAAGTATATTGTTATAGAACGTCATTGTTTGTAGACACCTATCAGCTTCCTACAATTCAGTGTAGGAACTGTTGTAAATTTGGCCATGTCAAAAATCAATGCAAGTCGAAAGCGCTCTGTTATAAATGCGGCCAAAACCATTCAGGAGATGAGTGTGATCAAACTGTAACTTCCCCTCGTTGTGTCCTTTGTAATGGAAACCACTTTGCTAATGATAACAAATGTCCCGAGCATGCTAGGCAAAAGTCTATCAAAGTAATAATGTCCCAGGAAAACCTTAGTTATATAGAAGCTTCCCGCAGGTTCCCTGCCTCCAAAATTTCCTATGCAGATATAACAGCGTCTTCTCCCAAGTCTTCCCAATCCCCTTTAACCCCCTCTCATTCTCAAGTCCCACACTATGCTGCTTATTACACCCCAGAAAAACAATCATATAAAAAAACTATCTATAAACAGGTTCGCCCTCCCCCCACCCTTGGCAAATCTTATGATGTTGAGGCTCTTAACTCTATGACATTTACCCCAAAGTCCTCCCAACCAAATGGCTGTGCCCTTCTTAATAACTCTCCCCCCTCCAGCCCAACTCCTCACCTTACCCCTAATGACAATCTGATAGAATTATTAGTATGCTCCCTTCTCAACATTCTTTCAAAATTCAATGATGCCATACCGAACAATGTCAATATCCTACTTCAACAGCTCCTCTCTCGCCTAATACAATATGGACCACAACATAAGGACTCTCCTACAGTGGAACTGTAAGAGTGTCCGCTCCAAACTTCCTGATCTTTTTAACTTATTAAATAAATTTAAACCTGTCATAACTGCCATCTCGGAGACATGGTTGAGACCAGATTCTCGTTTTCGAGTTCCTGGATACTCCTGCCTCCGTGATGACAGAGATGATGGGTATGCTGGATGCGCCCTCTTAATTTCCCATCTGTATACATTTTCTCAAATCCCTATACCCCCCCACTCCCCCCAACTTCATGTGGTAGCTGCTAAATGCATTGATATCTCTTTTGTTTCGGTTTATATCCCTTACCCTAACTCCCATGTAATTTCCGAGCTTAACTCCAATATTCCTAGACCTGTAATTATCCTTGGTGACTTCAACATAAAAAACACACTATGGGGATGTCATTGTGATGATGCCATCTCTTTTATATTCCTTGACCTTCTTAACTCTCAAGACCTCTGTATTATGAATGATGGATCTGCAACGCGCAGAACACCTCCATCCCAAAACATTAGTATCCCAGACCTAACTCTCGCCTCTTCCTCTATAGCTTCTACCCTTACTTGGTCTGTCTTTCCCAGTGCATGTGGCAGTGATCATATGCCTATTATTACTACCCTCTGTTCATCATACAAACCTTCTCCCCCTTCCCAACCTCTTTTAAAGTATAGAACTCAAGAAGCAGACTGGACTAAATATGCTGAGATTCTAGACAACGAAATAAACTGCATCTCAATCTTGAATCCCTCAGAATACCTCTCAACCTATGATCAGCTTCTAACTTGCATCCATACCGCTGCCAAAAAAACTTTTCCTGTCAAATCTCAGTCTAGTAAATTAGCCTCTCCTCCTTGGTGGGATAGTGAATGCTCCGCAAGTGTTGAGGCTCGAAAGGATGCTGAAGATGAGTATCTTGCTACTATAGACATGAATACCTACCTTAATTACAAGAAAACCTGTGCTCGGACCCGTAGGTTCCTAGCCAAAAAGAAAAAAAAAGGATGGTACAAGGTGTGCGAATCACTTTCACCCAGATCTCCCCCCTCTCTTGTATGGAAGAAAATCAAAGCGTTCCGCAGAAGTCTCATAGAGAGCAACCCGTCTTCTAACGACGTTTCTTCATGGTTAGAAGAGTTTATCGACAGATTAGCTCCCCCCTATGTCCCAAACTTAGATGTTTCATCCCCATTCCATTCTACGTCCCCTTCTTCTGATAGCATGAATGAAGAATTTTCGTTTGCGGAACTCTCCTGTGCCCTTGATAACCTAAAAGATTCTGCTCCTGGTATTGATGGAATCCCTTACTCATTCATTTGTAAATCTTCTCCTTCTTGTAAACTCCTTATCCTTAAACTACTAAATTACTTTTTTATTTCTGGCGTCTTCCCTGAATCATGGAAGTCACAAATCATCATCCCAATCCTTAAACCGGGTAAGGACCCTTCTGATCCTACCTCATACAGACCAATTGCCCTCAGTTCTGTCCTGCTAAAAATCCTGGAACACCTAATCAAGAATCGCCTGGAGTGGATAATTGAAAACAGAAAACTTCTTCCAGACTCTCAGTTTGGCTTCCGACGAGCTAAAGGCACGATGGATAGCCTCAGTATTCTCACTACACACATCCGCTCGGCGTTTTCCGATAACGAAAATGTCATCGGTGCGTTCCTTGACATCTCTTCCGCCTATGACAATGTTCAGCCTCCTCTACTCAGGCATAAAATGCTTCAGCTGAGTATCCCTGAGAGACTTGTCAACGTCATATGTAACATCCTTATGGATCGCTCTATTTGTGTCCGAATAAACGGCTCTTTACTCCCTCCTAGACGTGTTTGGAAAGGGTTACCACAGGGCTCTGTCCTCAGTCCCCTTTTGTATAACATCTATACATACGACTTGGACCTTACTGTGTCTAGCTTTTGTAATATTCTGCAATATGCAGACGACATCGCGATTTTTGCTCGCTCCGAAAGTCTCCCTGATGCGACCAGTCGTCTAAACTCTGCATTATATTACCTTAACAACTGGTTAGAAGAGCACGGATTATCCCTCTCGGTGGGTAAGTGTAACGCAGTTGTCTTTACACGCAAGAGGAACATTCCCCCTATTAACCTATCTATTAACTCCATCCCCATCGAAATTCGTAACGAGACCAAATTTCTTGGCGTCGTTCTTGATTCAAAAATGAATGGGTTATCTCATTTAAACCACGTCTGCCGTAAGGCTGAACAGGGTATCAATGTTTTACGTGCAGTCTCAGGAGTTCGCTGGGGCTCACATCCATATAGTCAACTCCTCTTATATAAGGCGATCGTGCGCAGCCACTTTGACTACGGTTGTTTTGTCTTGGAACCCTGTAGCAAAATCGCCCTAGGCAAACTGGACAGGATACAGGCCAGATGCTTACGCATCATTACTGGTGCCATGAAATCATCCCCAATGTTAGCCCTTCAAGTAGAATGCATGGAACCCCCGCTTTTTATTAGGAGACAATATCTAGCAGACCGTTTTTTCTTTAGAATCGCCCAAAATTCATCCCATCCTTTGCTTAATGCCCTCGAGTCTCTATCTGAATCTTTCTCTATGTCACCATATTGGAACCACAAAGATCCCCCTCCTCTTCTTAACAGCTTCAGAGAATATAAATCTATCCCCTGCCCAATTGTCCAATCCGATCGTAATCCTCTCTTCTCTACTGACTTTCCTGCTCTGGTCTTTCGGCCACGTGTTCTTCTTGATGTGGGTATTGATAAAAGCTCTCCGTTTGCGGATCTTCAATTCAATGATCTTGTCAGGGAACGGTGGTCGGATTGGCTAATTGTCTATACAGATGCTTCAAAGATTTCAGATAGAGACAATATAGGTGCTGCGGTCTGGATCCCAAAATTCCAAATTCTGTTAAGTTTTAAATGTCCCCCCCAGACTTCAGTATTTTCTGGCGAAGCCATAGCGCTTCTGGAAGCTGTTTCGTTTGTAGAGTCCCACCAAATTAAAAAAGCCGTGATATTGTCAGATTGTAAAAGTTGTCTCCAGGATATAATGAAATCACCATTCCATGCTCGAGACAACTTTTCAATCACCCTGAAGACTCGACAATCGCTCTATCAGTGTCACCAAGCTGGTTTGGAAGTTGTTCTGGCCTGGATTCCAGGACATTCTGGAATTCTTGGTAACGAAGCTGCTGATATGCATGCCAAAAATGCCATTAATGTTGGTATCCAAACACATTTTGAATGTCATCCTCGTGACCTCAGACTTTCGGCCAAACCGCATCTCAATGAAAAATGGAAAAGGCTTTGGTATAGCAAGGGTCCCTTCAATGCTAAACACTACTCGAAGATTCAGCCTTTTATCCCATCTCAACCGTGGTTCTATAAATACCGTAAATTTGATAAACGTGCTACCTCTGCTGTAATTCGTTTACGCCTAGGCCACGTTTGCTCTCCGATTTTTCCAGCCAAAATTCGAGTTAAAGACAGCTCCCTATGTGAATGCGGTTTGGACGAGGGTTCTTTAGAGCACATTTTCTTTAACTGTCCTCTGCTGTCTGTTTCTCTGTATGACTTACTTCCCCGCAACATTCCTCGTCCCGTCAATGTCTCTTTTCTTCTTACCTTAGTTTATACTCCTTTTATATCTGTTCTTATTAAATTTATCAATAATAATAATATTTACTTATGACCCTATTCCTACCTCTCTCCTGCTTGTATTACATATATTTAGACCCTCTTCTGTATTATATTTATTTTTGCCTACCGTACAATATTCAACCGTACATTTGTAAATAGTTTACTAACATTAGCTAGGTACTTACTAACCCTTTTTTGTTGTGTTGTTTTAGGTTGCCCCTGCAGTTCAGAAACCGGCCAATAGTTAACTAATAATTATAGTCAATTAATATTTGTTCATATTATTAACATTGTGTATTCTTCAACCTTGACATCGGCAAAATCATCGTTTGGCTGAACGATGGAGCCATAAAATTAAAAAGTGAAGTGAAGTGAAGAACGGATCCAGGATTTTTTCTGGGAAGGGGGTACAAGGCAGTGGCGGGTTATACAAGCTAGGGGCTAGGGCTGCACGTCTTGAGACGAATTCATAAGACGTTGGAGGAATCAAAAAGGGGAATTTTGCCGTTTTGCTAATAGTGGCAGATTAATTTGTTTTTGAAATAAACTTGTCAGAAACTATTACTACTAAATTCTGTTATTTTAACAACTCGGATCTTAATTTAATATGTATTGTTATGACATCTACCTAAACAGTATAAGTACACAAAATAGCAGTTTAGGGGCACGTGCCCTTGTGCTTCACCCCCCCTTAAATCCGCTACTGCTTTCAATAATGTTGCAATATAAAACGCATAAGTGCTGCCTCTAATTTAGTTATTTTAACTTAATAGGCGGCGCTTTTAACGATATATCGGTCTATGCGGTGAGCCCCCTCCTCTGTCTTCCAGAGGTGTGTATCTGGATTGAGGGCCCAATTTTTAAATTGTCCCGGAACGAAATAAGATTCACAGGGCAATTAGTTAAAAATAGTAAAAACTTAATGCAAAGACCCAAAAATTTCTAAAAGTAGAATTATGCCTGTAATCATTATCTAACGTGGGCCCTCAATCCAGACGCCTGCAAAAAAAAATCTCAGAAAATACTATTTCTGGGTTAATCATTTTTATTTCAGAATTTAGTAAAGAATTTCTTAAATATTTTAACAAATTCCCATTTGTGTAGAATATGACATTACAGATTTATGGCTGTCTATCTTGGGCCCTCAGAACACTAAAATGGGTATCTGCAAAATATGACTTCTCGGAAGAAATTTATAAAAATTACGTTAATATACACTACTTAGATACCTCAATGAATTAGTAAAAAAGAAATAATGGCCCAAAACTTAATTGTCAAAAAGTTATTAAATTTCTAATTTCTGATCTGAGGGCCCAATACTATCGGTTTTATTGACTAGACTAAACCTCGTATACTAATTCAAATTAGAATATATTTTTTTACTATTTTTTAACTAAAATTTAGCATATGATCTGTTCTTCTAAATGCTGTATTTTATGAGAAAATTGAATTTCAAGTTTTTATATGAGAAAATTTTGTAGGGTGACCACAAATTTTCATCATCAGCGGGACATTTGAAAATCTGTACAGATGGAAAGGTTTGTTTTTCAGGTTCTGTACCCAAAAGGTCCAAACGGAACAAATTATTAATATGTCTCCGGTATCTGACATTCAGCGGGCTCTATCTCTGGAATCACTATGACCGGGAAAGTCTTAAAGGGGATGGCCAAAAAAACCCAGTGTCAACATAAACTTTTTCGCTTTCATAATAAAAACATTTGTCTCCCAAAACCATGAGAAGTTTTTTGTATAAAATATCTACAATTCTTATTTTCAATATGTATTTAGGTACCTACCTATATAAAAATAAAATAAAAACAAGTAATAATTTGATTTATTTTTTATAGCAATAAATATATTGCTTCCTTAATGTGCGGTCAGGAGCAAAGGTGCATATATACCTTAATTACCTTATCCTTCCCTTAAGATGATGCCTTGTAGATTCTGACTACACTTTTGCACATTACAATAATATTTATAATACTAGCTGTTGTTCGCGGCTTCGCCCGCGTAACTTTCGCTTAGATGAAAAGTCTTTTTGTGTTCCAAACTGTTTCAGATGTTTCGGGTCTTCGATTTTTATACGTCTACAAAAAATGCTCATCAGATTAATCAAGTTTTGCTAAGGCGCCATTTCCGTATATGTTATAGTGTGGCTGGTCTCTTGGAGTTTTTATCAGATGTTCCAGATCTTCAATTTTTATACGTCAGCAGAAAATGCTCATCAGGTTGAACGATTTTTGCTAAGGCGCCATTTCCATATGTGTTATAGTGTAGCTGGTCACTTGGAGCTTTTCATCAGATGTTCCAGATCTTCAATTTTTATACGTCAGCAGAAAATGCTCATCAGGTTGAACGACTTTTGTTAAGGCGCCATTTCCATATATGTAATACTGTAGCTGGTCTCTTGGAGTTCTTCATCAGATGATCCTGATCTTCGAGTTTTATACGTCAACAGAAAATGCTCGTCAGATTGATAAACTTTTGTAAAGGTACCATTTCTATATTTCTTATAGTTTAGCTGTTCTGTTATGATTCTTCATCAGGTGTTCCAGTTTTCAAAATCAATTATAGCCTATATGTTGCCCAGGCTTAACAGCTATACAACAAAAAAAATCATTGAAATTCGTCCAGTAGTTTTTGCGTGAAAAGCGAACATACATACAGACAGACAGACAAGAAATTCCAAAAAAATATTTCTGCTTTCTAACATTCTTTTTAGGTGTCCCTCAATCCATTTCAGTCAAAAATACTAAATGTACAGACAAAATATTTTTACTGTTTTATTATATGTAGATTATGTAGGTATAGAATATGTTTGTAATAAAATCTATGTTGTTTTGTCCGTTCGCCGCCGTAATATTCTAGCGCGTGCGGTAGTTTCATATTAGTAGCGTCGTCGCCCGCTCGGCCGGCGTCGGCAGTCGCGAGCGACCATTTTGAATTCAGTATTGTTTGGACATCGCGCGGGGAGGCCGCGCCGCATGAAATTGCTCGCGTGAATGGCATGGCGGACGGCCGCCATTTGTCCTGACATATCGGTTTGATTTTAATACGCGGAGAGGTCTCGCGTCTTTTGCTTGTTAACTAGTTTGAGTTATATTTGTGAATTTCCTGTTTGTTAAATAACTATTGAACATTTGTGTTTGTGAAACCTTTTACTTTGACTGTTTCTTGTGAGATGCGAAACGTGGCTGCCTGGGGACGCCGAAATCTGTTGCCGAGTGGAACTGCTAGACGGATCAGGTATTTTTTCTGGGGATTGAGATCTCATGGGGTAGGTTGGGTGATTTAGGGAACAACCCCCTCCTCTTCCGAAGACACTCGAAGTTGGATCCGAAGATTAAGAAGATTCAGTTTGGTAAGTGGTTTGAATTGTAGTTATTAAATTAGGTTAGTATATAGGGCCCCGTAGCTCCCTATATAAGCTACGGTGGTAGCAGACTGCGTATAGGTTAGGTTAGATTCTAGTCGGACAAGCGTGGTGTCGCGTGGAGATTTTTTCCCGGTACTTATTTTTACCGGTGGTTTTTTCCCGGTGAAGTTCCGGTACAGAATTCTTCCCGCCGCTTCGTTTGTCCGGATTCTCTGCGCACATTTTCTGGTAGCAGAGCGTAGTTTATCTACCCTCTATTTGTTTGTTTGTAAAAAATAATTAATTGTTTGTAAAAATTATTAGATTTTTCTTAGTTTGTATAAGAATATTTGTAACCTTTTTTGTATTTGTTTGCGGTTTGTACCGTGCGTTCCGGGTTTGTGCCATTCTCATACCTACCGCGGTTCTTCGTGTAGTTGTTTGATTTTGTTGTTTTTTATTTACCTTTTGTTATTTTTTGTTTGTGACTTGACGCGATGGCGAAGGTCTCCAATGCTAAGGCGACACTCGCCAACGAACTGAGATGGTTTGTGACGGCCGGAGGACTCCTGTCCCGGAAGGACAGGGAGGGCGCCATACTGCTAAGAGCGGATCACCTCCACTCACGATTGATTAGCGCGGAAGCGGCCATGGTGGTGCTTACCGAAGCCGAACTTGCCCCGGAGGTCTACGCAGGTCACATGGCGGACATGGACCAGATCCTGAGTCTGCACGATGATATCGCGGAGGCGGCGACCGCAATAAGGGCGAGACAGGCTGGCGGACCAGCCCCTCGCACCCCTGTTAGACAGGAAGGACCAGCGGTTACTGGTCGGCTCCCCACCCTTCAGCTGTCCCACTTTGGGGGTAGGATGGAGGAGTGGGTAGCCTAAAAAAATATGTTTGAGTCCCTGGTCGTAGCACGACAGGATTTGTCGAAGGCCCAGAAGATGGCCTACCTCCTCTCCACTCTTGAGGATGAAGCGCGGTCGCTCATCCAGCACCTCCGGGTGGAGGACGACCAGTACGATACGGCTTGGGAGGTATTGAACTCCCGCTACCAAAACTTACGTTTGTTAGCGGATGCGCACGCCGCACAGTTGATGGCCCTGCCCAAGGTGGCCAACAGGGCACAGTTGCGCCTGCAGTTGCTCACGCCCGTTACAGTGGCCTGTAACGCGCTCCGCACACTGGGGCTGCCGGTGGACCAATGGTCCTTTTTGCTGGTGCACATTGTATTGGGCAAATTACCCAATGACATCCGCTCGCGGTTTGAGCGCGAGAATGCGGAACGGGATAGCACCACCCTACCAACATTCACTGACTTGGTGAAGTTTTTGGAGTTTGAGGCACGGGCCGCTGAGAATACCATGACGGACTCAGCGCCATCCAGAGCGCCTGAACGTAGGCCCTTGGAACCCTCATGGCGAGGGAAGCCCCAACAGGGACGGCAACCGCCACCGCGTGGAGCTGGTGTGCGGGTTGCGCACACGGCAGCAGTCGCGAGGGACGCGGACTGCCTGCAATGTGGCCGGATGGGCCACAGCCTGCTACAATGCAGGGACTGGCAGAGACTGCCAGTACAAGATAGGCGCCGCATGGCAAAGCGGCATGAACTTTGCTTTTATTGTTTGGGCGGTCACTATGCACGTGACTGTCCCAGTGCCATACCATGCAGTGCATGCCGTGGGCTGCACCACGTGATGCTCTGCATGAACCGAAACGGGGATGGCCCCCGGTTGTTGAGGCAGGGGTCCCCTATGGGCGGGGGCGCTCCTGCGCGAAGCCCTCCACCATCGGACGGAGGACGCGGCTTCGCTAGTCGCACCCCCCCTCGGGAGGGGGGTCGCGTACCGGCGCGGGTCTTGGCGGACCGGGACCACGCGCCCCAAGGTCGTGGCCAGTATGTGGCTGGCCAGGCCCCGGATAGGGCCCCCATGGGCGGGGGCCCTAGATCGGACGTGAGAGTGGGGACACCCCCTCCACGCGGGTTACCAATACCCAACACATGCAGCCGCAGCGGTGTTCTCCGCCGCTGCACGAGTACCCACGGCTGGAGTACCACCCGCCGTACTATAGGTATGGCCGGGCCGCGGGTTATGCCCCCCCTCAGATGGGGATGTGCACTCGCCCGCCATATTATCCGGGTCAGTGGCGCGCCCCTGGTTTGGAGAGAGTGGGGAGCCCGTAACTAGCTTGCTCCCTTGCTGGGACAGAGCCGCGGACGGTTCTGCTCCCTACCGCGGTGGTCCGCGTATGGGGTCGTGGGGAAGCCATTAATTTGAGAGCTCTGTTGGACTCAGGGGCTCAAAGCAGTTTGGTTACCACTCGAGTGGCACACCAGTTAGGTTTAGTCGTGGAAGACTCGCCTGTGCCACTTCTTGGAGTTGGTGGCATACAAGTGAAGTGTCTGACGGGCCAGACACTTGTCACCTTTTCTTCGCTGAAGTCCTCCACAATGAGGATCACGACTTCGGCTATGGTAATGGATACCATTGCGGGTTGGCACCCCTCGACAGACATACCGCCGGGTGTGTTGTCTTTGGTTTCGGGTCTGGATTTGGCCGACCCCTTTGTCTTTCATCCCGGCCCAGTGGACTTGCTCCTGGGCTCGGACGTATTGGGTTGGATTTTGTTGGGTACCCAGAAAGCTCTGGGTTCGTCTTCACTGATGGCAGTGTCTACTATCTTTGGTTTCGCCCTGATGGGCCCTGTGTTTGATAATAGCACCGTGGAGGAGCCACCGGTCGTCGCATCTGCGTCCTTGGCCAAGACCATGCAAAGGTTTTGGGAGGTGGAGGAGCCACCTATGAGTTCCAGGATGGATCCGGAACACGCTGAGTGCGAAGCCCTTTTTCGATCGACCACGGAGAGGTTGCCCTCCGGTCGGTTTGTAACTAGGTTACCTTTTGTTGCCTCTCGTCCTAGCCTAGGGCAAAGTAGGGCGCTTGCGGAGAAACGACTGCTGTCCATGGAGCGACGCATGCAGCGTGACCACGTACTTCGCGATAAATATATTGAATTTATGCGCGAGTACGAGGATTTGGGTCACATGTCTCCGGCTCGAGTTGATTGGAGCTCAACTGAGCATTATTTTTTGCCCCACCACGCGGTGGTGAAGGCCTCAACGGGCAAGTTGCGGACTGTCTTTGATGGGTCCGCACCCACTTCGAACGGAGTTTCGTTGAATCTATGTTTGCATTCAGGTCCCAAATTGCATAGGGACATAATTGACATCATCTTGAACTTTAGAAGACATCAAGTGGTTTTTGGCGCGGACATCCGGATGATGTTCCGCCAGACAGTCATACATCCTGAGGACAGGCGATTCCAGTTGATACTCTGGCGTGAGCGCCCTGAGGATCCTGTGACGGTGTATGAACTCAACACAAACACGTATGGTTTGAAATCTAGTCCCTATATCGCCATCAGATCATTGCTTGAATTGGCAGAGCGGGAACGGATCCGCTTTCCCCGTGGGGCTTCCGTGCTGTCACGTGACTTGTATGTAGATGACGTGTGCACCGGAGCCCAAAGTATTGAGGAGGCCCTCCTACTGCGGGACGAATTGATTGAAATATTGAAAACGGGTGGCTATGAGCTACGTAAGTGGTTGTCCAATGAGCCTAGAGTTCTAGAAGGGATCCCGGAGGATCACCAACAGAACCCTCACCTGTTTGAGGATGTAGATGATCCCAACAGGATAGCGGTGCTGGGCATGCAGTACCAGCCGCTAACCGATATTTTCACATTCCAAGTGGACTTGGAAATACCAAAAGTCTGGACTAAGAGAACGGTGTTGTCCGTAATAGCTCGTATGTTTGATCCAAGCGGTTGGATCAGTCCAGTAATATTCTCTGCGAAGTGTCTTCTTCAGAGACTTTGGACTTTGGGCGTCTCGTGGGACGAGCCGCTGTTTGGTCCTCCATTGGATGATTGGCTCGAGTTGTTTTCATCGATTAAGGAAGTCAATCGGATTGCCTTGCCTCGTCGAATATTGCCACCCGGGAAATATCGAGCCAGCCTGCATGGCTTTTGTGACGCGTCGGAGCGAGGCTACGCCGCGTCAGTCTATATGCGGACAGTTGACGCCGATGGCCGGGTCAATGTCTCGCTTTTGCTAGGGAAGAGCAAGGTCGCCCCCATCAGGACTAGGCTGACTATTCCCAAGCTTGAGTTGAGTGGAGCTCACCTTCTCTCTAAATTGTTGCATCACGTTGCATGTGAGCTGGCGGCCACGGTCGAGATACGGGACATCTTCGCCTGGTCGGATAGCCAGGTCGCGCTTGCATGGTTGCGCGCGGCCCCACATACCTTGGAGGTTTTTGTTGGAAACAGGGTTTCCCAAATTCAAAATATTGGAATTGATATAACATGGAGACATGTGCCGGGAGAGCTTAACCCAGCGGACTGTGCTTCCCGAGGTTGTACGGCACCAGAATTGGTGTCACACCCGCTCTGGTGGGGTCCAGAGTGGCTGATGGGATCAGAAACTTCTTGGCCTGTCTGTCAGACAGATGTTACTTCTTTGAGTTTGACTGGGCTCCGTGTACATGCTGTAGTCGCTGAGACGACGTCGGAGCCGGATTGGCTACTTGCTCGGTATAGCAGTTTGGATAAGCTTCTGGGTGTTACTAGTTGGATTAAGCGTTTCATACATAATTGTAGAAACCCACAGGCAAAGCGGTTGGAGCCGATTGCAGGTGCAGAAGAGCGCCGGAGCGCATTGTTGCATTGGGTCCGTGTCGTGCAGACCGGACGGTTTGAGTCGGAGCTTCGTATTTTGCGCGACGGACGCGCTAAGTTGAAGGGCGCGGTCGCTCGTTTGAACCCGTACATCGACTCGGATGGGCTTCTTCGGGTTGGAGGCAGGCTCCGGAAGGCGGATCTTCCATATGAGACTCGCCATCCTCTGTTGTTGCCCAAGGGCGGACCCTTGGTGCAGCTTTTGGTGTCTGATCGACACATTCGTAACGCCCATGCTGGGTGCAATGCTTTGTTGGCTATTTTGCAACGCGAGTTTTGGATTTTGTCTGCCCGAAGAGCAATCCGTAGCGTTCTGTTTCGATGTATTGCATGTTATAGGTTGAAGGCATCCACGATGCAGCCACAGATGGGTGATTTGCCCGCTGATCGAATCCGACCTTCGAGGCCGTTTGACGGCGTTGGAACCGATTTTGCCGGTCCCTTTTCGATCAAGGCTTCTCCCTTTCGTAATGCCCGTATTGTGAAGGGCTATTTGTGTGTATTTGTTTGTTTGGCCACCAAGGCTGTCCATTTGGAGGTGGTATCAGCTCTGACTACGGAGGCCTTCGTCGCCGCGTTGGATCGCTTTGTTTCGCGTCGAGGTCTACCTTCCCTTATTAGGTCGGATAATGGCACAAACTATAAAGGAACTGTAAATTATCTTAAGGATGTTTCTGTGTTTATTGATAAAAATTGTACTAGTTTAAGTCAAATTGCTGCCCAAAGGGGAATAACCTGGAAGTTCAGTCCCCCAAGTTGCCCCCATTGGGGAGGGATTTTTGAAGCGGCTGTGAAGTCCGCAAAGACCCACCTCCGCCGCATTATCGGAGAAACGGCTCTAACTTTTGAAGAGCTGGCCACGGTGTTTTGTAAAGTTGAGGCGGTCCTCAACTCTCGTCCTCTCTGTCCGCTATCTCCAGATCCAAATGACTTGGAAGCTCTCACCCCTGGTCATTTTTTGGTGGGAGGGCCGTTGAATGCCCTGCCCGAATACCCGTGGAAGGATGAACGCGTATATCGGTTGTCGCGTTTTCAAATGTTGCAGCAAATGAGCCAGGACTTTTGGCGTCGCTGGTCGCTTGAATATTTGCATTTGCTGCAGCAAAGAGTGAAGTGGACAGACAGGACTGAGCCTCCCAGGGAGGGTGATTTAGTATTGTTAAAAGAGGCAAATTTGCCCTCATTGCTTTGGCGACGAGCTCGCATATTACGTTTGATTCTTGGCGGAGATGGCACTCCGCGTGTGGCTGAGGTGTTGGTCGACGGTTCGATTTTGAGGAGAGCTGTGACCTCTCTCGCCCGCCTTCCCGTAGAGTAAGCTAGCGGTCTGCTTCTCAGACCGGGACGGGGGGATGTTTGTAATAAAATCTATGTTGTTTTGTCCGTTCGCCGCCGTAATATTCTAGCGCGTGCGGTAGTTTCATATTAGTAGCGTCGTCGCCCGCTCGGCCGGCGTCGGCAGTCGCGAGCGACCATTTTGAATTCAGTATTGTTTGGACATCGCGCGGGGAGGCCGCGCCGCATGAAATTGCTCGCGTGAATGGCATGGCGGACGGCCGCCATTTGTCCTGACATATCGGTTTGATTTTAATACGCGGAGAGGTCTCGCGTCTTTTGCTTGTTAACTAGTTTGAGTTATATTTGTGAATTTCCTGTTTGTTAAATAACTATTGAACATTTGTGTTTGTGAAACCTTTTACTTTGACTGTTTCTTGTGAGATGCGAAACGTGGCTGCCTGGGGACGCCGAAATCTGTTGCCGAGTGGAACTGCTAGACGGATCAGGTATTTTTTCTGGGGATTGAGATCTCATGGGGTAGGTTGGGTGATTTAGGGAACAACCCCCTCCTCTTCCGAAGACACTCGAAGTTGGATCCGAAGATTAAGAAGATTCAGTTTGGTAAGTGGTTTGAATTGTAGTTATTAAATTAGGTTAGTATATAGGGCCCCGTAGCTCCCTATATAAGCTACGGTGGTAGCAGACTGCGTATAGGTTAGGTTAGATTCTAGTCGGACAAGCGTGGTGTCGCGTGGAGATTTTTTCCCGGTACTTATTTTTACCGGTGGTTTTTTCCCGGTGAAGTTCCGGTACAGAATTCTTCCCGCCGCTTCGTTTGTCCGGATTCTCTGCGCACAGAATATAAATAAATAATATATAATACATAAATCAAATATTCACCATTTTTTATAGTATTTTACGTCGTAATTTCGTAACGTATTATAAGCAAGTATAAGGTACTTAGTTAAGTCGTTTCTAATTCTTGAAAATGGAAAAAAAAATAAAAGAAAATGTGAAAATGAAAAAAAAAACAATAAGTTTATGCCTTCTTTATTGTTTGGCTGTATAAATTATTTATCTTTGCTTTTTTTAAAACGTCCCTTATATTATGTTATTTACCCAGTTTAAAACATTGTATTATGCGGTTAAATTAAGAATGTTTTGTGGATACACATATAATTTGCAACCTTCTACGAATTTAACTTAAGTAATAAAACCCACTTTCGAATATTTCGACATGAGTGTAGATAAATTAAATAAATAGACAGTTAAATTAAATGTACAATTTTATTGCACTAAAGAAATTGATTCTTCAAAATCAATAGTCAGTACCTATGTAATTGCCACCACCTAAATATATATTACAACAATTCAGTAAAAAAAATCATAACCCATTGTGTTTCATTCATAGAATTAGAAAATTTAAAAATAATTTTCCTTAGAGACAGACAGAGGAAGCGGGATGTCAGATATGGTTTTGCCTATGTTGGTGAAGGACAGGTAATATCTTCTGTGAGGTTCATTTTTGTCAAGTTTGACATTTTTGGTGTGTTTTGGTTACGTAAATTTGTGAACAATTTGTAAAAGAATAATAATTTGGAGCACACTATTATGAACGTTTTTGGTCTTCATTTGACAATCAAGTTTGTAAGTCTGTTAAAGAATGATTTTTTCTTTCTATGTCTATGGTTTCATTAATCGCAACGAATTTGATTGGTTTGAGGATTGCGTCGTCTCTGGTGAATTGTACACAGATACAATGACTACTTTGGACATCATACTGGTCGGTAAGTTAAATAAAAGTCCTTTGTTTATTTGCTACAGGCAACAACGCCCGTATGATAAACATAAATACAATTTAAAATAACATAAATATAACAATAACTGTATTTTTAATTCATTCACCTGCAAATTAATTACTTTCCATCTGCACAGATTTTAATAAATATACAACGGACAAAGCACACAGATTGATTTAGCCCCAAAGTAAGTTCGAGACTTGTTGTGGAATACTAACTTAATGATACCATATTTTATAACAAGTACCTACATAATAGACAGATATGACGACGTTTATGAAATTTTAGGTTTGAATTGGTATCTAACGCAGCTCACGTGTTGGCCCTGAAATTTTTTTGAGAGAATTTAAACTTCTAGTAAATAACCTTACAAGAAAAAAGCATCAACTGACACATACAAACATAACAGAAATTACATGCATATAGAAAAACATCCATGACCCAAGCAAAACTAAAAAAGATCATTTTCATCTCAACCCGACCAGGGATAGAACCCGGGACCACCGGTGTGACTGTCCGGCGTGAGGACCGTGGCCACGGAGGTCGTCGAAAAAAGTCCCGCTGATGATGAAAATTTGTGGTCACCCTACAAAATTTTCTCATATAAAAACTTGAAATTCAATTTTCTCATAAAATACAGCATTTAGAAGAACGGATCATAGGTTAAATTTTAGTTAAAAAATAGTAAAAAAATATATTCTAATTTGAATTAGTATACGAGGTTTAGTCTAGTCAATAAAACCGATAGTATTGGGCCCTCAGATCAGAAATTAGAAATTTAATAACTTTTTGACAATTAAGTTTTGGGCCATTATTTCTTTTTTACTAATTCACTGAGGTATCTAAGTAGTGTATATTAACGTAATTTTTATAAATTTCTTCCGAGAAGTCATATTTTGCAGATACCCATTTTAGTGTTCTGAGGGCCCAAGATAGACAGCCATAAATCTGTAATGTCATATTCTACACAAATGAGAATTTGTTAAAATATTTAAGAAATTCTTTACTAAATTCTGAAATAAAAATGATTAACCCAGAAATAGTATTTTCTGAGATTTTTTTTTGCAGGCGTCTGGATTGAGGGCCCACGTTAGATAATGATTACAGGCATAATTCTACTTTTAGAAATTTTTGGGTCTTTGCATTAAGTTTTTACTATTTTTAACTAATTGCCCTGTGAATCTTATTTCGTTCCGGGACAATTAAAAAATTGGGCCCTCAATCCAGATACACACCTTCCAGAGGCCTTTTTACATTATGGGAACTGGTAAATACTCGATAGAATCGATAGTGTGACTATTATTCAAGGTCACAAGACTATTGACAATGTTATCGATGGCAACACTATTGCCAATGCTAACTATTGCTGCAACACTAGCGTAGCACTAGCACCTAACCTAATTTAGTAGTTTTGTGTAATTTCATTCAACAGACTTTATTTTACAAATACTTTAGACTTTTTTAAAAATAGTTAATAAAAATGGTAACTTATTGCTGTGTAAACGGCTGTAATAATAACAGTAAAAAGAAGGATCCTAATCATATAATATCATTTCACAAGTAAGTACCTTTTCACCATAATATTATTGATCGCAAATGCCTATTGTACTGTTTACTATTACATTACCTATTGTTTTATTTTATTTCTATCGTATGTAATCGATAGTTTTGGAACCTAGAAGAAGAATTTGTAATACGTTTCAAACAATTTCATCTTAATATAGACAGAAAAAGAAGTCAATCCATCGATGTAGGCACATTAATAGAAATATTTATTTTTTTCTAGATTCCCATTGAGTCTTAATGTGAAACGTAAGTGGCTTCGATCAATTGGCCGGCCTAACTGGGATCCTCCCAGTTATGCACGCGTTTGTAGTGCTCATTTCAACCAGGAGTTGGTCAACTATGACAGTCAACGAGTAAGACTCAGTTATGATGCTTGTCCCATTTATAATTTACCAGTAAGTTTTCTTTAATACAACATTATTATTTAATAGCCATCAGTGCCCCAGTACTGGGTAAGGGCCTCTCTCTCCTCCTTCCAAGACTCTCGATTTAAAGGCTGTATTGTGCCACTCTTTGTCAAATTTGTTTAATTCGTCACACCAACGCATCCATGGTCGACCCGGCTGTCCCCTGCCATTAGGAGTACAATATAGTAAATCTCTATTCTAATTGTCATGATAACTTTTATTTAAATGTTCTTATAGTATGGTTATGTTTTAAGAGGTGGCTCGCAATGGATACAACTTGTCTCATTCATAAACCTTATCTCCTACAGACATCATCAATCATATAATATATTGATCTATGATCAATCAAAATGCACAGCAAAATCTACTGTGCGTAGCAAGCTGAAATTTGGCATGTTTCCTTAGGGAATTTAGGGGAGCACTTTGAGAGGATTTCCCGAAATTCCCAACTTGCCCAATCCCATGGTAGTATGGTATATAAGGGAAAGTCTCTACCTTTTTCCATAACCCTGTAAAGTTATATTTAGATTGAATGTCTCTCAAATGGAAAACAAAACGCTAATTGTATTGTAATAGCTATACATCCTAGGCTAAGTTACTTTTCTACTCCTATCACATTCACTATCTTTGTACATCCTAGACTAAGTTTTTTCTTTCGGGAGTCCACACTGTCATTATATACCTACATATTCCTTCTGAGGGGAGGCCTGGTGTCCTGTATGACAGGTTCCTCTGGATACCTAGTTCAGGAACCAGTTCTCCACAGCAGATTAATTTGTAAGTGTGTATGTACACTGTACAAAACTTAATTTTGTTTTAGATAAATGTAAATGTTGTGGAGATGATACTTTAGTTATTTGGTTACTAGCTTTTGCCTGCGGCTTCGCCCACGTAAATTTCCTATGGGAACAGTGCTTTTTCCCAGGATGAAAAGTATCCTATGTCCTTATCAGTACTTCTAACTATGTGAATGCAAAATTTCAGGAAGAGGGGTTGAGTAGATAAAGCGTGAAGAGGTAACTAACAAACTCACTTTTGCTTTTGTAATATTAGTTAGGATTTTTCAACTTTCAGCTAAATTCCAATTTTGAGGCTTCTGACATGGAAGTCTGCAGGATATGCCTGGACACAGACTCAAAGCAGTATAGTCTGCAGAGTGGGTTCCTCAAAGACTGTTTAGAGTCAATTAAAGGACTCAATGTAAGTATACATAAGTTTGTTTTTGTAGTAACCAAAAATACAAACATACTATGTAAGTAAACTCCGTTTTTTCCTACTTGTCCTATTATTTAAACAATCTTACCATGTCTTTTTATGATTTTACAACGATATAAATTAAAATAGACTTTTTAGGAATTAAAATAGACTTTTTAGGAATAGCCTTGGATCGGGAGAGAGAGGCCTTTGCCCAGTACTGGGACATTAATGGCTATTAAATAATAAATAATTTTAGGAAATTACTTTTGTGGTTAATAAAACTAATATTTGATTTATTTTCAACAAAATTCAATATAAAGGACTTACTGTGAAGATTCTTTACATAATAAGACTAGTAAGAAAAAACGCAGTATAGGTACATAATATCTTGATGGTAGTAAAATAATAATTTTCATGTATTGAAAAGAAGTTTTACCAAACTATGTGTCAAAGACCCCTTTTTAATATATTGTTGACTATTTAATTTCTGTATTTAACTATACAATTATTTTCTATTTCAGGACCAATGTAACATAGAAGGCCTACCAGAGTATGTGTGCTATGAATGTGCGGGACTGCTAATGAAATGCTACAAACTGGTGCAAAGAAGTTCCACTGCTCAGGCCACTCTGCTGGACTTATTTGCTCAGCATGGCCAGGTGAGTTGGCCAGTTAACCCGTACCCCAATAGAGGTTTCGGGGAATTGGGTTAAATGGTCTCAAAATGAGAGGACTGATTACCTGTATGGTGCTTGCTGTGTCCCCAATTAGGATTTAATAAAAAAAAAATGGTTAGGAGAGACCACTGAAGCAGACTGAAAGAAGTGCCATGGACATGTTCAAACATGTATTGTAATCTATAGCAGAGCCGAAAGTGTTGAATTTAGAATTTATTAGAGGGGTTCTTAAAATATTGGGTAAGTGAGCACTAAGGAATTTGGGAAATTCACCCCTAAGGCGGCAAAATGGATGAAGTATGAAATTCAAGCATGGAAAGCATAGTTTAAAATAACAAAAAAAATGTTATTGAAAATACCTAGAGTCTGATATTGATGTGTTTCTATTGAAATTATTAATCAATCACTCAATCAATATTTATTTGCAAGAATACAGTTGATAGTTTAGTTAGTTTAGTTGTTATTTTAAACCAACAGTGATATTAAAAGAACAACTTAACAAATATTACGTAAAAATTACTTTTTGTCGCTTTCAGATCACCAAGTCACTAATAAGAAGACAGGACAGAGATAGACTGAATCTGAAATCCCCTTTGGTCCCTCACACAACCACACCAACGACTCTATTTGAATTCAGATATGATGACGAAGAAAACTATTCCCAACTCATCAATAGTGTGTTTGTTACGGAATCTCTCGAGACCAAGACTGAAATTAGTCATAATGAATTAGATTTTAATAGCAAATTCAATGATTTTGTTTCGGTTCAATTTGATGTAAACGATGATGTTAAACCAGAAGTCAAGGATGAATGTTCAGAAAGTGGCAATGATGATAATGACAAAAATGATGATGATTATGTCAAGGATGTTGATGAATCGGATAGTGAAGACTCTGTTAGTGATGATGTATGTTTAGCAAAGCTTAGTGATAGGAAATACAAAAATAATAGAAAAAAGAAAAGTGTAGATGAAAATTGTATAGATAAGGTAATTTTCATTTGATTTTGGTTGTAAAGCATCTATGGCTTGCCAATAAAATCGACTCGGAAGTAAAGGGCATCGATGCTCAGATGTTTTACATCTGCCGGACGTTCCGTCACGGGAGGCCTGGCAGATGTAAAACATTTTTTTTTATAAAAAAAATTATAAAATAATTTTTTATTTCTTTCTGAGCTCTTGTAAAACGTAAACATTAATTACAGGTTAGTAAGAAGATAGATAAAAGTGAAAAGAAGTCGAAAAGAAAAGGTGATAGATTCACTCCAGAGGAAGTTAGCTTGCAAGAGTATTTCAAAATCGTTACATTATCTGTAAGTATTTCTAACACTTTTACTACTACAAATTTTTATCTTCATTGTAAGCATTTTCCAGTGGATTTGTGAGACATGTTGCAGTAGAAGGCTCAGCGCACACTATGAGGCGCGCGGCGAAGATACTGAGACTTTAATCATTTAAATTAAACCCTAACTCTATAACATAAGATTGAAAATATCATGGCATAAAAAAGAGAAATAGGCGCGCAGCGCGTTCAGGTGGCCTCAAGAGGCGGCGTGCGACTGCGATCCTATGATGTAGGTATTAGGGTTTAATTTAAGTTGTTAACTTCTCATGCTTCCATGCTGGTCTGGGAGCGAAGAAAAAACATAGAATGTGCCAGCTGCTTCTCTTCCTGAGCAGATTGTAAAAGTCATTCGAGGGAAAGGGCTTTAAACTGGGGATTCCTCCACTTATAGGCGATGGGCTAGCAACCTGTCACTATACCTGAATCTCCATTTCATCAGATAACCCACTATTCAGCTAAGCGTGGCCTTCGAGTCTCACGACTCTTGGCTCTGTCTACCCCGTAAGGGATAAAGACGTGATTCTATGTATGTATGTAACTTCTCAGTATCTTCGCCGCGCGCCTCCTGGTGTGCGCTGGGCCGAATAGTTCTTCCCGACATAATAGCACGTGAGTGACCCGTTAATACTATAATATCATTTTTTCACAGCTCGAAGAGCAAATAGAGGACTGGCAGAAGATAATGGAGGACCGTCCATGGAAAGCGGTTACCAAAGGCGAGGTGTACAAGTGTGAGACGTGTCAGAAGATATTTGCGCACGTGATCACCTACCAGACGCATCTGAAGTGTCACGACCCGGTGAGTGCTTGATTACTCTCTCATTTATATTTTTTTAGCGGAAAACTTATAGCTATTTGTGTAGCCACCACATTTATTAAAAAGTCTATGGTGTATTGCTTGTCTATGGTTATTGGGAATTAGGATGAAGAAACTAATTATGTATTACTATTTATTATTATATATTTTATGTTTATTTATTTATTTTATTTTATACATTCGGAAGACCAACAGCTAGATTAATATGTTAGTGATAAAATACAAGTTTCAAAGCCAATTATATATAGGTCTTCACAAATAATAGCACACTCGAAATTTTGAATTTTCGGGAACGCCAACAACACATTCAGATAATCGCAGAACATCATCAGGAATGCCTATGTAAGTATTTACAGGCTACAAGTAACATATATATAACATGAAAATATTAAATGATTTGAAATGAATATTATAAACAAAGGTCCTGGATTTGAGTGCAGAATGTTACTCTTATTTTTGTCTCCCCGTCTCGTTTCCAACAATCCCTTTATTAGACCCACTTAAGTTCTCTGTTTACCCCAAAGTTCGACTGTTAGATAATGCTTCTGCATTAAGTCCACCTATTGTGCCATACATTGTTTATACAATAAAGGTTAAATAAATAAATAAACTATTATTATTCAGCCATTTAGATCCCACTGCTGGGCAAAGGCCTCCCTCTCCCTCCATTTATCTCTATCCTGAGCTATTAAAATCCATTCTGCAGAGTGTGAATCTAAGTCGAAGACGCTGCTGGGTAGTTTGAAAAGCCAAGTTAAAACCCATTTCTTTGAAGGTTCGCATTAGGTGTTTCTACTTACCTTTCCCCTTTCCCATCTTAGTGTTGTGACAATCGTAGTTTGTATGTACATATGTACATATGTATATATATATATATATAGTATATATACAGGGTGACATTGAACCCCTGAGCTATATTCAAGGAAAGTACTCTATGCGCGAAATAAAAAATACATGTTCTCTTACAATTATCTTGTTTCATAATAAAAATCGGAAATAGAAGCGTTTTAAGTTATACCGAAAATTCCCAAACGCAGTGGCACCGAGCGCCATGTGATCGCACACCCCGCGCGCCCCGCAGACAGCGCTGTAGGGTACCTGCCGCCCGCGCCGCAAGGTTATTGACCTGTCTAGTCATTTACTAGTAATAGCACAAATAACAAAAATTCGATCAGACATTACATTGCCAATCATAAGTTGCAATTTCCCTTCATACTTTTTCGGGCTTAGGACCGTCAAAATACAGAAATTGTTTAACTCAAGCTTGACAAAAAACAGTAGACATTTTAATTTCCTAGGTACTTAATCGGTAATATTGGGTAATACCTAAATTAGTTAGGATTTTAGAACTTCTGCATTCTCTCTCTCAGCCTAAAGACGTCCACTGCTGGACAAAGGCCTCCCCCAAGGATTTTATCCGTGGGGGGTTTTGCCATAATCACCACGCTTGGCAGGCGGGTTGGCGATCGCAGTGTGATGGCATAGTACGCGAAAAGATGCTGCTGCCCATCCTCCGGTGTTTTTAATCCCTTAGTCGCCTCTTACGACACCCACGGGAAGAGATGGGTTTGTGCTATTCTAGGGCCACACCACAGGCCACCAGGCCAGGCGTATTTAAATATTGTAATCAACTTATGTACAAATAATTAAAATCAATGTAAAAACAAAATCCAATCAAAAACCTACTGATACTTTAATAATTGTTCAAAATGCATACCGTTTCTCTCTAAGCAGAGTCTGGCACGTTTCACTGCATTCTGTTTTAGTTTTAAAATCGTGGCACGGTCACTTTTCACAGCGTCAAATGCACAAGATACAGTTTTTTAGTTCTTCACGGCTCTGAGGCTCGTGGGTATAAACAAGCCGCTTTATTTCTCCCATTTGTTATTCCCTGAGCACGAAGGCGAGGAATACTCTGCCTCATACAACCTCCTGGCCTCGTACAAGTTTTCTCCACTCAAAATGTACACTCGTACCATTTCGTAGTATTCTCGCGAAGAATACGACGTGTCCGCGCGCAGTCGCTACGTACCTAAGGCAGGCACGAAAAAATGAGTAGATACGCGGACCGTGCTCCCGTGAGAAACGTGCGTGGGCGACTGGCAAGGCGGGATGTGGCCGCGGCGGCTGGCGGGAAGGGTTGCCGGGGGATGGGGAATGCGGGCGCGGGCGGGCGGGGCGGCGGATCGCTTCGCTACTAGCTACTACAAAGGCGCCGCACCGCGCGGCTAGGTCATTGTCAAATAAAATAATAGGTTACCAACTTTTTGCGAATCTGGGAATTTTTTCATACGAAAAAAGTGCATAAAAAAAATTTTTTTTTCTCTCGGTTTCGTGTTCTGTTATTGATTCTGATTCCAAGATTTCAATATAGCTCAGGGTATCAAAGTCACCCTGTATATTTATGTGTGTATATTTATATTTATTATATTATTTTATATTTAGTTCATCAATTTTTTTTTTTTTTACATATGTTGTACTCTCTTATTGTCTCAATTTTCTTTTCTATGTCTCTGTTCATGCACCGCCATTTATGTTCATCTCTTTCCGTTCACTTAGGTTGCCTGGAAGAGATTGCACTTGCGATAAGGCCGCCTATTGTACATATTTTACCTATTATAAGTCTCAATTTGTATCCTTTACATGTTTTTGGTGCAATAAAGCATTTTTACTTACTTACTAAGTCATCCCGCCATCTTCGCCGGGGCCTTCAAGGAAGCCGGTTGTCTTTGGGTGGAGCCCATGAAGTTAATGTCCTGGCCCATTGTTCCTTCGGCATGCGGGCGACGTGTCCCGCCCAATCCTATTTTAACTTAGCGGCAGTTACTTGTACATCAGCGACTTTAGTAATGGATCTCAGCGTGGTATTTCGGATTCGGTCAATGATTTTGACATCAATCATGCTGCGTTCCATAGCTCGCTGGCCGACCCTAAGACCGGACTTCTGAGCTTCTGTAAAAGACCAAGTCTGAGTCACCGTATGTGAGAGTCGGAAGGATGCCTATATACATGAGCTTTCTTTTGTGTGATAAAGGAAGGTTTTATGGACAAACTAGGAAAAGTAAAATGTTCTTGTTTGCTGTAAAATTGGTATACTTAACTGTATTAGCTGTGTGTGGATTAATAAATGAAGAGTCAAGAAGAATATGTTTATTATTTATCATATAAAAATGACAATATTAACATATTCATAAAGTGATATTTATTTTCAGAGTAGAGGTGAATTCGAGTGTGCAGTATGTAAGCTGCGGTTCAAGAGTGAGTCCGCCAAGAAGACGCACGGCAAGAGAAACCATGGCAAGAAGTTCTACTGCAAGGCTTGTCCTAAAGTTTTTAATAATGTGTAAGTTCGCTTTATACAAAGTTCTTAACAGAAAGAGATTTTAAAAAATCAAATTTTACAGGAACGGAAAATGGAATTTAAAAAAAAAACGGAAATATGCCTTTTGCCACACATCCTAATCCTAACCTAACTAATATTATAAATGCGAAAGTGAGTTTGTTTGTTTGTGACCTCTTCACGCTTTATCTACTGAACCAATCTTCCTGAAATTTCGTAAACACATAGTTAGAAGTACTAAGAAGGACATAGGGTACCTTTCATCCCGGGAAAAACACTGTTCCCGTGAAAAATTTACGCGGGCGTAGCCGCTGGCAAAAGCTAGTAATCACAATCACAAGTTTCTTGTATTTTTTGGAATTGTGTCAAAATGAATATTTCACAGGTGTATCTAACACTGTGAGACACGTCATATAGATCAGAACAAAATTTACTCAACTAGGCCCATTCGATAGTAATAAAACGATTCCTTCTCTTTCCATATATCATATTCATACAAATTTGATTGCATATTATTTTTATTTATCAATTTTTTATTTCTATATTTTTTCCTAATTATTCAATCATTTAACTTCCTAATTATTTGACAGCATGCAATTGTAAACTGTATCAATGTGCGAATTGGAAATAAATTGCTTTTATTTATTTCTCTTTGCATCAAAAGCACCATGGCCAAAAAGCACCAGCGAGCGGCGTCACACAGGGCACCAGTACAAGTGCACGCGCTGCACGTTCAGCACGCTGCACGAGTCAGCACGCATATACGCGAATATACACAAAGGTGTATCTAACATTGAGGTCAAACTAACACTGTCAACACTGTCAAATAGATCAGAAAACAAAAATTACTCAACCAGCCCATTCGATAGAAATAAAACGATTCCTTCTCTTTTCCTCAAAAGTACCATGGCCAAAAAGCACCAGCGGCGCCACACAGGGCACCAGTACAAGTGCACGCGCTGCACGTTCAGCACGCTGCACGAGTCGTGCCTGAGCGCGCACGTGCAGCGCCAGCACGCGCACGCGCTGGCGTGCTCGCGCTGCGGCCGCGCGTGCCTCAACCAGCGGAGTCTGAGGCAGCACTGGGCTGTGGCGCATCCGGATTTACCTGTAAGTGTACTGTAAGGCCTCATGAGAAGGCTCAAGGTCACCCAAAGGGCGATGGAGCGCGCTATGCTCGGAGTTTCCCTGCGTGATCGAATCAGAAATGAGGAGAGCCGTAGGAGAACTAAAGTAACCGACATAGCCCGCAGAATCGCCAAACTTAAGTGGCAGTGGGCGGGACACATAGCTCGTAGAACAGATAGCCGTTGGGGCAGAAAAGTTCTCGAGTGGCGACCACGAACCGGAAAACGTAGTGTTGGCAGGCCTCCCACTCGGTGGACCGACGACCTGGTGAAGGTCGCGGGATGCGCATGGATGCGTACAGCGCAGGACCGGTCGTTGTGGAAATCCTTGGGGGAGGCCTTTGTCCAGCAGTGGACGTCTTTTGGCTGAAAGAGACATTCCTTCTAAGCCCCGACGCAGATGACGCACTTTTTGTCTGATTCCCGATTAAAGCAATTAAAGTATAATTCATTCATTCCCCATAAGATAAGCTCGCCTTTGCGCTCATTTCTGTATTTACTTTTTGTCACTTCTTTGTATGTTATTTTCTGTAAATGATGCAATAATGTTGATCTATCTATCTATCCCCTCTCTTGAATTTAATCAAACTCTGGCGAATGTGTCACAACATTAAACTGCTTTAATAAAACATGACATGTTACATACATTTTAGTTTATCATATTAACATCTGCTGAACTAGTAAATCACCTTTACTATAATAAATTCTATTTTTCGCCTGGCACAAGCATCTTTTGGCTCCAGCAACTATACTCTGGATCGTGTAAGAAAAAATAAAAGGTCATTGCCCTGGCACCTACAACAAGACATTTTTTTTTTTGCGATAATTATCGCTTACCATAGATTGGTATCGCAAACTATCGTCCCTCGTGAAATCTTAGTACCGGCGCGTAAAGGTAGTTGAGCTACACTGGCGTAACTCCAAATAAAATAAAATCGAGTTATAACTTCCCGTATTATAACGGCGAAATCTATAGGAAATATTAATTATTATCATGTTTTCGAAGTTTATTATGATATATTAAATTTATTTATTTATTTATTTATTTATTAAGGAACAACAAACAGTTACAAAATAAAAAGTTTGAAAAAAAAAAGGACTTAAATCTAAAGTAATAGTAATTTTGTAACCAACCACGCTATTCACAGCTTGTTTAAATACATAGTGATAACAAGTTGCTGCTAGTGGGCGGAAAGTTAAATAAAAAAAAATAAAGAAGTTTATTTTGCTTAGAACAAATAAGAGAATAATGTTATACATGTGTTATAAATTATACAAAATAGGAAATATATTATATAAATGCCTTCTTTTACTCAATTCCATCTGTAACTGTAGAACCTAATATTTTTAATAAAGCAAATAAAATAAATGGCCCTTGAATTCGTAAAAAAATAAGTTATATCGGTTTGTCGCAAGTCGCAATGTTTCGTGTGATGTCAGACTCGCTCGCCTAGTCAGAAGTGCGCCACCTTTGGCTTGGCGGTTATTTTATTTATTTATTTAACCTTTATTGTTCAAAATACAGAGTAAACGTACAATAGGAGAGCTTAATTCTAAAGCATTATCTACCAGCCAACCTTTGGGTTATACAGAAAATTTTAGGTGGGTGTATAATAAAGGTATTATAACTAACTAATAATATCATACATAATTAAATACGAATACCACAATAAATATTTATATAGAGGTAAATAAATATATATGTAAATAATACATAAGTATATACATAAATACAGTATATACAAATAATATAAGCAGTGAAACTCATAGATAGAATTTGTACACTTTTGTCTTTCTTTCTTGTGTCTACGGCAGTGGTTCCCAAACTTATTTTGTCTACTGCCCACTTTGAGAATAAATATTTTTTTAGCGCCCCCATTATTTCACCTTTTTAAAAACCACTATAACTTCAAATTAAATTAATTCATTATTATGACCTATACAGGATGTTTTTTAAATCATTGGCATCCTTTCTACTGGTGAAAGTACTCATCGGTCCCATACAAAAAGTTGCTCATGTTCATGAGTACTTTCACCAGTAGAAAGGATGCCAATGATTTAAAAAACACCCTGTATATGTATATTAACGGAGAATTCTAAACGAAACTTGTTTGTTTGTTTGTTTGTTTGTTTGTTTGTAAACTCTTTATTGCACATACATACAAGAAAAATACAAAACATAGTGAAACAAAAAGAGAGGCGTACAATGGCGGACTTATCTCAAAAAGGGATTTCTTCCAGTCAACCAAGTGTAACTTAACTAAACGTAAGTGAAACTTTTACTATAACCCGCAACTTGAAACCTGAGCGCAGTAGGTAACATACAACGGCGCTTAGGTCTCTGCTTAAGCAGCACGCACCGACAGGAATAAAACAAACATGCATAAACTTGTTTATCTCATTCGACGCTCAATCGTACTCAACAAGTCCGAACAAGTATTCAATGAACCAGCAAACTGATACAGGAATGCACAATTCGGGTTATTTAACAAAAACTTGTTAAAATATGATAGATATCTATCATACGAGTACTAATAACTATTAAAATGCGAAAGTGTGTCTGTTGCCTTTTTATTTGTTTGTTTGTGTCAACTTTCATTACGAAACGGAGCGACCGATTGACATGATTTTCATTTTTTCTATATTCAATAAAATAGGACAGATATATGAACTACGCGGAGAGAAATATAGAACCGAGTTTGAGCAATCTTTTAATTTATATTAGTTGATGTTCACAAGTTGTTGTTGAGAGTCGAGAGCTCTTGCAGTCGTTGTTTAAAAGGCCTCCTAGCTAAATAAAGCTCCTAGCAAAAAAAAAAAACATTTTCTTTCTGGGTCTCTTACCGCCCCCCTTGAGACCTGCAGCGCCCACAAGGGGGCGTTATCGCCCACTTTGGGAACCTCTGGTCTACGGTTTTGACGAGCTCGACGCCCGCCCGGCCCCGCGGTCTCGTACGAACTTCATTCCGTTGTAAATGGCCACATATGCTTTTGCAAGTTATTTTTAGTTGTGTGAATAATTTTTAAAGGTGTTGTTAATTGTTTTTGTTTCTTTATTTGTTTTTGTTGATGTTCATAGTTTATTACCTAGTTGTTTTGTTTGATTGAGCAAAAATTGTTCTGGCTTCTATTGGCATAAAGACCCCATATTTTTTTCTCAGGTAAATAAATATCTCTAAGTACAGACACAGACCAGTTACAGTTTTATTATATACATTATGTAGATATGATCATGGTTTCTGATATGTTTAAATATGTTGTTATTGTAACAATAAAAGTTATTCTCCAAAAATACTGAATATTTTTTTAGTCACGTATCTGCGCCTTAGGCTTACATAGGTACTTTTGTTCCTTTTGCACAACCAGCACAACCTGTCATACGTTATATTCAACCTCACATACATTAATACCAATTGGGTTTGTTTTTATTTTAATGTCTTTCAAAAAATGTTTGTGACGTCTGACAAGGTCATTATGCTCACCCCGCCTTCTACTGCGATTCGCAAGGAGAAGTATTTGCGATAATTTTGAAAGACATTGTATAGTATCGTTTCCAAAAATGGTGTACATTGGTAGAGAGACGTCAATGACCTTTTGTCCAGATTTATATCGCTTATACTATAGTTTTAATGTTAATTTTTTTTTTCGTTTTTAGGAGCCAGACGAGAACAGCACAAACGCTAAATACCGCTGCGAAGAATGCGACCTGAGTTTTAGCACAGAGGGCGCTCGCAGAGTCCATCTTCTCACTTCCGTGCAACATCGGAAGAAGACTGACAATGGGTAAAATCATTTTTTTTATTCAAATCTGCAATAATGAGGGTATTTCTGACAGCTAAATTAAGAAAAAAAAATCAGTATAAAAAAGTCTCAATAGATGGCGTTTTATTAAAAGCCGAGTCGTAATAATGGCTGTAAACTCCATTTATTCTTACCAGTCCTATCATGTAAACAATCTTACCATGACTTTTTATGATTTTACAACAATATAAATTAAAATAGACGTTTTAGGAAATTACTTTCGTGGTTAATAAATGTTTTACTTTAGAATGTTTAGGTTTGAACTAATATTTGATTCATTTTCAACAAAATTCAACAAAAAGTACTGTGAAGATTGTTTACATGATAGGACTGGTAAGAATAAATGGATTTTACCTATATTGTGCGCTGTTTATTGTCAGTCAGAAGCAGAAAAAAAAATCACCTTATAGTTTGACAGTTGCACAAATCACAATATTGATACTTTTTAGATGTTTTTTATTAGGTTTTATTAAAAAAAAAATACCAATCCCGTGCATTTTTGCTTTTTGTATGGTCTCGCCTAAGCGCCACCTATGAAGTCACCTGGAACTATTTTTTTTTATTTGGGTTTTGGAAAATCCCTCATTGCACTTTTAAATCGTCATACCCTTTATTGCCTCTGTTATTACCAATGTTCCTGCCAGTAGATAGTAATATCGGGGCCCAGCACTTTGTTTACGTAGGAATTTCGGAAATCCTCTTTTAGTGCTCCCGTGGAACATGGAACACTCCCTTAAGGTGTAGGAAGCTGAAATGCATAAGATTCCCATGCTTTTCAGCTTCCTACACCCAGTAGTTTTGCCTGTGCGTTGTCTGTCTGTCAGTAATGGAAGAATTTCATATATATTGATTACGGCTACTCAGAATCAACAAGCTAGTTATTAAAAAATAAAATCATGACTGACAACTCACACAGTCCATGTCACTCGGGGAATGCATAGAATCTATAATACCTCTCACAAAAAAAAAATCTGCTTAGCCGTTCGGGACTTATGGTGGAATAAACTACACTTTACATGTGTTCAATCAACCGCCATTCGTTTTTCGCGCACTTTTTTACTGAGCTGCACTAAACTGTGGAATAAACTTTCCTCAGCGGTGTTCCCGAATATGTTCGACATTGGGGCCTTCAAGAAAAGAGCCTATCGCTTTCCCAAAAAGTCGGCAAGGCATTAGTGACCTTTTTAGGGTCGTTGGTGTCTATGGACTGCGGTGATTGCTTACCTTAAGGCATCCATGCTCGTTTGCCTATTATTCTATAAAAAAAATACATGAACCCTGAAAACATAACACTCCTTTTTTGGTTAGTCGTGTAAAAATCACCCTGTATTTCAGGTCCACAGCCCAACCGGGGCTATCACTGAAGAACACATGCAAGACATGTGGCCTGGAGTTCCCGACCAGACAGGAACTGATGAGCCACGGTCGGGAACAACACCCCAGGACTAAGTACAAGAAGAAATGGCGGCAACACGACGATTCTTACCCGACAGACTGCGAATTTGTGAGTAACACTGTATATAATGTAGTGTATGTAGATATACGACAGCGCGGCGATACAACCCCAAATTTGCCACTCCACAGGTCCGTACTTTAAGTGGGGGCTCAGTTAATTCAGTACCGATGTGATGTACGGACCGGTGCCTTTGTACGGATTGTTACCACTTGTATCTATTATGACAGTGATTAGTAGTAAGTACGGTGGAACATCAGTAAGTACTGGCTATGATGTACAGTTAGGTGCGGCGGAGGGGCACGCAACCTATCCGTCGTGCGCCATCGAGTACACTACAAATAAATATAAATAATAATACGTGTTCTTACACGTATTATTATTTATATTTATTTTTTTATGTGGCCTGGAGTTTCCGACCAGACAGGAACTGATGAACCACGGTCGGAAGCAACACCCCAGGACAAAGTATAAGAAAAAATGGCGGCAACACGGCGATTCTTATACAATTATGAATTAAACTATTAATTTTCATTACAGAAAGTAGGTCTGAAGTTGCCTGACATTTTTTATGACTGTTAGTAGAAAACGATTCTCCCTAAGGTTGAAAAGTATTACTTTCGACCCGCTCCTCAGATACTTTCCTAGTATTCGTAATAAAAATTTACCTCTGGTCTTAACTTATTTAGTCCCTCGATAGCGAGGGCACCAATAGTTCGAGGGACTAAATAAGTTACTTTCACCCCCAAGATAACAATGTACTATTGACAGCTGTCAGTTGAAAACCATTCTCCCTAGGGCTGAAAATTACTACTTTCAACCCGCTCCTCGGGGTTCAAGTTACTTTCACCCCTAGGGTAACAATGCAGTATTGTTTGTAGTGCGGCGAGAGGATGGCGACCCGCTGGGAGCATTGGTGGCACGTGCGGAGGAGACACCCCGCGCAGCGCGACACCTACCGCCGCGTGTGGACCGCTGTGTGCGTTACCTGCGGGAAGGGGTTCCAGGTCTGCGTTAGATGGAATCTTTATTTATAGCCATAATACACACACAAACAATAATACAGTAACAAGAACTTACTTTAAAAAACAAAATAAATTATTCATGACGTACTCAAATACTATAGGTATGTGTGCTGCAAAATGGTCATAATTCAAAGATAATTGTGCTTGACGAGCACCCGTTGATTTTCAGCTATAGCAACAGTAGGTAGGTGCAGTGCGGATCCTTTAAATAGGTATTTAACATCTATATTCGAAATCATGCTAAATGTAGGTAACTATTATCTATTACGAGTATGTTAAATTAAACCCCTTTAATCCGCGCATGACTGGTGCTGCGAGTTGCGTCGATCTTTATTCAATACTAGCTTTTGCCCGCAGCTTGACGTGACGTGACGTGGCGGCCAGGTTGACGTGATCTACACGGACATGGAGAAAGCCTTTGACCGGGTGGATCACGTGATCCTGCTGGAGAAGCTTAGCCGCTTAGGTATTCACGGAAATTTGTTAAGATGGGTGGAATCTTATTTGGCAAACCGTTCGCAGGCAGTCGTGCTTGGAGGATATCGGTCAAATTTCATTTCTGTTTATACAGGAGTCCCTCAGGGCTCCCATTTAGGCCCGCTTCTTTACAATGCCTACTTGTATGACATTGGAGACTGCTTTAAACATTCAGAGTATCTGATGTACGCTGACGATAAAAAAATTTACTGTAAAATTAACAATATTTTAGACTGCCAGTTGATGCAAGGGGATCTCGACAAACTCCTAAGTTATTACGCCGACAATAAGCTTACAGTTAATATTAAGAAATGTCAATGTATATCTTTCTCCCGTAAAGCAAAACCTATTGTGTTCAAATATAATCTAGGCGGTGACACTATAGAGAGAACTAAACTGGTACGTGACTTAGGAGTATTTTTCGATGATAAGATGGTACTTGCTAATCACATAGACTATGTCAAAAGTAAAGCATTTAAAAATCTCGGTTTTGTTTTGCGTACCTGCAGGTCTTTTTTCGCGTTTGGCTGCCGTTAAAGTAGTTTATTTCTGCGTATGTTAGGAGCATACTAGAATACGCAAGTCCCATTTGGTCTCCTCAATATAATATTTATACTAATCAATTAGAACGCATTCAAAAAACATTTATCAATCATCTTAACTATCGTGCTCGCAGACCCTATGAATCATACGAGGACAGCTGCATTGCGCACGGTTTGCTAACCCTTGCTCAGCGGCGTACTCTTTCTGATATGAGTATTCTGTATGATATTGCAAATAGCCGCTTAGACTGCCCCGATTTGATCTCCACGATGTGCTTTTGTACGCCTTCGACTCGCACGCGTCATACCCCCTTGTTCTATACTCCACTGTTCAAAACAAGGTACGCCCAAAATATGATAACTGCGAGAATTTTTTATACGTACAATACTACATTTGCTAATATTGACCCTTTTTCAAGCTCCAAGACAAAATTTAAGCACCAAATAATCGAGGTACTTAAACATTCCTAATTTTGTGTTTATTTGTTTTTGTTAACTATATAGATAAACTACAATTGCTTGCCAATGTAATTTAACAACTTTTTTTCTTTCTTCTGTTTGTTATTTAAATCCTGATTTATTTATATTTTTATGTACTTATTCGTATTCATAATTTAATGTAAACTCATTCCACGGGTCACATTTATTAGGTCACATTTATTAATTCTTTACAACATACATACCTAGTTACACTTTTAACATTCATGGGTATTATTTAGTGCACCATCATTACATTTTCTTTACCATTTAATCGACAATATTATCGTTATAGAAAGAGAAACCTTTTATTGGCCTTATTATAGATTAAGAACTGTAATACTGTAAACTGTATACGCTGTTGGTTTCTTTAATAAAATAAAATAAAATAAGCTTCGCCCGCGTGAATTTCCCACGGGAACAGTGCTTTTTCCAGGGATGAAAGGTACCCTATGTCCTTCTCCGTACTTCTATGTGTATGCAAAATTTCAGGAAGATTGGTTCAGTAGATGAAGCGTGAAGAGGTAACAAACAAACCAACAAACTCACTTTCGCATTTATAATATTAGTTAGCAATATTCCCTATTTTGTATCTCACAGAGCCAAACAAAGCTACGTTTGCACGAGTTGCGTCACGCGTCACCACGCGTGGCGTGCGCAACTTGCGGACGACTGTTCTACGACAAGTACGCGATGCTGCGCCACGCCGCCACGCACGACGCCGCGCGGCCGCACGCGTGCCCGCACTGCCCGCGCGCCTTCAAGGTCAAGGGCAACCTTCGGCGCCACTCTGTTGTGAGTCACATCTATGTTCTACACAAGTACGCGATGCTGCGCCACGCCGCCAGGCCCGAAGCCGGGCGCGCGGCGTGTAAAAAGCATAAAAGCGTGCATTTTAATTTTTCAGTTAAAGGCGCTAACTTAAAACTTGTTTAATCTTGATACGCCGCGCGCCGCTTAGGCCTAAGATATGAATTACGCGCGAACGAATTCGCGGGCACAATTTGGTTCATGATAAAACTCAAAACAAAAGCACCATGTGTACTTCTTATACTATAATCGCAAATTTTTAAATAAAATTCTGTGTATCTAAAATTGTAAATGTCTTGCAGGTTCACACAGGAGCTACGCCGTTCGAATGCACAATGTGCGATAAGAAGTTCAAACACGCTACCAGTCTGACAGTCCACGTACGAACAGTACACTACAAACTGCCGCCCCCGGCGAGGAAGAAACGCGGCCCGCGGCGGCGAAAGAACGATGTGAACAGCGATATGTGAATAGTGTTAATAAATCGTAATTTACTGAAAGTATTTTCATTTTTTACATTGAAATTTGATCTTCAAAGGCAGTTTCAAGTCGAATTTTAAACTTTATTAAGTATATCGAAATTCTCAGCTACAAACTACTAGGTTATTGAGTCAACATTATCTTCCATGTTCAAAAAATGTACCAAATTTCATCGAAATCCGTCCAGTAGATTTTGCGTGATTGAGTAACAAACATCCTCAAATTCACATCCAAACTTTCGCCATCTATATTAGTAGGATTATAAGTTTTCATATTTTTATAAAAAGATATTCACGACAGACGCAAGAGAGGGAGAAAGCACTACTTTCCATCGAGTGCGTTCCCCTAGCAAAACAGTACTGAATATCAAAACGTGATGTTACTAAATAATTAGAGTATGACGTCGTGTAAATGTTTATATAAGTTTCAAATTTGTGCATCAATTAGTTTTTGAGATTTTAATTACAAACAGATTCTGCCAGGATGACATGTAGAACATTCCCCCAGCAAAATAAGTTCTCGGATCGAAATGAAAGTAAGTACAATAATTAGAGTGTCGTGAAAGGTAAATGTTTATGAATAAATAAAATTTGTGTATCGAAAGACTTAGGAGAAATTCAAAATTCTGCTGGGGGAACGTTTGGCCGGATGCTGGATCTCCTAAATGGCATGGCGTTGAGATATGACTTTTTTTACACAAGTTGTTATTAATTTGTGTATATTGTTTGTAAAAATAGAAATTTAAAAAATATTACCGTTCAGGAGCTAAAAATAAAAACGTGAATTTAGGTATTTTGGCGCTTGTACTATAAATATGGGCCCTAGAGACTAATTGGTGACGTGAGTTTGTATCTTGAAGTTGTTTTCAATGTCTATGTAAGTATCAACATAGTATCATAAGTATTTAATAAGTTATGAGAATAAATGCAATGATTCAGCCGCCATGAATTTCGACAGTCCATTAGACGAGTTGGTCTATTATTTACTGAATTCACATGTTTTGCATTAATTGCTAAATATAGTTAACTATCCATTCTCCAAAAATCAGATCAATATATGCAGTAGTTCAAGAAATATAATTATAAATCCAAGCCAAGGTAAAATACCATGATAAGCCGATCAAATTCGAGAGTCTACCAAAAAGCGACCGTGCAGTATATTGAAGTGGTTTACTGAAATTGATAGTGTATTACCTCTTTTTTCTGTGTACAGATGCGTGCTCAAATGTTAGCATACCTAAAAAAACATCTTATTTCTTCAAATTAGGTTAGTATATCACATATATCATATCTATGGTACATTAAGGGGCAGATCTCCGCAGATGCAGCCATCTCACTTTTAGATAAAAAGGTACAAAAAGGCCTCTTCATGTCGGCTTTGGCCCCATGATGCCTCAAAGGACCGGGTCCCAATGGACCCGTGTGGCTCTGAAAAACGTACCAACATAATATATCTTTATTTCAAGTGATTACACTCATATCTTACATTATTAAATTAACTGAGCATGTAAGCCCCAGCAGTGAGCCAAGTGCGGGCAGTCCCACCTCGTACCTATCATCTTTAGGATGCTGTTGGTACTACCGCGCACTCTCCTGAGCAAAAAGGGTGGCGCATGATCGTAGCAAAACAATCTATACCAGCCTCTTCAAACATACCGGAGGCACTACAATAGCGCGGTTATATAAGTTATGTACGTATGGGGTAGAAATATAAGGTTTATAATTATATCATAGTGAAAGTGATTGCCGCGCCGCAGCCATTCCAGTAGGAATCGGTCCTATACTAGGTACCTAAGATAGAACGAGCGCAGAGTTTTCCAATTAATATTGTATTGTAACTAAACGCAAAAAATATATATAAATAAGTAAACAATAAAAAATCTTGAAATCCTGGACAAAAACTCTTCATTGAAAATTATATTAGTTCAGTTGCGTACGCGCCTGTACTAAATTACGTTTATAATACTGCAAATTTCGGATGGTTGGTAATATATACTGTACGGCCGCTTTTTGCTAGATTCTCGAATTTGGTCGGCTTATCACGCTATTTCACCTTGGCTTGGATTTATAATTATATTTCTTAAACTACTACATATATTGATCTGATTTTTGGTGAATGGATAGTTAACTATGTATATTTAGAAATTAATGCAAAACATGTGAATTCCGTAAATAAAAGACCAACTCGTCTAATGGACTGTCGAAATTCATGGCGGCCGAATCATTGCATTTTTCTCATAACTTATTAAATACTTATGATACAATGTTGATACTTACATAGACATTGAAAGCAACTTCAAAATACAAACTCACGTCACCAATTAGTCTCTAGGGCCCATATTTATAGTACAAGCGCCAAAATACCTAAATTCACGTTTTTATTTTTAGCTCTTGAACGGTAATATTTTTTAAATTTCTGTTTTTACAAACATTATACACAAATTAATAACAACTTGTGTAAAAAAAGTCATATCTCTACCCCATGCCCTTTAGGAGATCCAGCATCCGGCCAAACGTACATACACAAATTTTATTTATTCATAAACATTTACCTTTCACGACACTCTAATTATTGTACTTACTTTCATTTCGATCCGAGAACTTATTTTGCTGGGGGAATGTTCTAAATGTCATCCTGGCAGAATCTGTTTGTAATTAAAATCTCAAAAACTAATTGATGCACTTTGAAACTTATATAAACATTTACACGACGTCATACTCTAATTATTTAGTAACATCACGTTTTAATATTCAGTACTTTTTTGCTAGGGGAACGCACTCCTTTCCATCGATAATAAAACTCAATAAATTTAACAATGTACCAATGCATGTGAAAAGGTATCTTATGGTTACACTTACAACATCTTGCTTATTATAAGCCAAATAAAGTATGATTTGGTCTTAAGCGCTAATGATCATAAGGAATCTTTTCCCGTAGATTGATACATTTATTTCCAATAACGGGGTACAAAAGAACAAAATATTATATGGCAGTTATATTAATGGTAGTTTATTCTTTAAACGGCACGGCAGGCAAAAGTTTCCTCGCATTTGCCAAACCCTATTCTAACCCCTTCGTTTACGCAGTAGCCGCGCAGTGTGACAGTGTCGCCATCTAGCAGGAACTTCCGTTCTTCTCCGTTCAGCAAGCGGATAGGTTTGGTACCTCTCCATGACAGCTCTAGCATGCTGCCGTAGGAATCTGGTGTCTGAAAGAATAATTCATCATAATAGTATTATTGTTGCCTAATCTGTTATTTGTCATATATTTATGTACAAAATAATTTTGCAAATGAACCAACCAATATTAACATTGTATGTAATTTAACCGTTGAGTAAAGTCCGTGATTATCTGTATCATACAGGTTTCATAAGAAAACTATTTCACGTGTACCTATAGTTGGCGGGGTGAGCACAAATATTTTTTTTAGGTACAGACCTACCTATAAATCAGAGAAATGATTTATGTATTGTAACGATGATAGATAGATAGATAGATAGATCAACACTTTATTGCACCATTCACAGAAAAGAAAATAAAAAAAAAAATTCAAAAATAGGTACCTCTCCACTGATGGTGCCAGTGCCCAGAAGGTCACCAGGCCTAAGATTGCACCCTGTGACGGTCTGCTGTGCGAGCTGCTGTTTGGCCGTCCAGTACATGAAGCGGTAGTTGCTGCGGCTTATGGTCGTTGGGACGGGGTATTTGTCAGCTGGGGGTAAAAGTATTGTTTTTAATGATGACATTGAGGACTTAGATGATCTGATGGATCTTATGATGACATTCTGAGGAATTATTATTATTAATTGGCTATCTAGCAATCATATATGTATAATAATATTTATAGATATTCCAAAGCTGTAATGTTCTCCAAATAAAATAAAATAAAAATAAATAAATAAAATAAATTATTGAATTGAAAATAGAAGTTATGGTGCTCCCACGCGTTATAAAATGTTATACAACATTTGCTCTCTTTTTTTCATTAACTTGTAATAAAGTGTAGCATAGACAACATATGTTATATAACATTTTATAACTGCCAGTATGGGAGCACCATAATAACCTAGATATATGTAGTGTGCTCGATAGCACACCAAAACAGGATTTGCACGGCAAGGTTACGTGCCCCTCCTCCGCACGTAACTGTACATCACAGCCTCACTCACTGATGTTCCACCGTACTTACTACTTACTAGTCACTAGCTTAATCCTATTCTATTCTAATTCTAACTAATATTATAAATGCGAAAGTGAGTTTGTAACCTCTTCACGCTTTATCTACTGAACCAATCTTCCTGAAATTTCATATACATTTACACAGTTAGAAGTACTGAGAAGGACATAGGGTACCTTTCATCCCAGGAAAAAGCACTGTATCCGTAGGAAATTCACGCGGGCGAAGCCGCTGGCATAAGCAAGTCCTAATTAAATATAAATGCGAAAGAAAGTTTATTTGTTTGTTACCTCTTTACGCTTTATCTACTGAACCAATCTTTCTGAAATTTCGCATACACAAAAAAGTACTGAGAAGGACATAGGGTACCTATCATCCCGGGAAAAAGCACTGTTCCCGTGGGAAATTCACGCGGGCGAAGCCGCAGGCAAAAGCTAGTTGTTTATAGAACTGACTTTTGAGATCCACTTCCAGCTTGATATCAAAGTTGAAGTTATCATCGTGCTTCAAGTACGCGAAGGGCTGCGGTTCCTGCGGGTAGTTGTCCACGATGTAGGGTCGCAATGCTTCGAAGGTCACGACCCAGGGGGATATGGTGGTGCCCAGGTTTTTGGCTGTGAAGGGGCCGAGGGGAACGTACTCCCATTTCTGGATGTCCCTGGCTGGAAATAAAATGTGTCGTGCGAAAAAAGGTTTCATTTTAATTCCGAAGAAATTTTAGTTTTCTTGTGTTAGTACTGTTGTAGGTGTTACTTCAATATAGTTTGAAAATTTATATTAACTTCTATACTTTTATAGGTGCTTATCTCTATGGTTATATTGGTTATAAGTATGCTTTAATTCTGTTTTTTTTGTCAACAATTTCTCTATAATATAATGTTTTCTTTACATTATATTCGACAAAAAAATACCGAAAAATTGAATGACCTAAAAAACTCTACAGATACCTTGACAAAAACACTGTCAATATAAATTTTGCTCAGAAATATCATTACAGTCAAATGTAAGCTGAAAGATCATTAGGTACTATAATTGGTACTAACACAAATGGCTGTACGGCATGAATCATAAGTGCAGGGCAATAATGATCTTAAAGTTAAGGCAATAAGATCTTCGAGATATGTGTGATTTTTGACTATGCATTGCCTGAAATAAAGAATTATTTTCATTCAATTTTTTTTTCATTCAAAAATTCATTCAATTTACTTACCACTCCAATCGTTCATGAGGACCAATCCAAACAATCTGTCCTCAGCCTCTCTGGCGGTGACCCTCTCCCCCAGTGTGGTGGGGGGTCCCCCTACAAACGCGGCCATTTCTAACTCGAAGTCCATCAGCCGACAGGGACCGAATGTTGGGTCGGCACCTGGATAATATTAATAATTGTCATCAAGGTCAGTAACGATTTCGTTTTTGGCAGTGTGACTGTACCCAGCGATTGACATTGTTCTATGTATTAATAAATAATAAGTTAGAATTTTAGTTCTGTGTTAGTTCTATAGAAATAAATGTAACTCGTCATTTGTTCCGCCTTTTTTTAAAGATTTTCGCCCCGAACTGTCGTCGTCAGCCAGCGATGTACTTTTTTATTACGCGTTGAGGAAATATAAAACTGGTGTCAGCTGTTAGTTGTGTGCGTTACCCTGGCAGGAAAGTGTGTCCTGGAGTTAAGTGAATGGAACCAAAACGTTGTGCATAGTCTAGTGTACATGTGCCGCGAATAAAACTTTTGTGCGTCTTGTAGTTTAGGAAAAAAACGGAAATCTAGGATTCTGCTAGGGTAACGTCGTTCTAGCAGGAAAGTTCGAAACGAATGATCGGAGAGAGAAATATTCTGAGGGGGCAGAGAGCTTAGAGCTGTGCATTGACCTGGGCCGAAAAGATCATTTGTGCGTCTTCAGGTTTTCGGGATATTGCATTTCCTGCTGGAGTAACGTTTTGCAAAATCGTGGATCTCCTAGATCCATCGTATGTGCGCCTGTAAGATAAATATACATGAGTAGCTAATAATTTTTAAGTAATCGCGTTGTCTTTGAAATCACGAAAAAAAATCATAGCGCCTAAATGAAAAGACGTGTAAGCTCGCTAAAAACTGTATTCGATTCTTCTATACACCTATAATAACCACAAAAAGTTTCTGAAGTGCACATGTATTCATTATTGAATAATATTACAAAAAAGACAAAATTAGGTGACTTAACTTTGACGTCAACATACAAGAAACCGGCTCAACCCAATAAGTGTGCGTGTGAACCAAAGATTAGTGTGTTTAGTCATATATTATCGTGGAAATTTTCAGTTCAAAATGTTAAGGATATAAGTAAATAAACACAAATCCAAAAACATATGAACAACGGCAGATTATCCGGCCAAATTAGAATGACTACAAAAAAGCGACGGTTTCATACATATCGATGACCTTCTCTATTGAACGTATTATACCTGAAGGTCGTCTCCCAAGTGCCTTACGTGCTGGACGTGACACGTGAAACCACGTGATTTGTGCTTGTGTGTATTCCTACCGAATACACACAAGCACAAAACCGCATCCAACCTCAACTCACGGGTCGATTAGACAGTTACACACCACTCCGAACGATCGTCGATCATCCAATCACAGGAATCTCAGAAAATTTTACACACACAACTGCATTTTTCGACAGCTTGTCATTTGCTTTTGACAACGAAAGATACGGAAAAGCGAGCACTTTCAATGATATTTTTCCGTCAGCTCAAGATAGCGCGGAGCAACTACGTGCAGCAAACGAACCTTCATTCTTGGCCTATGATTGGTTGTTTCAATTACTAAATTGAAAAATATTGTATGTAATCGAGAACAGCCAACTAATACGTCACGTCTAATATGTTTATATCATTGAGTTAGGTACGTTATTAGACGTTATAGAATATCTATTTTTGGATTTTTGAGCATCTCAGATGCATGCAATTAGTACTATATATCTGATTTCTATATGAGAGTACTTTATATAGAATATCAATAAATAAAGGCATTGTTCTCAAGCTTTTTGTCAATCTAGTAGCACTTTCTAGCGCCTGACTATAATAATGCGTGGAGAAAGTACATAATTTAAATAAAATAGCCTATAGTGCCTAACAAGTGGCTGATCCATAATCTTGATCACTACACAGAAAGAATATAATAAATCAAATATTATCGTAGGAAAGGCTTACGTGCATTTGCTTTCAATGCACAATATTTTGTACTTTTATCATAGTTACATAGTAGGTTTCTTAAATAAATAACAAGTCATATTTTACATATATTTATTTATTAAAAACATGATGTATATATACAGTAAATAGGTATAAGTGTATACATCTCTTGTTACGCAGAATAGTCAAAGCCTTTTCCTTCTCTTTTTAGACCATATTTAGGAGATAAATCAGTTCTTGAATCTTGTAATTTTATGAATCAAGCAATGGTTTAATGTTACATCGAGCTTTTGATTCCATCTGTGCATTCCACCTTGAAATAGAGCTATATTTGTTTATTTTTATCTTTTATAAATGTACTAGGTAAAATGTAGGTAAATAACCAATTACATTAACATATTTTGCTACTTGAAAATGTTTTGGGTTAAATGTATTTTATGACATATTATCAAGCTTGGATATATTTTATTTTAGAGTATTTTATGTCTGTGGTCAAATCACGTCAGTCAAATGTGGCAACCTCTTTAAAAAAATTACCAAGCATTACAAATGAAATAAGTTGTAGGTTTGTCAATTTTGTCCAGAGAATATACTAATCCAATACTACGTACCTTCCTAAATCCTAACTAATCCTAATCCTATCCTAACTAATATTATAAATGCGAAAGTGAGTTTGTTTGTTAATTATTTGTTTGTTTGTTACCTCTTCACGCTTTATCTACTGAACCAATCTTCCTGAAATATCGCATAGGTACACATAGTTCGAAAATCTAAGAAGGATATATGGTACCTTTCGTTCCGGGAAAAAGCACTGTTCCCGTGGGAAATCACGCGGGCGAAGCGGCGTACAAAAGCTAGTATATAATATAATTCAAATAAATATTACTTGCTTTTTTTGGCATTTATAATTTACTAGCTTTTGCCCGCGGCTTCGCCTGCGTGAATTTCCCACGGGAACAGTGCTCCCAGGATGAAAGGTACCATGTCTTTCTGATCCTACCGGTCTTCTAACTATATGAATGCGAAGTTTCAGGAAAATTGGTCAGGTAAATAAAGCGTAAAGAGGTAACAAACAAATAAACAAATTAACTTTCGCATTTATAACATTGAGTTAAAAGTTAGATAAGCTAGTTAGAAGAAAAAAAAAACTGTTAGAGTACATAGAATGCAAAATTCAATAAAAGTGTTACCGGGCAGCAGCGAAAAATGTTTATAAAAAATTGGATTTATATTTTTCGGACTTGGGGACATTTATACAATAATTTTGCGCTTTTCCTGAAATTTAGGGTAAACATCATTGTGTCTTCCTTGAAAATTTAATGTATTTTTTTGTAGATGATATTTTATTTCCAGCCATGAATATTTCACGAATCAAAGTCTTTAACGATAAATACCGGTTGCAATCTCTCCAAACTAGAATTTTCAATAGAGTATTTTCCATGGAAGTAATAAGTACCTTTGTACAACTGGAAGGTTTACTTCAAAATCCGTGACAAACAAAAATGAACTTAATGTTGAAGACAATAGTACTGTTTTTAAAATAATCATAGTTAAAATAAAAAACGTGCCCGAAAGAGAATCACTTTCCCGTCATTGTGTCCCTTTCACTCAGTTGCTATGTTAAGAATTTACTTCTATTTAGTAGAAAACGTTTACAATGAATCAATGGAAATTCGTTGTGTAAGTATTTCTTATTTATTTACTAGATACCATCTAGATACAACTATTACTTGAAATCATATTCATTAGGCAACATATTATAAGAAATCTATACATATAATAAAACAGTAAAAATATTTTGTCTGTACATGCAGTATTTTTTTACTGAAATAGATAGACACTAAAAAGAATAATAGAAAGCAAAAATTTTTATTTTTTATCTGTCTGTCTGTCTGTATTTATTTTTTTATCTGTTTGTATTTTTTTTTTTGTACGCGTTTCACGCAAAAACTACTGGCCGGATTTGAATGAAACTTTTTTTGTTGTATAGCTGCCTGGCAACATATACTTAGGCTATAATTAATTTTGAAAACTGGAACACCTGATGAAGAACCTTAACAGAATAGCTAAACTATAAGAAATATGGAAATGGTACCTTTGCAAAAGTTTATCAATCTGACGAGCATTTTCTATTGACGTATAAAAATCGAAGATCAGGATCATCTGATGAAGAATTCCAAGAGACCAGCTACACTATTACATATATGGAAATGGCGCCTTATCAAACGTCGTTCAACTTGATGAGCATTTTCTACTGACGTATAAAAATTGAAGATTATGGAACATGTGATGAAGAACTCCAAAAGACCAGCTACTCTATAAAATAAATGGAAATGGGGCCTTAGCAAATGTCGATCAACCTAATGAGCATTTTCTACTGACGTATAAATAGCCAGGACACGGGATAAGACAAAGAGGGACTCGGGGTGGGAGTGGTGGTACACGGGAAATTGTAGATAACGAGCAGATGAAGATCGTTTATTGAATGAAATATCACTTTTGATTCATTTTAACACCGTGACTGTACTACGAGTACCTAATATAATTGGATAACCTGAAATTTTGAGTAGGTACTGGAATTTAGGTTACTACAGTTTGGAACACAAAAAATATTTTTCATCTAAGCGAAACTCACGCGGGCGAAGCCGCGGGCAACAGCTAGTTAATTAATAACGCCTTTAGTCCACCCACGCGTTCGCATACGGCAACAAAACTTCAAAAAACTTGTCAGTTGGATGAGAGCGTTTCGTATATGCTGTGTCTCGTTCAAACTAAGCGAGATTAGTATAGTTGCATCCTTATCAGTACGTTCGCACGTAGCTGCGAAGTAGCTGTTACAATGACGACGTAGGCGATTCGCTAATGTCATGTTTCGCTTCGCAATACGTCATGTAATCAGAAATCAATGCGATGCGACGTGCAAAAATATACACCAATATATTAAAATATAAATTCTTGATTTCATTCTGCAAAACATGCCATATAAAAACCGGCAGTGTATCGCAGACGTTTCGCAGCGAATCGCTTTCGCATGCGAACGCGTCAGTGTACTAAGGGCGTAATAGCATGAAAAACTTTCTAGTTATGGAAATAGTAAATATTTGCAATACACTAGCAACACAAATTAAACAAAATGGCTGCTTTTTTTCTGTAGCGGGTGAATTTAATTGTTTTTAATAATTATTATTATTGGAGTTTGAGAATGGTTAATAAATGTTGTGCTATTAGAGGTTGCAATAAAGAAATCATACCCAGGTTGTGGGATTTCCTTCCACGGGTAAGTTTTCATTTCTGGTAGTAGGGTGACTACATAATAATTATAAAGAAAATAAATGTATCCTAACAAAGTTTTTTTTTTCAGATTACCGCAAATATAGAATTAAGAAAAAAATTGATTGGGATGTTTCGTGGGAAATTAAGTAATAACTCGTAATATGTAGCTTACATTTCCAACCTGAGGATTACCGGGCGGATTATTAAACTAGCTTTACGCTGCTGCAAGGAGAGAAGTATTGGGCTCAGACGCCATATCTGAGGATGATCTGAGCGACATAACAATAGGGCAGTTATTAAAATCCTGCAAAGTAACAGGTAGATTCAGTGGGTCGCCACCAACGTGAGTTACCAGGTGACTCAAAACCCTATACATACGGGTCTCGGGGAATTGGGTGAAATGGTCCCGGCATGAGTGGACTGATCACCCGTCTGGAGCTTGCGCTGGCGTCCCCAATAAGTAAATAAAATAAACAATAACGTTTAAGTTATTAAATAAATCGTTTTTTTAACTTGAGTATTATTTTACTTAGTTTATAAATAGTACTATATTTTATTGAACCTATGGAATAGCTACATATTATTCTAGTAGCGTAATTGTAGAGGCGTAAGAGCGCAAACGAGCGTAATTTTGACTCACACACAACTCATGAAAGTAGGCTCAATTGCCTTCACACTGACTCATGACATGTGACATGTGGTTCACTGGTCCTAAGAATTTTGTTTAACATGGTCACCCTCGTCAGAAAGGGACGCGCCACGATTTCGAGCCTCTCTTTCGGCTCGCTTTTCTAGTCTCAGTGAACCTTCCAGTTGTACAAAGTACTTACTACTTCCATGCTTTTTACAAAAAGCAGACAACCATAAACTTATTATACCGGTAGCACCACAGAAACAATTTTTTTATATATATATTTCTGTGGGTAGCACAGACTTAAATTATTAAATAAAGAGTACTTTATCTAAAAAATAAATATTTCTGTGACCGCTAGGTATTTTATAACTAATATATGAATATTACTGGTATTGTATAACTAATTATGTTACCCATGGGGGTACAATATAATAACTTTATGGATACCCGGATTCCCGCCTGCGGAAGTCCTTGTTGCTCGAAGTATAGTATCGCACATTATCTATGATATTATGTAGAAAAAAAAAATCTGTGGTAGAAAACGCGCATAGTCATTTTGTAACTCTTCTTTTTGATCTTTATGTACCTACATTGATTATATTGATTGTTATATTTATAATTGTTTGTGAAAAGCTTAAAAATTGTTGTAGATATTTTTATTTCTGTGGAGTTAGAGTTAGATACATTCTTATTCGTTCCATGGTTGATACTATACAAGGACTTTCGCGTTTAGTCTGTGTTGCTCTATGATAGATACCTATAAAATGTATAAAACTTCTTTGGTAGGAACCTACTTTATCATTTTATTTTAGTTTTCTTGACATATTTTTGATGGATTGACTCTTGACACCTTCACTGTTGCCAGCTGTTAATATTTACCCCTTAGTATTGAATAATAATGAGTAAGTACAATTCATAAATAGGTAACACAGAACATTTTATACAAATTGTTGTGGTATAGCGGTCAACACGGCAAACCGCGACTTTCTAATCGCAATAAATAAAAAAATAAAAAAATGTAATTATTTTCACAAACTTTTTTTGGTAATAAAATTGTACTTGTTTTTGAAAATAAAGCACATATTCAATATTTTATCTAATCTGAAAAAACGATGTGAGTTTAAACGAAAGATACCTCACGATAACCCGAATCGAACATTCTCAAATTAACTCCCTCAATTTCTGGTAAATCTGAATAGGGAATCACTTAAATATACAATTTCATATTTCACTCGGCATATAAAACTATTCTCATAAAGCCATATTGCGGCAAAGATTTCATAAAGCAAAATTATAATTTAATTTTACTTGAATCATATACACAGATTACCCCGGACTTCAGGAAATGATAATGTAGGTACCTATCTTAAAATTTTAACATATTTCTCTAAAAATTGAGCTTATCGGCAAATGCCGGTTAATTACTCATGCAATCCCTACACAGTTTGCCAATATATTTTTTTTGTATTGTCTATACATTCCAAATGTTTTTTTATAATAGTGTGTGTGGACGGATACACACACATCTAATCATTATATGTGTACATGGTGTGTATCCATCCATCTGTGAAACGAAGTACGTGCCTGAACTGTCAAAACCCAATGGTGGACGACCCCCTGAGCTGTTGGCCGTACAGTCGCTATCAAACGTCTGTCGGCAATTCCCAACTGGGAATTCCCGACAAAGTTTGAGGAAATAATTAAAAAATCCTAACTATCCTATCCTAACTAATATTATTAATGCGAAAGTGAGTTTTTTTGTTTATTTACTTGTTTGTTTGTTACCTCTTCATGCTTTATCTACTGAACCATTCTTCCTGATATTTCGCATACACATTGTTATAAGTACTGAGAAGAACATAAAATACCTGGGAGAAAGCACTGTTCCCGTGGGAAATTCACACGGGCGAAGCCGCGGGCAAAAGCTAGTATGGATATAAAATGCACAGGACATGCACATAGTGGCTATATAAAATAAAAAAAGAGGTTTTTGATTTGGAAATTATTATTTTTATTCTCTTATACATAGGTATTTTAATAGTAAATATTATGGCATCAAATCACAGATCAAACTACTACTGTGGACACTGGGAACAGTGCTTTTTCCCGGGATGAAAGGTACCTTATGTCCTTCTCCAGTACTTCTAACTATGTGTATGCGAAATTTCAGGAAGACTATATCAGTAGATAAAGCATGAAGAGGTAACAAACAAACGGATTTGACACCGTAGAAGCTTCGGTGGTCCAGTAGTCAAAGCATAAAATATGTCTCATGATCTGGCTGGGTACTTTATATATCTACCAAGCATATTTTGCGGAAAGGATTTCAGTCTTATTGGGATATTGCATTTTCAAATCAACTGCTTAGCCGAAAACAAAAATGACTCAATGACTTTGGACTGCACTTTTAGCTGTGGGTCTCGAACAATAAAATAATATTTACTTACTGCTAAAGAAAACCAAATGCCTTCCTTTCTAACCATTGGTAACTTAAATCTTTACTTACCATTGCAGATTATTCCATTCCAACTTCATAAACTTTTAACCAACATCTAATTAGTAAACAAACGCAACTGCGCAACAGGATCTCCATAGCGTCATAACATACAACATGCACGCGTGATGCACGCAACGCACCAAACTGTTTACCAAGAGAAAAGATGACTCACTTCTAGTAAAAAGCAAAATACATCGCATTATTGAAAATAGAATGACGATTATATATCTATCTCTGTCCCACTTATACCATTTTGCTTACTAGTTATCTCACTTTCTTCACGCTAGCTAGACAAAGCGAACTCCCTCCCTATTGTTTTTGTTATCCGTAGACAGAAAACTAATCCAACGTCATCGGGTGCCGCGCGGAGGAAGGAAACATCGGTCGGTGTGCAGAATTGTACGACTCGACATGGAAGAAGAAACAGTAGCCATAGCCATGTAGCTAGTTCATAATAGTGGTACCTAAATAAACTTTCATATTTAAAAAACACATTTTGTATTTTTATAGAAGGTACCTAATCTATCTATTTCGACAAATAAGGAACACGACCTTAACTTTTATACAAATCCCTATTTAACAACAATACATATTTTTTAATTACTTCCACTATTTCCCACAAATAAAGTTACAGGTTGGCATTTGCTAATAAACGTTTGAATGCGACTGTACGAACAGCTTAGGTATAATACGTTCAATAGAGAAGGTTATCGATATGTATGAAACCGTCGCTTTTTTGTAGTCATTCTAATTTGGCCGAATAATCTGCCGTTGTTCATATGATTTTGGATTTGTGTTTATTTACTTATATCCTTAACATTTTGAGCTGAAAATTTCCACGATAACTTATGACTGAACACACTAATCTTTGGTTCACACGCACACTTATTGGGTTGAGCCGGTTTCTTGTATGTTGACGTCAAAGTTAAGTCACCTAATTTTGTCTTTTAGTAATATTATTCAATAATGAATACATGTGCACTTCAGAAACTTTTTGTGGTTATTATAGGTGTATAGAAGAATCGAATACAGTTTTCAGCGAGCTTACACGTCTTTTTATTTAGGCGCTATGATTTTTTTTCGTGATTTCAAAGACAACGCGATTACTTAAAAATTATAAATATTTTCTTAAATCTAATTATGGCACAGATGGGCACAAATGAATAGCTACTCATGTATATTTATCTTACAGGCGCACATACGATGGATCTAGGAGATCCACGATTTTGCAAAACGTTACTCTAGCAGGAAATGCAATATCCCGAAAACCTGAAGACGCACAAATGATCTGTTCGGCCCAGGTCAATGCACAGCTCTAAGCTCTCTGCCCCCTCAGAATATTTCTCTCTCCGATCATTCGTTTAGAACTTTCCTGCTAGAACGACGTTACCCTAGCAGAATCCTAGATTTCCGTTTTTTTCCAAACAAAAGTTTTATTCGCGGCACATGTACACTTGACTACGCACAACGTTTTGGTTCCATTCACTTAACTCCAGGACACACTTTCCTGCCAGGGTAACGCACACCTGTTAGTTCTATGACAGGTCTTATATTCATGTACTTTTATTCAATAAAATCTATACTATTACGAGAATAAAAGTTCGAAAAGAAATGTGCTCAGCGATGTATTTCTAAAATATATTTTATTCATAGAACTAACGGCCAACACCAGTTTTATATTTCTACAACGCGTAATAAAAAATTACATCGCTGGCTAACGACGACAGTTCGGGGCGAAAATCTTAAAAAAAAGGCAGAACAAATGAGGAGTTACATTTATTTCTGTAGAACTAACACAGAACTAACATTCTAACATATTGATTAATACATAGAATAATGTCAATCGCTAGGTAGTCACACTTTTTGGCATGTTAATTTCTAAAAGTTATTGTTGATTTTTTGCCCATCTGTCCCTTGTGCCCCCCGAAAAAATCCTGGATCCGCCCTTTGATAAAGGTCATGACCTTATTATAAGGCAAGAGTGAATAGGCATTATTAAATACGTGTGTACCATTCTAGACCTCATCTGATTGCTTCACATGGCAAGTAAGGTCAAAACGCACTCAAATTTGTAATAACTTATTGGTCCTTCGAGCCGGATATGAGAGCAAAACCCAACTTACCATCAACAGGCTGCGTCTGTCCATACGGTCTTCGGATCGGTGTCCCGGACGGTACAATGGAGCTGGATCGTCCATGGTATCCTACTGGGATGTATTTCCTATAATAAAAAAATATTGGGTATAATATTGCAAAGACGTAGAAAAAAAAACATATATTTTTTTCTTCTAACTTTATGGTAAACTAGTGTCACAGAATTAACATAAGTAGTACGTACTTAAAGGAAACTCCCTGCCCCTCCCGCAATATGGCACCCCCTTTCTTGTGTGTCTTGGGACGCTATGACTATGAAAACGCACCCATAGACGTGTTCATGGATATACAGTTTCATTTGTAGTAGTAGTAGGTATATTTGACGCCCCGTTTCTATGAAGCGCCCGCCCTGTGCTAGTGGCGCCCCGGGGCTTCGCTCCCGTGGAAATTTCGGGATAAAATGTACCCTATGTGCTATTCCCGGTATTTGTCTACCCGTATACCAAATTTCATCGAAATCCGTCTCGTAGATTTTGCATGATTGAGTAACAAACATCCTCACAAAATTACATCCTTTTGCATTTATAATATTAGTAGGCTTCTGATCTAAAATCTGAATCATGTAGTTTTCATTTACCACGTACAAATGTATGGTAGTTTTCTAGCTGTTAAATTTCCTAGTGTATACGACAACTGCAGCTAGATCGCGGTAGTTATCAAGTCATGTCAGTACACACAAGTAAACTAAATAGCCAATGTGCAGGTTTCCTCACGATGTTTTCCTTCAAAGGAAGCAGGTGGTGGTCTATGAGAAAACTGCCATACATGAGTTAGATTGGTCTACAAACTCATGTGACACAGGTAGGATTTGAACCCGGGTCCTATCCGACCTCAGGCCACCACCGCTTTAATATTAAACTTACCAATTGGGCATCAATGCGTTCTCCTTACTCCTGAACATAATGCCGACGTTGGTCGCGTGGTGGATGGACGAGTAGAAGTCTGTGTAGTCGCCTATGTCCGCTGGCAAGTGCATTGTGGCTTCACTTTGCTTGAGGAAGGCTCTGAGAACGAAAACATAAGAAATAAAAAAATACCGACATTTGTTACTAAACCTCAGTAATATACAAAAGATTAAAATTTTGTTTTTGAAAGACGTGCTATAGACGTAAGTATCAGTGAACCAGTGAACTTTAGATTATAGAAATTACTCCCTGTATTCAAAACTCAATACATCGTACTGATTTTATTTTTTATTTATATTTTTCCCGCCCGCAGCTTCGCCCGCGTGAATTTCCCACGGGACAGTGCTTTTTTCCGGAATGAAAGCTTAGGTGCCCTTTGTCTTTCACAATAAGTACTTCTACCTATGTGTATGCGAAGTTTCAGGAAGATTGGTTTGTTACCACAAACAAATAAATACACTTTCGCATTTATAACATTAGTTAGGATTAGTCACTGATTTTATTTTTTTATTACCTTTGTCTGAGATCACTGTCATTTTGCAGCGTAGCGTTGGACACATCTAAAAGGCTCTGGAGCGTGGCCCTGGCTTCGATCCAGTGAGGCTTTGTGAGACCCATGAACGCGTTGAGTTTCTCTTCCTGGAAATGAGATGGTACCGGATTTTAGTCATCAATATAGAAAATTATTTCGTTACTGACTGAGTAACTGATAAGTCAAAACTACTAGGCGTAGGAAGCTGAAACTTGGCATGTAAGTTCCATAGGGTGTGTACTAAGGGAGCACTAAGAGAGAGAGAGAGGATTTCCCGAAATATCCCACGGGAATAAAGTCCCAAACTCATGCTAGTTCTAATAAAAAATAATAGCGAAAGCAATTTGTGACTCATTTGTATTTGTTGTTAGTAAATTTTTCCCGCGACTTCGTCCGCGTGTCATTTCTGTCAGTCTGTCAATTTTTGTACGTACATCACAAAACTTTTAAATTGGTAAGGGTTTCAGAGTTCTATTGCTGATAGTCCAATTAAAAAATAGGGATGATGACTAGGTAAAAAATAAAATATATGATGCTATTTAAATAATGAAACATTATAATCGAATGTCACTTTAATTGATCAATTTTATTTATAACATGGTTTACTATTTTTCAGTTCTAATTAAAGTATATTGGGAATGCTTTTTGACTCCATTAAAAGTGACGTCACTGTTGAGTACTGTCATACAAGTCCCATATAAATTATTGTTTTTGACATTTAGAAAAAAGTAACTAATTTGACTTGTTGTCATCTACCCTATTCGCGTACGCCGTTTGAACCTGCGATATTGACAATAGCAAACACTGAACGAAGTCGCGGGAAAAGCTAGTAGATGATAAAAGCAATGCATTTATGAGAAACTTGTATTTATATTATTATGTGCCATAGGCCTGCAATATTTATTAAGTAGGTACGTATAGGTACATTAAACTGGATTTTATTTATGCTATGCTAACTATTAATTTGCATGCTCGTTGACAACAAACAAGTCTGGGCAAGTAACTAAAATGGTACAACACACAAATATATTTATACACAAATGGTTACCTAGCGGCCTCCCGCAACTTCGTATGAATCTTACTAACCTACTCTCTCTCTCAGCAAAAGACGTCCACTGCTGGACAAACTAACCCTACTATATCCCACTAATATTTTATATTATAAATCTGAAAGTTTGGATGTGAGTTTGTGAGGATGTTTGTTACTCAATCACGCAAAATCTACTGGACGGATTTCGATGAAATTTGGTATACGGGTAGAAAAATACCGGGAATAGCACATAGGGTACTTTTTATCCCGAAATTCTCACGGGAGCGAAGCCCCGGGGCGCAGCTAGTTGCCTTATAAATTTCCTAGCTTTTGCCCGCGACTTTGACTGGGTTCATAGTACGGCAGACGTGTTTTTAATGAGTGTTAGAAGTTTGACGTGTCTGTAGATCTGTATGTATGTTTGTTACATCGTAACTCCCAAACGGATGAACCGATTTTGATCTTTTTTTTTTGTTAAAATTTGACTTAGTCGAGAGTGTTCTTAGCCATGATTCATAAAAATCGGTTTAGGAGTGATCAGCATTGTTTCTACGTGATGTCGGGTGTTTTTGTAAAGTATCATTGCGTTGGTGCCAAAGTAACACATCAAAGCAGTATATTGGCAGACTTACAGCATTTCTGGTTAAAACTAAAAAGCAATATTTTATGACATTAAAAATTACCATACAATCAGAACATAAATCCTCAAGCACACACAATCGTATTCAAAAATAAACAAGAAAAGTTACCTTGAAAACATTCTGCTTATCTTTGAGCAAAGGCCCGTTGAACAGATGTGAGATAACATGCAGATCCAGGATCCAGTCTCCGATGGCCACGCCTATGTGTTTCGATTCCTGGAAATTTGAAAAAAAAAAAATGCAATGGGAATCGAACCTTGGACGCTACACTACACACGAGATGATAATACTGACCACTACACCATCGAAGTCCTCGAATTTTAACTTATTAATTACTCAATCTAAAAATAACTGAGGAACTAGACAAATATTTTTATATTTCTACAAATACCTACCTACAATTTTAGTAGTACGTAGTACTGTGCGCAGAGATTCCGGACAAACCAAGTGGCGGGAAGATTCTGTACCGAAACTTTGCCGGGAAAAAACCCACCGGTAAAAATAAGTACCGGGAAAAAATCTCCACGCGGCACCACGTTTGTCCGACTAGACCCTAACTAACTTAACCTATACGCAGACTGCTACCACCATAGTTTATAACGGGAACTACAGAACCCTATATATTAAACCTAACTTAATAACTACAATTACCTACAAACTCAAGGTTGCACTTACCAAACTGAATCTTCCTGCTCTTCGGATCCAATCTTGAATGTCTTCGGAAAGGGGGGATCCCTAATCACCCTACCTAACCCATGAGATCTCAATTCCCCAGAATAAATACGTAGGTTTCTTCCCGAAGGTTCACTCGGGAACAGGTAGATGTGAACAGCCAGCCACGTTTCACATCTCACAAGAAAAAGTCACAATAACAGGTTTTTTCACAAACACAAACGTAATAGTTATTTAACAAAAAGGAAATTCACAATTATAACTCAAACTAATTAACACTCAACGTGGTTTAAGACAAAATGACGCGGGACCTCTCCGCGTATTAAAACCAAACCGATATAGCACTGGACAATGGCGGTCGACCGCGACGCCATTCACACGAGCAGTGTGAGAACCCCGCGGCCGCCTAGCGGCAGCAATGCGAAACGCCCGCGTTTCGTTCCAAGCAATTATATTACAAACAAGTACCTATTTAATTACGGTGTAAACAAAGTGAACGCTACCTGCCATACAAGTTATTTAACTAGGTACTTGTGTATCATAATTAAAACCTGACCTAATAATAATAATGGGTTCCCCTTTTTTATATTTTTAAATGTTTTTTATATATATTAAAAATGTATAATATATTTAAAAATGTAAAACAAGCTAATTATTTAAAAATAAAAAACACGACTGACATCTTACATAGCCTATGTCATTCGGGCTAATGCAAGGAATCTAACAATACCTCTCACATCAAAATCTGTTAAGCCGTTCAGGACTTAAGGTGGAATAAAGAAATTACATACATACATACATGAACCCTGAAAACATAACACTCCTTTTTTGGTCAGTCGTGTACTTTTTTGGTCAGTCGTGTAAAAAAGAGATAACAAATAAATGAATGATAATAATAATAATAGCAAACCTGAAATAATAGTAAGTGACTGCTAGAAAGATATATGTACTTACTTACAGACAGCAAAAAAAATCCCACTATAAAATATCTACAGTATTCGTATATTTAAATTAATTTCAACTACAAAATGCTATCAAATAAACATAAAAACAAGGTTATCTTACATTTTTAGGCGAAGTAAACAATCCATACGGCAGATTTTCAATCGGAAAATCCGTATTCGAATCATATTCTATGAAACTCTTCATTTTGGTGCGTCTGTGATGCCGCTCTTGGTAAGAATGCGGTGTTTACGATATACCAACCGGTATACTTGTTATGGTAAGTAGCAAGTTGACTTGTTGACTGGTCGTGTGGTCGCCCCGGTCGACGACGCGTGAATGTCAAGGTCTTTTAGTTTTATCTCGGGAAAGTGATATTTAGCTTCGTATTGCTAGGTTCATTGTAGTTTTATTGACTGACTTCAGTGTTATCAGATACGATATAGTGCAGTAGTATGTAGTTATCTATTTAAAATATTCTTAAAAAATCAAAAATTCTTATTAATTTATTCTTAAAAAATCTTTACTACCTTTCTTTTACCTTTTTTTTAGTTTTATTTTATTGAAGCTGAAAAATTTGACTACTAACTTGACTGTTTGTTTGATTGAACGCACTAATCTATCAGATACGAAAAATTGTTTTTGTGTATAGCTACATTTATGAGGAATGACTAGCTATAGATAGACTATCCAAAATTATTAAGAGATCGAAGCCGCGGCACTCAGCTTGTAGGTAAACTATAAATGTGTAAAATAGTAGTCATACGAGCGAAAACATACTGCCATATAATATCAGACACCTATGCGTACGGGTCGATTGAGCTTACAACCCACTCTGAGTATTGAGTAAGGGCGGATCCAGCATTGGGAAAAACATCAGTTGCAATACTTGCAATGAGTAATACTGTGACTCATCGATACTTTTTTTCCCTTTATGTCTCAGTGTTACTAATCTTGGTATGATCATCGGGAAAAAACGAAAATTTTACCTTACCATCTCAGTATCTCAACAATAAAAAGTTGTTGAAAACCCACTTGTATCATAAACATTTATTACAATATGTATAGTATTTACAACCGGAAGTGTTGTTTGACGAGCACCCCCTTCCTAGTCGGGGCGGCGGGAGCACCCCTCTCGGGGGGGGGCAGGGCCTCTGCTGACGACGCGACTGCCTGGAACAGAACAATCAGCTGACGATTGTGGCCAATGGCCATAGCATTGATAAGGCGGGTCCAGGATTTTTTTTCTGCGGCACGATGGGCAGATGGGTAAAAAAATCCATTACTTTACCGTGGTCTAAGAAAAAATACACTAACCGAAAAGAAACGACTCTTAGCATGTGTGCCGTAAAATCGCTTTCGGCTATGTGTGAGTGACAGGACGTGTAGGGGGTGTTCAGGGGGTGAGGGATGGGGTGCCAACCTCCATCAGATGTTTATATTATAATAATGTGTTTCCTCAGGGCTGCTATAACGCGGTCTGTCACTCATGTCATCATGATCGGTGGGCACTATTGTCAAGGTCAAAATTTAGCATCAACCCTAGCATTGAAAATCCGGCTCAAGAAGTTATTTTTTTCTATGGTCACCGGCCCTCGAACTATCACGTACAGGGTGTCACGGGTGTGCCGTGGTACCATAAAAGCGAAAGTTTGAAGGTGTGTCTATTCAATTCAGGTTTTAGCCCACAGAACGTGTTTTTACATACATAGGTACATATTATCACGCCTTTTTCCCGTGGGGGTAGGCAGAGACTAGCGATTTCCACCTGCTACGATCCTTACAGATCTCTCTTGCTTCCTCTACACTCATCACTCTCTTTATACATGCTCTCCGGTTATGGGTGCTCCTAATATCTCCCTTTTTAAGGAGGTCCGCAATCTGGTTGGAGTGCGTTCTTCGAGATCGACCTTGACCAACTCTGCATTATAAATACCTTTCGTCAATCTCTTTTCATCCATCCTCTCAACATGCCCAAACCATTATAACATTCATTTTTCAATTTTGGTCACTACATCCTCTTTTATTCCACACATTTCTCTAACATCAATATTTTTAATTCGATCTTTCAAACTTACACCACACATGCTTCTTAATGCTCTCATTTCAACCGCATTTACTCTACTTTCGTTATGTTTCTGCCATACGTGTTTTTAATTTATATAAAAGTTATTAAACAAAATGTTGTGCAATAAATATGTTATTTAAAAATAAGAATATATTAATAAGATGCAAAGTAACTTAATGCTTCTTCTTCTTGGCATGTCGATGCCATTCTTAATGCTTAACAGAAGTGTTGCAAAAGATGGTGTAATTCATTAAGGAAAACTTATATATGTATTTGTTACGGGTTTGAGTGATACCAACAAGATACAAGTTACTTTTTTATTATTTGTTATTTTACTACATATGACTACATTTTCGTCTAATATTAAAAAAAAATACCTTCATAGTTAGTAATAGACATTACATTTGGTTTCGTAAAGAATTGAACATTGCAATCGGGCGAACGCTTCCAATACAAAAATTTATGCTTTTATTTGAGGATTTTAAAATTAAATATGATATATTACTTTTGAATACTGCGACGTACAGAACTACCAATTATATTTGATCATATGCTTACATTCGCACAAATGCAACGCTCAACTACTGTACTACCACTACTGATAGACTACACTACACTGGTACAAAATCTACAAATCCGTAGAAAGTACATTGTACTGGAATTTGAATAGGCACTTAAATCATACAGGTAATATCAGAAAGAGACACAGATATTTAGTGTCTCGTTCTATTCGAGGCAAAGATGAGTAAATGCATAGATATTTAATATCGTTACATTATTTGTTGACAAATATAACTTAGTTAACATTTTTAATGCTTATTTACGTAATGTTTTACTGTAAGTATATATGCGTCGTAGCAATAGCAACACATCATATAAAGAAACTATTTTATTATTTAATATTTGATAGGTGAAAATTGTTTGCATCGATAAAAACTTATTTTCATAAAACGAGTTTTGATAAAGCTGCACACAACCGCTAGGCGCGTATTTAATTATTTATTTAAGTAAAAATACTGTAAGAAAAAACATATTGTTTTATTTTGTAGGCTTTAACTATAATTTAGATGTTGCCTAATAAAAAAAAAAGTTAAACAAAAATTGATTGCGACGATCAATAATATCAATCAACAAACTTAACATATAGGTATATTACAGATAATAATGAAGAATATGACAATAACTTTATCATAACTACACAACAATTTAATTGTAATTTTGGACTCAAATTTACATTGTGCAATTATTTACTTGCAATATTGTATCAATAGTATTTCACTTACAATTTGTACGCCATGTTTATTGTGCTAAAATGTATACTATAATGTATATGTAGAGATTTTATTTTATTTATTCACTTTACCAATAAAATACACTATATTTTCGAAAAACACCAACACTACATTATGCGCAAATAACGTATTAGGTATTTTATATTTCTCGACCGGAAAGTGTATACAGGATGTTTTTTTAAATCATTGGCATCCTTTCTACTGGTGAAAGTATGAACATGAGCAACTTTTTGTTTGGTACTGACTCAATCCGATGGAAATGGAAAGCTGTTCCATACATTTCGGGTGAGTAGGTATTGGAAAATAGTATGGAACAGCAGATTTTTTTTTTTCCATCGGATTGAGTCGGTCCCATACAAAAAGTTGCTCATGTTCATGAGTACTTTCACCAGTAGAAAGGATGCCAATGATTTAAAAAACACCCTGTATAATGATTTATATTAACAAGCAACTAAAAATGTTTCTAGTAGAGGCGGAAAAGGTAACAAGGAAGATTTATCTCAATCGCTTATTAAAAAAATCATGTAGCAATCGAACAATACTGGGTAAAATACGTTTCTTGCCCATTTACGAAGATCTACTGGTCTTTCTAAAGGCTATATATGTATAACACAGATTAAATACACTAAAGGACCTGCCACGAGACTTAGAATATAAGTACATTATTTTTTACGCCTTCCTGTCAGCTACTTTAGATAGGTACGTTTAGTCGCAAAATGTCCAATTCGCAGAATGCCCAATTCGCTAAATACCCAATTCGCATAATGTCCAATTCGCAAATTGTGCATATTCATCAACTTTCACCAACCAAACCCTGACCACCAATCACCAAACATTGATTTAAATGAGTAGTCCAATCACTACATAGTATAAAACAAAGTAATTTTCTACTGTCTATCCCTATGTATGCTTGGATCTTTAAAACTACGCAACGGATATTGATGCGGTTTTTTACATAGATAGCATTCTATTGCAATGCTGATACTAAAACCTTACCCTTAAATAGTGATCCAATAGGAAGGTTTTAGTATCAGCATAGCATCCGTGCGAAACCAGGGCGGGTTGCTAGTCATACGATAAATCAGTTATATTTTATAATGTACTAGCTGTCGCCCGCGGCTTCGCCCACGTGAGTTTCACTTAGATGAAAAATCTTTTTGTGTTCCAAACTGTTTCAGATGTTTCGGATTTTCGATTTTTATACGTCAGCAGAAAATGCTCATCACGTTGAACAATTTTTGCTAAGGCGCCATTTCCATATATGTTATAGTGTAGCTGGTCTCTTAGAGCTTTTCATGAGATGTTCCATTATCTTTAATTTTTATACGTCAGCAGAAAATGCTCATCAGGTTGAACGACTCTTACTAAGGCGCCATTTCCATATATGTTATAGTGTAGCTGGTCTCTTGCAGTTCTTCATCAGATGTTCCAGATCTTCAATTTTTATACGTCAGCAGAAAATGCTCATCAGGTTGAACACTTTTGTTAAGACACCATTTCCATATTTCTTATAGTTTAACTGTTCTGTTTTGGTTCTTCATCAGGTGTTCCAGTTTTCAAAATCAATTATAGCCTATATGTTGCCCAGACTTAATAGCTATACAACAAAAAAAGTTTCATTCAAATCCGTCCAGTAGTTTTTGCGTGAAACGCGTACATACATACAGACAGACAGACAGATAGACAGACAGACAGACAAGAAATTCCAAAAATTTTTTTTTTTCTTGCTATTATTCTTTTTAAGTGCCCCTCTATCTATTTCAGTCAAAAATACTATATGTACAGACAAAATATTTTTACTGTTTTATTATATGTATAGATGAGTAACGGACATAACGTAGCTTTTAATTTCTATTTTAGATATTTTTTTTTATAATTATACTTTTCATGTTATTCATACTTTAAATGTTATTTTTAAAAAACCGAGACAAAAATAAAACTGATTTATCGTATAATTTGACTACTCGTTTAATATCTCAATGACAATATGAGATACCTGTGGCCAGGTTTTGGTTGGTCAAAGTTGATGATTATTACACATTCTGCGAACGCTGGACATTTTGCAAATTGGACATTTAGCAAATTGGACATTTTGCGACCACTAGACATTTTGCGAATTGGACATTTTGCGACTAAACGGCTACATGTACTTTTTTTTTAATAGCCGCGCCCCGGGGCTTCGCTCCCGTGGAACTTTCGGGATGAAAAGTACCCTATGTGCTATTCCCGGTATTTTTCTACCCGTGTACCAAATTTAATCGAAATCCGTCCAGTAGGTTTTGCGTGATTGAGTAACAAACTCACAAATTCACATCCAAACTTTCGCATCCTAACTATAATATTACTAATGCGAAAGTAAGTTTGTTTGTTACCTCTTCACGCTTTATCTACTGAACCAATCTTCCTGAAATTTCGCATACACATAGTTGGAAGTACGGAGAAGGACATAGGGTACTTTTCATCCTGGGTAAAAGCACTTTCCCGTGGGAACTTCACGCGGGCGAAGCCGCGTGCGAAAGCTAGTTTATAATATTAGTACGATAATATTAAAAAACTGCGGAAACCTCGCAAATTTATATTGTACGGTCTAGTGGCGAGGCCTATAGGTCATTGCCCGTTTTTCCACCTAAACCAGAAACAAACTACACTACATTTAGCTACATAAAACAGTGAATTATCTACACAAAGTGGCGTCGATCTGAGTCAGCGAAGGCAGCAGCAGCTTCAGTTTCCGACGGTACGTTGGGTCGGTGGCCAGTGGGTTCCGTTCCAGGTATATCGTCTGGATTTTCTTGTTTTGCTTTAGGTATTCTATCGACGACCAGTTTGATATTTGATTGTCGTTTAGCTGTAAAAAAAATTGATGAAAAAAAATTAAGTAGATTTTAACATTTGTTATGTTTGTAGCCTATGAGTGTTAATACTGTGGTCGAAAGGGCTCAGGTTCAAATCCCGCTCGTGCCAAACGAGTTGAATATCAATCTGACTCATGTATAGTTCTCATAGACCACCACTTGCTTCCAGTGAAGACAAACAACATCATGACGAAACCAGCTGACTGTAGCAAATATGTCAGATGCCTTTAGGCGACTTGAAAAATATCTGACACCAGTGTTATCTTTAACAAACTCGATAAGAAAGAAAAAAAAGAATGTACCAAATTACAAATTAAAAAAAAGTCCGCCATTTACATGTCTTTTGTCGAGAAGTTAAATAAATAAACGGCTGAACCACTTTTCATGACACACGATTAAGTCACCTTTCAAACAAAAAAAAAAAACTATACTTTTTGCAGCTACGATGCCACAGTCAGACATACTGATACACAGACACGTCAAACTTTTACCCTTTTTGGGTCGGGGGTTAAAAATAGGTACGTAACTTACCCACAACTCCTCAAGGTCCTTCATATGCCGGACATTGTCGATCTCCGTGATCCTATTATTAGCCAGGTCCAGGGTTTGCAGTAGTACCTGGTTGTTAAGGTTCTCTATGACGGACAGACCATTCTCCGATATGTATAGCTGCTCCAATTTGGTCTGTTGCTCTAGGTTTTCGATCTTGGTTAACCTGTGTGAAATTTATCTATTTATATATTTATTGAAATGAGTGCGTTCCCCTAGCAAAACACTACTGAATATCAAAACGTGATGTTACTAAATAATTAGAGTATGACGTCGTGTAAATGTTTATATAAGTTTCAAATTTGTGCATCAATTAGTTTTTGAGATTTTAATTACAAACAGATTCTGCCAGGATGACATTTAGAACATTCCCCCAGCAAAAAAAGTTCTAGGATCGAAATGAAAGTAAGTACAATAATTAGAGTGTCGTGAAAGGTAAATGTTTATGAATAAATAAAATTTGTGTATCGAAAGACTTAGGAAAAATTCGAAATTCTGCTGGGGGAACGTTTGGCCGGATGCTGGATCTCCTAAATGGCATGGCGTAGAGATATGACTTTTTTTACACAAGTTGTTATTAATTTGTGTATAATGTTTGTAAAAATAGAAATTTAAAAAATATTACCGTTCAAAAGTTAAAAATAAAATCGTGAATTTAGGTATTTTGGCGCTTGTACTATAAATATTGGCCCTAGAGACTAATTGGTGACGTGAGTTTGTACCTTGAAGTTGTTTTCAATGTCCATGTAAGTATCAACATAGTGTGATAAGTATTTAATAAGTTATGAGAATAAATGCAATGATTCAGCCGCCATGAATTTCGACAGTCCATTAGACGAGTTGGTCTATTATTTACGAAATTCACATGTTTTGCATTAATTGCTAAATATAGTTAACTATCCATTCTCCAAAAATCAGATCAATATATGAAGTAGTTCAAGAAATATAATTATAAATCCAAGCCAAGGTGAAATACCATGATAAGCCGACCAAATTCGAGAGTCTACCAAAAAGCGACCGTGCAGTATATTGAAGTGGTTTACTGAAATTGATAGTGTATTACCTCTTTTTTCTGTGTACATATGCGTGCTCAAATGTTAGCATACCTAAAAAAACATCTTATTTCTTCAAATTAGGTTAGTATATCACATATATAATATCTATGGTACATTAAGGGGCAGATCTCCGCAGATGCAGCCATCTCACTTTTAGATAAAAAGGTACAAAAAGGCCTCTTCATGACGGCTTTGGGCCGGGTCTCTATTGTTTCCCCTAATTTTTTGTACTCCTAATGTAGTTTGGTGCACAAACTTTTAGTACAACATTTTTATGAATTCTAATTTAGTTTAGCCTATTTTTGATTGCCCTAAGTTTTTATCGCCGTATGTTTACTTCCCAAATAAGTCATTAGGCCTAATAATTGATTATTTCTAATATTCACAAATACTAATTAATATTTCGTACAAAGTAATTAAGCACAAAAGTGTAACACCTAATTATTTCTGTTATAATAATTTCTGATAATTATTACAAAGTATTTAAATCTAATAGGGGGGACATAAATTAAACATTGATGGATTTGTGTTTGAAAAATGTCGAGAAGTAAAAGAAAGTTATATTAGGCATGTGAACTAAAACGTGCAGCATGCAAGCAAGCAAGCAGCATGCAAGCAAGCAAGCAGCACGCAAGCAAGCATGCAGCATGCAAGCAAGCATGCAGCATGTAAGCAAGCATGCAGCAGGCATGCAGCAAGCAAGCAAGCATGCAGCATGCAAGTATTTCTGGGTGGCTCCACCAGAAGACTCGCTCCGTCGGCCCTTCGATTCTTTCGTGCACTCGACCTCGGCCTCGTGCCCTCATTTTCTCAGGACCTCCTTCGCGAGCTTCTGGTTCCGCGCGAAGGAATAACACTCTAGTATAGGGCAAACTTGAGCCACGTGGAGTCGGGGTGCTCTAAGTCGGATCTGTCACTTATGAAGAATTTTTGGAATTATTATTAGTAGTGCATTACTAACATCATTCTGAAAATGATTGACGACAGACTGGACTGTCCTTATCTCCGGCACTGCTGTGATAGACATGTCACAGTACCCATGCCGGTGAGAAGGTACTAATAGTAATAATTAAATTTACTAATATAATGATTCAATTAGTTATAATTATAAAAAGTGATTATAATAGTAAGTAATAATTGTCTCAAACAAATTTATACGAGGATATCGTTACGTGTAAAAATTTAAAAGCCAAACGATTTTAGAACATCTAATAATAGAGACTCAAAAATTACATCTAATAATTATTAGGCTAAATTATTATTGTGCAAAAACATCAATTAGGCGAGACAATAATTGTGCATAACAAGGTTAGGCCAATAAGGTTCGGCGAAGTGAAATTAGAGACAAAAATTTTAAGCGAAACAAAGGGCACCCCTTTGGGCCCATGAACGCCTCAAAGGACCGGGTCCCAATGGACCCGTGTGGCTCTGAAAAACGTACCAACATAATATATCTTTATTTCAAGTGATTACACTCATATCTTACATTATTAAATTAACTTAAATATGTTAATATCACACCCTACAAACTATTTAATTACAATATATTTCTGCACGAAGCGTGTAAGCTCCGGCAGTGAGCCAAGTGCGGGCAGTCCCACCTCGTACCTATCATCTTTAGGATGCTGTTGGTACTACCGCGCACTCTCCTGAGCAAAAAAGGTGGCACATGATCCTAGCAAAACAATCTATACCAGCCTATTCAAACATACCGGAGGCACTACAATAGCGCGGTTATATAAGTTATGTACGTATGGGGTAGAAATATAAGGTTTATAATTCTATCATAGTGAAAGTGATTGCCGCGCCGCAGACATTCCAGTAGGAATCGGTCCTATATTAGGTACCTAAGATAGAACGAGCGCACAGTTTTCCAATTAATATTGTATTGTAACTAAACGCAAAAAAAATATATAAATAAGTTAACAATAAAAAATCTTGAAATCCTGGACAAAAGCTCTTCATTGAAAATTATATTAGTTCAGTTGTGTACGCGCCTGTACTAAATTACGTTTATAATACTGTAAATTTCGGATGGTTGGTAATATATACTGTACGGCCGCTTTTTGCTAGATTCTCGAATTTGGTCGGCTTATCATGCTATTTCACCTTGGCTAGGATTTATAATTATATTTCTTAAACTACTACATATATTGATCTGATTTTTGGTGAATGGATAGTTAACTATATTTAGCAATTAATGCAAAACATGTGAATTTCGTAAATAATAGACCAACTCGTCTAATGGACTGTCGAAATTCATGGCGGCTGAATCATTGCATTTATTCTCATAACTTATTAAATACTTATCACACTATGTTGATACTTACATGAACATTGAAAACAACTTCAAGGTACAAACTCACGTCACCAATTAGTCTCTAGGGCCCATATTTATAGTACAAGCGTCAAAATACCTAAATTCACGTTTTTATTTTTAGCTCTTGAACGGTAATATTTTTTAAATTTCTATTTTTACAAACATTATACACAAATGAATAACAACTTGTGTAAAAAAAGTCATATCTCTAAGCCATACCATTTAAGAGATCCAGCATCCGGCTAAACGTTCCCCCAGCAGAATTTTGAATTTCTCCCAAGTCTTTCGATACACAAATTTTATTTATTCATAAACATTTACCTTTCACGACACTCTAATTATTGTACTTACTTTCATTTCAATCCGAGAACTTTTTTTGCTGGGGGAATGTTCTAAATGTCATCCTGGCAGAATCTGTTTGTAATTAAAATCTCAAAAACTAATTGATGCACAAATTTGAAACTTATATAAACATTTACACGACGTCATACTCTAATTATTTAGTAACATCGCATTTTAATATTCAGTACTTTTTTGCTAGGGGAACGCACTCTATTGAAATTGAATTACATCATAACAATGTACACACTACACCCCGGACACTCCATACAACGCTCGCAAATTTACTACTACATAGCGCAAATGTGTGCGTGAAATTTAGTAGGGCTGCTTGCGTGTCGTGGTGATCAATCAAAATGGCGCGAAAAGTACGCCGATTACGCGCCAGCCCTCGTTCCAGTGTCAGTGATGTCTACAATGAAGTGCGGGGTGGGGTGCGGTATTTGAAATGAGTGCGGGGCGGTGAGTGGCCGTACGTTAGTACTATTACTTATTCTGTGGTACACACTAAAGCTATATTATCGCAGGTCATATTATAAATGATTACAGTAAATAACTAGTGGTTCTATGAAAGTAGACCTCTTGGAAGAAACCCGAAGTTTTTCCCCCTTTTTTAGATTTTATTAAAAACAACCTGTGGGGTATTCTACGTACAATGTTTTCTCCAAATATGATTAAAATCTGTTTAAAAATAACGCTACAGCAAACTTATCCCCTTTTTTACCAAACAAAAAATTTCAAAAAAATCAAGGAATACGTGTGCCTAGTTTCGTAAGGATCCGTTCAGACATGCGACCATTAGCCCGGAACAAACACACATCCCGACAAAAGAAAAATTGGCCGGTCTTGATTTCTTTTTTTTTTATTTGATTTTGACTATAAAAGGAAGAATAGGGGACCGGACAACTTTTTTTTTTGACGCTTCTTTGAAATATCTCACATTAATAGAATTATCCGTAAAAGAATCACATCCATAACCAAAGTATTTCCCAAGATATAGCAAAAAACAATTCACATTTTTAAGCGATGTTTGGGCGATACCAAAACGCCCCTAACTAATCGTGCATTCATATGACGTCACGCGTAGAAAATGGACTTTCCCTAAAAGTTTGAACTCTAATAAATCCGCTCAGGAGAATAAACTCGTGCTGAAAAGTCGCAAAATGTGTTTAATTATATGTATTCTATCATAAAATTACATATTTTTAACAATCCTCATACCTTGGCCGGTCCCCTATTATAGAAGATATGTCGCAAATAACGACAAAACAAAAAGTAAATGAGAAATACCTGTTACTTTGTAGCACTAATATCTCAAGATTCGTCAGATCATCTAAGTTTTGTATTTTGGATATCTTGTTCTTTCCTAGGTACAGTTGCTTGAGCGTCGTCAGCCCTTCAAGATTCTTGATTTCCTAAAAAACAATTGTTAATTTTCATAATTAATAAGGTTTTGTAGCTTTAATCACCTTCATACTACAGATTCAACATAAAACACTTTCACTTTTTAATATACATGATCTATGCCATAATATTAATTTATGGGATACGTGGGAATTTCGGGATTAAAGGCACAGAATTAATATTAGTACTACGTACAGAAAGGAAACTCCCTGCCCCTCCCGCAATATGGCACCCCCCGCTCCTTCCGCACTTCTCCCCCGTTCTTGTGTAACTGTGGGACGTTCGACTATGAAAACGCACACATTGACGTGTTACTGACGTGTTCACGGATATACAGTTTCATTTGTAGTAGTAGTAGGCATATTTGACGCGCCGTTTCTATGAAGCGCCCGCCCTGTGTTAAAGGTACCCCATGTGGTACTTCCAGTATTTTTTTACTCATGTACCAAATTTAATCATAATCCGTCCTGTACATTGTGTTATTGAGTAACAAACATACAAACTCACATCCAAACTTTCACATTGATGTATTAGTAGCATACTATAGGAAGTAGGATTATAATAATCACAACTAATATTATAAATGTTGTTGTAAACTCCATTTATTCATAATTGTCCTATTATAAGTAGTAGTAGTTAATAAATAAACTACTGTGAAGATTGTTTACATAATAGGCTATTATGTAAACAATCTTCACAGTACTTTTTTTTTTATTTTGTTGAAAATAAATCAAATATTCTAAAGTAAAACATTTATTAACCACAAAAGTAATTTCCTAAAAATTCTATTTTTAATTTATATTGTTGTAAAATCATAAAAAGACATGGTAAGATTGGAAAAAACGGACTTTAGTTTGGTACCTCTTCAGGCTTTATCTACTAAATCAATCTTGAAATCCCGCATCCGCTTAGTTAGAAGTATTGAGAAGGACATAGGGTACCTTCCATCCTGGGAAAAAGCACTGTTCCCATGGGAAATATGCGCTGGCAAAAGATAGTGATTAATATATTGAGACTCACTCGTATGCGGTTGTCTCCCAGCTCGAGCATCTCGAGCTGGGGCAGGTGGTTGACATCCTTGATCTCGCTGATCTTGTTGGAGCTGAGGTACAGCTTGCGAAGTTTCAGTAGTTTCTGGAGACCTCCTATCTCTTTAATTCTATTGAATGATAGGTCGAGGATCCTGAAATGAGGTTTTAATCAGAGCTGTTACTGGTACCAAATTTTCCATACAAACTCCTGGAGAGTACCAGTACTTTGTATAAGAATTTAGGTATGATACCAACTATAAAAGGCCCTGGATTAAATTATTATCACTAGTTGGGGACACCAGGTAATCAGTCCTCACATTCTGGGACCATTTCACCTAGTTCCCTGAGGGGTAAAATGATTTTAGTAGTCTATTTCTGTCTTAGCGAGTGGCTGCCACCGATAAGGGCGTAAAAGTGGTGGATCACTTTCTGGGTACAATTTGATTGTCGGAATGGCATCGACACGCAAAGAAGAAGAAGCGAATGATACTACTTATAGTGATAGTGATAGTACTTTTTTTCACTAAGCTAACATGCAAAACCATTGTCCTTTGTTTTCAATAATAGATATCAATATAGGGTACACTTTATGAATGACTGATGGAGTTTCAAAAATTTCTACCTTTTCTTGGGTCCCTAGAGATAATTCGGTACCTAAAAACTTTCTGTAAATTCGTCCCTTGTTGTTATTTTTATAGTAAATTCGGTACGTAAGGTTTTTCGTACAGACAGCAACAAAAATGAAGCACCCAATATGATAAAATCAATTAAGGTATAAAATATTATTTTTTACATTAGCTTTATAATTTCTCTTATGTTAGTTATATAAAAACAGTCTGGTTAATTTTAATGCATATGTATCAAAAATGTGACAATTATTTTTATATGTATAAAACAAAATTCTTCAAACTTTGATATAATCTTAGCCAGCCAATTTGCTTGCAATTGAGTCAATCAATCAGGATAATAATCATCGTAAGTTTTTAATGATCATGGTATAAAATAGTTATAATTTTACATATGTATCTAACATAAAAATTAGCTTGTTAATACTACATTGTGAGTTATCCTTTTAATGCTAACTGTACATTTTACAAAAAAAAAAAAACTTGAGTGGCTTTACCACAAAAATTTAATAATTTTTATAGAAGTATGTACCAAATTTACTTTGAATGTATGGAATATTAATTAAGTACTGAATTAACTCTAGGGCTGAATTTACAATTACCCCTTTTCTTTTATTAACAATTCAACTTGCTAGACAATTAGACAACTTGTTAGATAATGCTTCTGCAATAAGTCCACCTATTGTGCCATACATTGTATTTGTGCAATAAAGGTTAAATAAAATAAATAGACTATTTGAGCAAAAAATTCCAACATTTGTAAGGATTATCATAAGTAGGTAGGTACTGAATCTCAAAAAATATATTAAGTTGTTTATTATATTTTTTGGGAAAAGCTTGATTATAAGATGGATTTTCTTGAAGACCTTATTGGTAGTATATGAAACTTACTCCAAGTTGACGAGGTTATCGAGATTCTCAATAACAACAATCTGATTGTCATACAACTCCAGTTCCACCAATGTGGTCAGTGTGTCCAGTCCTTCAATCTTCTTGATCAGATTCCACCTCAAGTATAATCTGTTAAATACAATAAATCATAAGAATCAAAGGCTTAAACTTTTAGCTGAGCAAGACCATCTGGATTACCCTTAAAATATGTTTACAAATTAGGTATATCATAAGAAATCTAATAATGTTAATACTTTTCATTATATTCTTGTCAAGTGCACACTTCAATTGAATACCTACTTAATTATGTAAATATCAGAAAGCACATTAGTTGTTTCAGTTCTCTATTCTTTCTTATACAGAAGGTCTCTTCATATTAAGGGAAGGACCTTCTGTAATATGGTTGAGGATATGTATGAGGATAGGAAATTAATATAAATGAATAAGAGTTCTATGCCTTAATTTTTCTAATCTACATTGTTTCCTTTAGTCATTCCTTATAGCCGAAGAAACAAATGGAAAAGTTAATATGAATTTAAAATACTTTACTCAATAATATGTTATACTTACAGAAAAAAACAAGTATTTTGTGAAATTAATGACTCACGAATGAGTCATTAATGTCATAACATATACAAAAACATTGTGCTTTTACCTTTCCAAATTTCTTAAGCCGCTCAAGGTTCTCAATTTTTCCTATCCTCCCATGGTTCAAGTCAAGTTCGTCAGTATTCTCGTTCAGAACAATAATCTCTTGAGTCTCATCTTCGGCCGGCGGCGGCGTATCGGGCTGTGTCGGAGTCCCATTTTTGATCAGCACTGTTTGGCGCATTATCACTATTTGCTCCACCTTCCTTCGGAGCTCCATCAGTCTCCATAGGGGTGTCTTTATTATCTACAAACAAAGATATTACAGCAAAAACATATGAATTGGAACTAGTCGGTCAAGTCTTATATTAATACTATTTTAATAATTTACACACCAGTCATTTTCGTCAGTTATAGTTTCCCACAGGTAATAAACAGCGTAGTTAGTATTTCCACTTTATATTATACAAGATACTTGCAAAATATTCACAAAATAAAATGGAAATGCAAAATCTTTGGCTTAGATACAATTCGAAAATATTCCATTGATAGAATTAATTATCAAACTGCGACTGACTGAATGAAATTTTGACAGTGACATATAGTATCAATGACATTTACAAAGTGCAGTTAGCGATAACCGCCGAGAACTTCCGATTTCTTCCCTTGAATAACAATAATTAACATTAACAATATTTTAATATTTTCAATTGTTATCTTTAATTTCTGATACTCAACGGGATTACAGAGTTTCGTTGTGAAACAGTGTTACTCAACGGGAGTACAGAGTGCCGATGAGTAAGAGTGTGACTCATTGGGAAAAACATAAGTCGCAATGAGTAATACTGTGATACGAGATACTAACTCAACGATACTATATTTTAATCAAATACATAAATAGATTTATTATTTACTAGCCGCGCCGCCCCGGGGCTTGGCTCCCGTGGGAATTTCGGGATAAAAAGTACACTATGTAGGTACTGTTCCCGGTATTTTTCAACCCGTGTACCAAACATGTAATCCGTCCAGTTGATTATTTGCGATTGAGTAACAAACATCCCCACAAAATCACAAACTCACATCCTTTATTTTGAGTTTAATAAAGAGTAAAAGAATTAAAAGTAGAAGTATCTAAAACCAGACAGATAGTAGATTCAATTTAAAAATTTACCCCAAATAAAGGTACTTGGGATTTGCAGGCAACATTTTGACATTGGCACAGAACAAGTGGTTGGAGGTTTGTGACCATTTTTTGCACTCTGAAACACTGCAACTCGACGTTTTTTACACGACTGACGACTGACCAAAAAGGAGTGTTATGTTTTCAGGGTTCATGTATGTATGTATGTAATTTCTTTATTCCACCATAATTCCTGAACGGCTTAACAGATTTTGATGTGAGAGGTATTGTTAGATTCCTTGCATTAGCCCGAATGACATAGGCTATGTAAGATGTCAGTCGTGTTTTTTATTTTTAAATAATTAGCTTGTGTTGGAGATTATTAGCCCGGGAAGTAGTGTCATGACGTGCAAATTTTGGTATCGGAAGAATTCACTTGGAACAGGTGTTATATACATGAAATTAAGCTAATTTAGCCCGGTAGCCATCCACCCCCCCTTGGTGGGTAGGTAGGGGGGGCATTCAAAGGTACACGCCGCCGCGCTTTAGTTAAAAAATCATATCAGCTTCTATTTACCTACCAACTCGAGTTTGGTGTCATTTTTAGTAAATCAGGCATGAGGAATTCATTTTTGAGACATTTAGTAGGTATATAGTTTGATAGAAAAAAAGGAAAATATTAACGAAAATATCAAAATCGGTTTGTTATTTTTTTTATTCAACTGTCAATATTTTTGAAAATCCTGAATTTTGTGCAAATAAAAAAATACTATATTAAACAATATTTATCTAGCTTTTAAAAAATATATACTTTCAAATATATAGTTATCATAGATCTTTCTGAAAAAAATCGGACATAGTACGCGGCGGTGGCAAGGATCTTTTTCAATCGTCTTCTAGTCTCTCATCCTTTTGTAACCATATTAATTTGGTTTTATAAGCAAAATATACAGAATATGTACTTTACTTAGTTATTGACTGTCTCTTGTGGTCTGATGAATAAATAATAGTTTTTTTAGGGTTCCGAAGTAAACATGAAACCCTTATAGTTTCGTCATGTCTGTCCGTTTGGCTGTCCGTCTGTCTGTCCGAGGCTTAGCTCAGAGATTATTAATGCTATTAAGTTAAAATTTGGTATAGATATACATATTAATTACGCGGATAGAAATGGAGAATAAAATCATGAAAAAAAAATTTTTTTAGGGCGGCTCCCCTACATCTAAAGTGGGGATGATTTTTTTAAATCTCGATTATATCATCGTGTGGGGCATCATTTGATAGGTTTTTCAAAATATTATGAGTGTGTGAACATCATATTTTGATTTAGGGATCCGTTTGTGAAATATTTGACTTTAAAGTGAAAAAATTTGTTAATGTGGTGAAAATTTTTCGCATACCGCTTCACTTCTCGACAGTCGAGCAGTGAAGCGGCATGTGGGACTTGTGCCACTAAAAACACGCACCGGGTATCAGATACAGGAACCTGCCAAAACAGCCATGCTGCCGATCTAACCACTGGGAATGAACTGGTCGGATAGCATCTTTCTTCCCATTCATTTACAGCTTCCAAGTGGATACTTGCTATATATATGTAGCCACTTCCCTCGGTGTTTTATTGTGACCTAGGGCGCGATTTTCTTTACGCCATAAAAAAGCCCCAGAAAGAATTTTGGCCTCTAGATCCCATGGCAATTACCCAACAAGAATACAAGCAGCGTCTGCAGAAACTGTGCGATATCCTTGTATTGTACGGGAACCCATCACTTTATCGCAATTTACTTCAACGATTTTCATGTCCCATAAAACCATTCGCAGATGTTTTAATACAATATGTAACAAATCCTTAAATCTGTTTACATTGAAATTTCATTTACACGATAATTCATTACGTACAAATACAGTCTATCGTTATTTCTTTTCATATTTTATGTATTTTATCGAAATAATGGAACATCAAAGTTTTGTTACCCATAATTTTATTTCCATGTAAGTTTCAGTTTGCAATATATTTGAAACATCAAATATTATATATTATGTTACCCTATATGGATTAATCTGGTTGTATTGTATTGATCAACAGTAAATTTATAATTATAAATGGATCACAAATCCGACTCAGAGCACCCCGACTCCACGTGGCTCAACTTTGTCATATACTAGAGTGTTATTCCTTCGCGCGGAACCAGAAGGGTCGCGAAGGAGGTCCTGAGAAAATGAGGGCACGAGGCTGAAGCGAAGCGAGGGGGGGAGGTGGCGAGCGAAGCGAACCGGCGACCTCTCGAGCGGAGCGAGGTTGAGTGCCCGAATGAATCGAAGGGCCGACATAGCGAGTCTTCTGGTGGAGCCACCCAGAAATACTTGCTTGCTGCATGCCTGCTTGCATGCTTGCTTGTATGTGTAATGTATGTGTTTAGGAGGTACCGCTATAATAAATAGTGTGGGTATGTATCTGATTTCGTCCAGCCAGTCTGGAAATAAATCGGCTACGAGCAATACGTGTTTACTTTGTTCTCCTCTATATATACCTAGCTAGCAGTGGCCTATAGTGTAGTAGCTACAGATTTAACAGTGGCGACGAATTTTCTGACCTACGTGAAGTTCATAAACATTTAGTAAAATGTCTGTTGGTAAAATAGCGGAATTCAATGTGCGGTCGGACAATTGGCGGTTATACGTGGAACGTCTCGAACAATATTTCTTAGTGAATAAAATATCCAACGAACTAAAAGTACCGACATTAATCACAGTAATTGGATTAGAGTGCTATGGGCTGTTGGTAGATTTGTGTACGCCGAACAAGCCGTCATCGAAGACATTTGAGGAATTGACAAAAGTATTAGAACGACATCTGCAGCCTAAACCTAGTATCCTCGCGGAACGGTATAAGTTTAGACAGAGGAAACAGTTGAGCGGAGAAACAATGGCGGATTACGTGGCGGCGTTAAAGAAATTATCAAAGACATGTGAATTTGGGAGCTGGCTAGAGGATAGTCTGAGAGATCAATTGGTGTGCGGTATTCAGTGTGAAGTGATTCGTCAACGATTGTTTCAAGAAGACAAGCTTGACTTCGCAAAGGCATATCGGCTAGCTGTCAGTATGGAGGCGGCCGAAAAGAATGCAGCAGCCGTGGATAGTCATGTGGAGGCGACGAGTGCGGGAGCGGGGGTCGTGACGTGCCAAGCGGTGGCTGCGTGGCGTTCGGGAGCGGCGGCTGCGCGCTCCGGCTCGGCGGCGACCGCGGCGCGGTACCGTCCCACCGCGATGGCGCGAACCGGCTCGGGAGTGGCGGCTGTGCGTGCGGGGCCGGCGACAACAGCGAGGGCAGCTCGCGGGCAGCTAGCGTCTCGATGTCGGGCTTGTGGCGGACAGCACGACCAGGCACAGTGCAAGTTCGCAAGCTACGTGTGCAGAGTGTGTAATCAGCAAGGGCACTTGCGTCGCGTATGCCCTAAGATGAGAGGACATCACAACGTCGACGCGACGACGGTGGTGGCGGAAGACGGGGCCATAGATAGTGAAGGCAGTGACGAGGTAATGACGATCGAAATAAATCAAATAGCATTAGATTTATGTAAACCATTTGTAGTAACATTAAAGGTACAGGGAAGGTGTATCAATATGGAATGCGACACTGGCAGTGCAGTGTCGTGTATAAGCCATGAGTTTTACAGTAAATATTTAAATAATTTGGAGCTTCAAGATTGTAAATTAGTCTTAAGATATTACACGGGAGAACTTGTAAGGCCGGCGGGATTAATAAGACCGTTAGTTAAATACGGCGCGATGGAAAAATATCTGGATTTGTACGTAGTTCATGATGCTAAGACGGCGTTATTAGGCAGGCAGTGGTTATTGGAATTAAATTTAAAATTACCTCAACTAGGAATTGCAGTAAACAATGTAACGAATGAAAGTTTTAATTTGTCTAACTTTAGTTCCAGATACTCTGAGGTTTTTGCTGACGGTTTGGGACGGTTCACGGGCGGCACGGTGAGCATTCACGTGCGCGCGGATGCGCGGCCGGTATTTATGCCCGCTGGCGTACGCGCTGCGCGAGCCCGTGGAGCGCGCGCTCGCGCAGATGGTAAGCGACGGCGTCCTCACTCCCGTGGACCGCTCGGACTGGGCCACGCCGATAGTGCCGGTCATGAAGAAGGACGGTAATATTCGGATTTGCGCTGACTACAAATTAACATTGAACAAGGTAATCGAGATTGACCGTTACCCGCTTCCCCGCGTAGAAGATCTGTTAGCTCGTTTGCACGGTGGCGAAAAATTTAGCAAAATTGACCTTTCTCAGGCGTACGCTCAATTTGAGCTGGACGAAAGTAAGAAATACACGGTGGTGAACACGCACAAAGGTCTTTACATGTACAATCGTTTAGTATTTGGCCTATCTTCTAGCCCTGGGATTTTCCAAAAACGTTTGGAACAATTGTTTGCAGATTTGCCTCATGTAGGGGTATTTTTGGACGATATTATAATTACGGGTCTAAATAATCGCCAGCATATGGATAATTTGCACAAAGTTTTTGAAAGATTAAAACGTAGCGGTCTTAGAGTAAAAAAAGAGAAATGTGCATTTTTCCAAGAATCTATTGTTTATTTAGGTCATGTAATAAGTAAAAAAGGTATAGAAACTTGTCCAGATAAAGTCGAGGCAATATTAAACACACCAGCTCCGACTACAGTGTCTGAAGTTAGATCATTTTTGGGTATGGTAATGTATTATGCTAAATTCATCAAAAACGTTAGTACAATATTATCACCATTGTACAGTTTACTAAGAGCGAATGTAAAATATGTATGGAGTGATGAATGTGAGACTGCTTTCAATATTATTAAAGAACGTCTGAGTTCAAGTGAAGTATTTGTGCATTATTCCGCGGAGTTACCGCTGATACTGACGGCAGACGCGAGCGGCGTCGGCGTGGGAGCCGTCATCTCGCACGACACGCCCGACGGCGAGCGGCCCATCGCGTATGCATCGCGGTCGCTAACGGCGGCTGAGCGAGCCTACTCACAGATAGATAGGGAAGCTTTAGGTATAATATATGGAATCAGAAAATTTCATCAATATCTTTATGGCCGGCGGTTCGTATTGAGAACAGACCATAAACCATTAACTTACATTTTTGGTAATAAAACAGGCATTCCGATAATGGCAGCATCACGCTTGCAAAGGTGGGCGGTGCTATTGTCGGGATACAATTATGAAATCGAGTACGTATCGTCACATAAAAATTGTGCGGACGCATTGTCGCGGCTACCGCAAACCGGTTCTAAAAGTAACCAGGAAAGTAAAGAGGTGACTTATTTAAATTTCGTGGAGCCGTTCCTACCCGTAACAAACGAGGACGTCAGAAAAGCGACTAGTAAGGATACGGTACTGAGTAAAATTTTGTTATACGTGCAATCTGGTTGGCCGTTGTCTTGTACAGAAGATGAATTCAAATCTTATTACAGTAAACGGAATGAGTTGTATCTAGATCGCGGTTGTTTAATGTGGGGCTATAGAATAATAATTCCGTTAACTTTGCGCAAGTTAATATTAAAGCAATTACACACGGGCCATTTGGGTATGGTAAAAACTAAGTCGTTAGCCCGGAGTTTTGTATGGTGGCCCGGCATAGACGCCGACATGGAAGCCGAGTGTCAGCTCTGTGCTACGTGTGCAGCCGAGGCACAAGCACCAGCACACTCTCCGCCTAGCCCATGGACATATGACCTGCGTCCCTGGAGTAGGATCCACATAGACTTTTTAGGCCCCCTAAACGGAAAAAATGTTTTTCGTATTAATTGACTCCAGTACGAAATGGATAGAAATTTTCGAAATGGCTAAGACAAATGCAGCATCTGTCATTAAAGTTATGAGGGCCACTTTCGCACGTTTTGGGTTACCTACGGAGGTAGTATCAGATCAGGGACCTGCCTTCACTAGCGTGGAGTTGAAGGACTTTTTAACAAAAAATGGTATTCGTCAATTTTTTTCGCCAGTCTATCACCCATCGTCGAATGGAGCTGCGGAGAACGCAGTGAAACTGTGCAAACGAGCTATAAAGAAAGCAGTTAGGGACTCAGTCGATGTGGATGCGGCACTCCAAACATTCCTGTTAGCATACCGTAATAGCGTGCATAGTACTACTGGCGAGACCCCGGCCATGTTGCTACAGCGTCGAGGGTTACGATCGCGGCTGGATATGCTGCGGGGCGAGCGCCCGCGAGGATCGGGTGCACGACACGCAGGCGCGGCAGGTGCTGGGCGCGGGTGGAACACCTCGCGCACTACAGCCCGGAGAAGCAGTGTTAGCTAGAGGGTTTAGTGGCAGGGATAAATGGTTAAATGGTACTGTAGTAGCAAGTGAAGGGTCTAGGAGGTATGTGATAGAAAATGGTAACGGTCAACAGTTTCATAGGCACATTGATCAAATAAGGCGCAAATCCCGATATTCTGTAGCGGAGTGTCCACGGCCGGAGCCGGATGAGGAAGTCGTCGCGCCGTCTGGTAACGACACTAATAGAGAGCACGAGGAACCAAGTATCAATAGGGAGGATAAGGGCTCTGTAGTCAAGCACTCTAAAGATAAAAGTTTGACTGTTGAACAGGTAAAGGATAATCCTATTGGTACCGGGTCCCTCCACTCGTGCATCCCCGGAGCCGAACCGTTCCAAACGTGTAACCAAACCAGCAATGAGATACGGAAAAGATTACTGATTGTTATCTTTATATTATCTTGTATCCTTGTATAGATTATCTTTTATATATTGAGCATGTTGTATTTGTAAACATTAAAATATATGTATAATATATATTTTTTGGATTTAATGTTAAGGTATAGATTAAGTGGGGGAGGTGTAATGTATGTGTTTAGGAGGTACCGCTATAATAAATAGTGTGGGTATGTATCTGATTTCGTCCAGCCAGTCTGGAAATAAATCGGCTACGAGCAATACGTGTTTACTTTGTTCTCCTCTATATATACCTAGCTAGCAGTGGCCTATAGTGTAGTAGCTACAGATTTAACAGTATGCTTGCTGCATGCCTGCTTGCATGCCTGCTTGCATGTTTGCTGCATGCTTGCTGCATGCTTGCTGCATGCCTGCTGCATGCTTGCTGTATGCCTGCTACATGCTTGCTGCATGCTTGCAGCATGCAACAGCATGCTTGCTGATGCTTGCTGCTTGCTTGTTGTGCTTGCTTGCTTGCTGCATGCCTGCTTGCATGCTGCATGCTTGCTTGCATGTTGCATGCTGCATGCTTGCTTGCATGCGGCATGCTTGCTTGCATGCTGCAGGCTTTCTTGCATGCTGTATGCTTGCTTGCATGCTGCACGCTTTAGTTCACATGCCTAATGTAACTTTCTTTTACTTCTCGACATTTATCAAACACAAATCCATCAATGTTTAATTTTAGTCCCCCCCCTATTAGATTTAAATACTTTGTAATAATTATCAGAAATTATTATAACAGAAATAATTAGGTGTTACAATTTTGTGCTTAATTGCTTTGTACGAAATATTAATTAGTATTTGTGAATATTAGAAATAATCAATTATTAGGCCTAATGACTTATTTGAAAAGTAAATATACGGCGATAAAAACTTAGGCGAATCAAAAATAGGCTAAACTAAATTAGAATTCATAATAATGTACGAAACAATGTTGTACTAAAAGTTTGTGCACCAAACTACATTAGGAGTACAAAAAATTAGGGGAAACAATAGAGACCCGGTGAAAATGCTATGTGAAAATGCCTTCGCATACCGCTTCACTTCTCGACAGTCGAGCAGTGAAGCGGCATGTGGGACTTGGTCCCACTAAAAACACCCCGGTGCCTCTACATACCAATACTGAAGAGGTGGGAACGGTGGAGTTACCACCAATCTTCCACACTCTCCAGCCACGGCAGTGACCTTCAAAGGTCACCCTGCTTCGAGTATAATTACTCCGCCTGCCTTAAATAATAGCCTCTTAAAAACGTGGACGATGGACCGATTACCAGGTCCATCGCCAGCCATTATCAGGGGGACATAAGATGGGCATAGGCCCTTCTTCTCCGGCCCGGCCGACAGAGGTTCTCGTTGTCGCTCTGCCTCTTCTTTCTTTGACATTACAGTCTCGCTGAATATCTATGCTTTATTGTGACCTAGGGCGCGATTTTCTTCATGCCATAAAAAAGCCCCAGAAAGAATTTTTGCCTCTAGATCCCATGGCAAGGGACCCAACAAGAATACAAGCAGCGGCCTGCAGAAACTGTGCGATATCCTCGTATTGTACAGATAGCCCTTTGGGTTTTTTAAAATCATCTGCGCATACTAGGGCTCCATATAATACCAGCGACCGTACGACACCACGTACGTACGGGGGGGGGGGGGTGGATGGCTACCGGGCTAAATTAGCTTAACTTCATGTATATAACACCTGTGCCAAGTGAATTCTTCCGATACCAAAATTTGCAGGTTCCATACATTGGATGACACTACTTCCCGGGCTATATCACGCGCACTCGGCAAGTAGTCGAATGGCGGCCATCATGCTCTTGTACTTTTTCCAGAAGGAAAATGACTGTAGTGGCCTATGCAGTGGTATTTAAACTGAGTTTCCTTGATTTCAGAAAATTCTCAGTTTCTTGGGTTTTTGGAAAATTTTCCGTTTTCGGGAATATTTCCGTGTCAAAAACCTTTTTGCGCTTCTTCTTTGAAAATTTCGAGAACGGCACATCACTATCAGTGTTGCCAAGTGATGCGTACGTAAATTCCTCAGACAACGTTGGCCACACAGCAAAGATGTGTCAGATACTGAGGTCAGATCATGGAAGTAATAAGAACCTTTGTACAAAAGTACTTACTACTTCCATGGGTCAGATAGGTAGTCAATTGTCAGCTGGTTTTGACATTGATTGATTAAAAATTTCATATTTCGTTTGGCGCCTTTTCCAGTAAAAGTTGTTGTGTAGTGTTGTGGTTGTGAGACTGATTTTACGTCGGTGTTGAATATTTTTGTGTTTTTTTGGAATTATCACTAGTAAAAATGTGCTAGGTACCTAAAGTGTGTCACACTCTGTGTAAAATTAATTTAATTCCTACGTAAGCGTTTCCTTTCTTTTGTTGACAAAAATGGATGAATGTGATGAATTATCACAGCTAGAAGAATTGCTTTGTGCAGATTTAAATGAGAATTGTAATGAAAATTCTAAAACCGTGCAAGAAATTGATATTTTCAGCAAAATCGACACTGAAGATAGTACGTCACAAGTGGATAGTGCTCCTCCAAAAACATCGGTTATTCATAATGGAGACACAGATTCCTCAGACGATGAAGAAAGGCGGAACTATACGGAACGAAAGTACAACGATTATGGATCAGAAATCAAGAAAGCGTTGGACAATAGTGAACATGAACAAAAGGATAAGTTAGTGGACTTCGAGACGAGGTTACGTCAAGCCAACATAGATGCTAAGGTAGCACGTAACAGATCTTTCCTCAAAAAGCCGGAACCTGCACCTGAACAAAAGAAAAACACTTTCTGTGTTCCTGATACAAAGTCAAAACAAGCAACAGATGTTTACACTGATCCAGTATTTGGTCTCAGAATAACTAAACCTCTGATATCAAGTACTGCACTTTTAGACCGTATGCAAGGTAGAGAAGCAGTTAACATGTTAAGAGTTAAAAGATATGTTGAAAATGAAGATTTAAAAAAAGATTGGGTGATCGCTGGAGTCATTGTAAAAAAAAGTGCAGCAAAAAAGTCCCAGAAAGGTAACCAATTCATAATATGGACATTGAGTGACTTGAAAGATGACATGAAGACTATATCAATGTTTTTATTTAGAAAGGCTTATAATGAATTGTGGAAAACAATGGAGGGCACTGTTGTAGCTGTCTTAAATCCCAATGTTTTAGATCGATCTCAAAATAGCCAAGATCAGGCTTGTCTTAGCGTAGAAAATCCTGATCGAGTTATGATACTAGGACAGTCAAAAGATTTAGGTATATGCAAGAGCAAGAAGAAAAATGGGGAGCCATGCACAGCTTTTGTAAATTTAAGTAAATGTGAACATTGTATTTATCATGTGAAACAAGAATATCAAAAGTTCTCGAAAAGACAGGAGCTTCAGTCATCTACAATGGGCAAAGGGCTAGTGAATTTGCAGAGCAAAGTATTGGGAAAGAGTACAGTGATTTATGGTGGGAAAGCATATTCAGCTTTGCCATCTGGAAATCAGAAGAAAGTCAAAGAAAGGGATCAAAATAGATTGATGTCACTTAGTGATTATTATAAATCAGAAGGTGATAGCTTGATGATGAATAAAGCACCACTTGGGGCTGGGCCCTTCAAGAAATCGGAAATCTTGCACAGTCCTACAACACAAAGAACAACTGACTCTGAAAGGCTGAACAGACTGACTGGTTTGAATTCCAGCCCACAAAGTTCCAAGACAGCAAGTACAAGTTTAGCTGAAAAAAGTTAAGCTTGTTCACCTAAACTTGGCAGAGGATTCAGTTTGAAAGGAAGTGGGGACATTGATTTAAGTATATCTTATGGACAAAAGACAGCTGCTAAGGCCAAGGAGAATGCAATAAAGCTTATTCAACAGAGTGGAGGTATTAAAAAAATAGATCCAAATAATATAAAAGGGACAGAATCTGGAAAGAAAAGGGCATTAGAAAAGTTAAATAACTCTGGCAGTGAAGAAAATGACAGTAAAAGAGTGAAGCCTAATGAAGAAAGTATTAAAAAACCTAAGGCTGTCATGTCAGAAAGGTTTAAAAAGATTCTAGAAGCAACATCAGCTCATCAAAATTTGATTGAACAGCATGATGATGATGAGCAAGAGAAATATTTCAATAAACTCGAAAAGAAGGAAGCTATGGAGGAGAAGATGTTGAATACCTTCAAACTGGCCTGCAAGGCAGTAAGGTGTGTGAAATGTAAGTACACAGCATTTTCTGCAGCACAGTTGTGTAAAGATGAGAGACATCCTCTGAAAGTGTTGGATACTTTCAAGAGATTCTTCAAATGTGCTGATTGTAACAACAGGACTGTTTCACTCGAAGTGATTCCATTACATTCTTGTAGCAACTGTAGTAGCTCACGTTGGGTCAAAGCCCCAATGCTCAGAGAAAAGAAATTGGAGTCATTATCCGAAGGCCTCTCAATCAGAGGTGAAGAAGAGACATTTATTGGTGGACAAATCAATAAAGGGAAGAACATCAATTTGTTAGTCCCTGATGGTTAATTAGGTTTAAAGTATTATAAAAGATTTTGACTTGACTGACATTTTATAACTAATTTATAACTTTATTTTAATATGTGCATGAAGGTTTATAATAAAAATCATTATAAAAATAAAGCATAATATAATTTTATTATGAAACTTCCAGTCAATAACACTGAACCATTCCATAAAACACAAAGTGTCTTCGATTTAAATACAAGATCCATTACAATAACCTTGTCGAGCAGAATAATTGAGGGCTTTATATTTTTTACACAGCCTTTTACAATAAATTACTACATGTTACAAAACTGATCAGTGGAGCTAACAATAACATGTGACACCAATGTATTGTGGTACACAAATGTATTTACAAACATATTCTGGGCAGTGGTTTAGTCATGGAAAAAGTTCTGACATGTAAAAAATAAATTCAGAACTTGTAAAATCCTAAAAACTAAGTTAAATCTACATGGGAAACAATAAAAACAATATATAATAAACAAAACCAATATTTTATTCAACAGAAACTCATTGAAAATAACATAATCATAACCTCGATGTCTTGACAACTTGTATAAAATATGGGCTGTTCATTATTTATAACATTATTCATTTATTTTATTATGTCAGAGAAAACTAAAATTGATTTTGAGTGAGAATTGACGAAGCTTGACAAATATCGTGCAATAAATGTAAAAGACTTTCTTTTGACCATTTATATAAAAAAAAAAAAATGTGCTGTGCCTTCAAAAACACGAGTGCTTAGTATAATTTTTAATAGTGAACAAGAATAATAGCGCAACGACCAGGCGCGATTAGGCACTTTACAACATTCATTATATCATTCATTCAGTTTATTATTCCCTGTCCTTGGGTCTTCAAACTCAGGATCACCTTACGTCAACAATTTCTTGTACATGTGCTACAGAAAAAAAAATCTCGAAACTGTGATTTTCGATTTTGAGTTTGAATATACAGTGTACTGCCATGATAATCTTAAAGCAAAAAATAACAACCAATTTCAAACAGGCAATACCATTCACATTTAGTCGCGGAATGCGCGAATTATTTCCATTCATATTTGAAGTGTTTCCGGAGTACAAAGATTGTGGCAGCAATTGCAATCAAACTAAAACTTTACATAGCAGCATTATCAAAACGCCACCACATCCATTATAATCCTTAGTGGCTTTTATTATACATCAATAAAAAAGGACACTAAAACTAATACAAAAGGTACTTGGAAATGACGGCTCCCATATCTATCATGAAAATAAATTCTCATTAAGGGAACACGCATCAAAACTCAGGGCTTTATTTCTGAGACTAAAAAATTCGTCGGCGTTTCCACGCGTGCGCTCGAAAAGTAACCAGAACCACTGCCCTAGGGGTGCGTTCGTTGAGTAATCCAGTAAAAAACATATAAAACAGGCCGCGCGGCCATCATTCCCACTCGGTAGTGGCGGGCGGCTTGGGCGTAAGATCGTACAGCACGCGGGAGATGCCGGGCACGCCCAGTACGTCCTTCCGCATCCGGTCTAATACCTATAAACAATTTTTTGACATCAATAATAGGGTAGTTCACTAATATGAAATCTAATATATTTTTGTTGTGCAACTAATGGAGCTTTAAATAATAAGGAAATCGAGTTTAATATTATTAGTTTAATTACTATATTAAGATTAATTGAGAAATAAATTCAAGAAATATAAAGACCTATACGAGAATAATAATTGGAAAAGACATGATGATAATGTGACGAGTGCACACTTTCATACAAGGTTTTATCTACAAACAATTACCATATCTACAAATCAACGATAGGACACATTCCGAGATAACAGAACCACTAAACGATGTCAATCTCGAATGTGGTGATCGTCACAACAATATCAATTTTATTGTTTAAAAAACTGCATAATTTTATATAGATTACAGGCAAAGAAATCTGAACTTTCGGTAAATATACTTAAAGATGTTTTTCCTACTCCGACATTAAATCAGAATGTTTATTTGCCAGAAAACAGTACAACGTGCAAAAAATACAATTAAAATATAAATTCTTAAATTCACTTTACAAAATGTCACATTGAAAATTTATCGAAATAAATAATGTCAAAAATATCAAATTATGTATGATCAAAATATTCTTTAATGGTATAAAAACATTTACCCAATAGCCATTACTAGTGAATCATCAGTAGATACTCACGTCCTGCGGCATAGCGTCGGAGCCAGGTATGGCGGGCACGCCGGTCATGAAGTCGGACGTGATGAAGGGACGCAGCACGACGGACCGTTGGCAGGACGTCGCACGGACGGCAGCGTCTCAGACACTAGTGAATCATCAGTAGATACTCACGTCCTGCGGCATAGCGTCGGAGCCAGGTATGGCGGGCACGCCGGTCATGAAGTCGGACGTGATGAAGGGACGCAGCACGACGGACCGTTGGCAGGACGTCGCACGGACGGCAGCGTCTCAGACACTAGTGAATCATCAGTAGATACTCACGTCCTGCGGCATAGCGTCGGAGCCAGGTATGGCGGGCACGCCGGTCATGAAGTCGGACGTGATGAAGGGACGCAGCACGACGGACCGTTGGCAGGACGTCGCACGGACGGCAGCGTCTCAGACACTAGTGAATCATCAGTAGATACTCACGTCCTGCGGCATAGCGTCGGAGCCAGGTATGGCGGGCACGCCGGTCATGAAGTCGGACGTGATGAAGGGACGCAGCACGACGGACCGTTGGCAGGACGTCGCACGGACGGCAGCGTCTCAGACACTAGTGAATCATCAGTAGATACTCACGTTCTGCGGCATAGCGTCGGAGCCAGGTATGGCGGGCACGCCGGTCATGAAGTCGGACGTGATGAAGGGACGCAGCACGACGGACCGTTGGCAGGACGTCGCACGGACGGCAGCGTCTCAGACACTAGTGAATCATCAGTAGATACTCACGTCCTGCGGCATAGCGTCGGAGCCAGGTATGGCGGGCACGCCGGTCATGAAGTCGGACGTGATGAAGGGACGCAGCACGACGGACCGTTGGCAGGACGTCGCACGGACGGCAGCGTCTCAGACACTAGTGAATCATCAGTAGATACTCACGTCCTGCGGCATAGCGTCGGAGCCAGGTATGGCGGGCACGCCGGTCATGAAGTCGGACGTGATGAAGGGACGCAGCACGACGGACCGTTGGCAGGACGTCGCACGGACGGCAGCGTCTCAGACACTAGTGAATCATCAGTAGATACTCACGTCCTGCGGCATAGCGTCGGAGCCAGGTATGGCGGGCACGCCGGTCATGAAGTCGGACGTGATGAAGGGACGCAGCACGACGGACCGTTGGCAGGACGTCGCACGGACGGCAGCGTCTCAGACACTAGTGAATCATCAGTAGATACTCACGTCCTGCGGCATAGCGTCGGAGCCAGGTATGGCGGGCACGCCGGTCATGAAGTCGGACGTGATGAAGGGACGCAGCACGACGGACCGTTGGCAGGACGTCGCACGGACGGCAGCGTCTCAGACACTAGTGAATCATCAGTAGATACTCACGTCCTGCGGCATAGCGTCGGAGCCAGGTATGGCGGGCACGCCGGTCATGAAGTCGGACGTGATGAAGGGACGCAGCACGACGGACCGTTGGCAGGACGTCGCACGGACGGCAGCGTCTCAGACACTAGTGAATCATCAGTAGATACTCACGTCCTGCGGCATAGCGTCGGAGCCAGGTATGGCGGGCACGCCGGTCATGAAGTCGGACGTGATGAAGGGACGCAGCACGACGGACCGTTGGCAGGACGTCGCACGGACGGCAGCGTCTCAGACACTAGTGAATCATCAGTAGATACTCACGTCCTGCGGCATAGCGTCGGAGCCAGGTATGGCGGGCACGCCGGTCATGAAGTCGGACGTGATGAAGGGACGCAGCACGACGGACCGTTGGCAGGACGTCGCACGGACGGCAGCGTCTCAGACACTAGTGAATCATCAGTAGATACTCACGTCCTGCGGCATAGCGTCGGAGCCAGGTATGGCGGGCACGCCGGTCATGAAGTCGGACGTGATGAAGGGACGCAGCACGACGGACCGTTGGCAGGACGTCGCACGGACGGCAGCGTCTCAGACACTAGTGAATCATCAGTAGATACTCACGTCCTGCGGCATAGCGTCGGAGCCAGGTATGGCGGGCACGCCGGTCATGAAGTCGGACGTGATGAAGGGACGCAGCACGACGGACCGTTGGCAGGACGCCGCACGGACGGCAGCGTCGCGGTCGAAGTGTATCGGGATTAGGACTACGGGCATTTGTGCTATGCGGTTCATTATGCCGCTTGAGATCAACACCTGGGGAAATAATATTGAATTACAGCTGTTTTCGTGTGGTGAATGAAAGCCATTACGGGCGGCTAGTCCGAATCATATAGAATGGCGGTTTTGAACGTAGTGATAAGTCGCGTCGCAGTAAAGAATTGTAGATGTCAGCGGGGCGGCTGTTCAGAACTAAACCACAAGAATAGGAATATTAGTTATTTCCCATTTCCTAATTATTTAAAAATGAACCTTATATTCCGACAAATAAGGTTAATTTTTAAGTTAATCATATTCCAATTCGTCAGTGTGACCGTTTTAGACCCCCTGAGCGCCCCACAGTGAATCGCGTAGAACAACCTAGCCGTGAAAAATTATTTTGGCGTATTAAACAGCTCTTATTAGTTAATTACATTATATTTAGCTTTTATAGATAGCTATTGACGTATTTTAATGTTGGGAATGAGTAAAAAAGAAACATTGGTACTTAAATACCGATGTAATTAAAATGATAGTTGAATAACAGTGAGGGAATCATTCACTAATCATCATAATTACTATAAATAAGTAAAGCAGACAGGTATAAAGTTTAAACAATGAAACAGATTGTGTTCAAAAATATTTTTTTAATTAAATTTACGTCATTAAAAACTTTAGCTCAAAAGAAACTGAAAGTAGTACATAGTTTATTCATCTTCATCTGATTCGGTACAGAACAGACTCATGTATCTGGGTCGTGATAGCAATCCTGCTCTGCTGTCATCTGTTGCTCAATTTATGTAGCTGGGAGTGATACTGGGTTGAAAAGTTGTGATTTTGGATAAAATAGGTCTGATATTTTTGCAAAGGGCTTCGTGATACATCGATTACTGGATCAGAGGAAAGCAAGAGCATGTTCAGAAGATCCCTATTGGTTTGAATCTTAAATCTTTTACATGTATTCGAAATCCTAAAACGCCGACAATCTTTATTCCTACACTCCTGAGCTTCTTCAGAAAACTGGCTAATTGAGAGAAATCACGATCCTATGACATCTCTTTCGTGATGTAAAGTTTTTCTGGTCTGCCAGGAGTCTTAGTAATTTCAGATTCGTCTGCAGAATCCTCACAACCTAAAGCAGTGAAGTTAATAACTTCGCCCTCCAGCCACTCCTTCTACTTCAACATAAATCTTAGAAAAAATACCATTAATTTCACTTATATCATTTTTCTCTCACATAATCAAGACAAGAAGTGACCAATTAAGTAATGTTGAAGGCATCAAGTATTTTAGTATAAATAATATTTACTGTCTTTGTGTGATCAACAAAATTTAAATTTTTTCTCAATTTTCGATTTAATACTATGCAAATATGTACTCTTGCAAGATTTGAGATCCTATTTATGAATAATAAAGCATAAAATAGCTTTATTGCGATTATTTTGGCTGTAGATTTCATGTAATTCAAAGAATTCCGTTCGGGCCAAAAAATACATCCTATCTAAAAAAAATAAAAAAAATATGATGCAAAGTCGTGTGAAATGTACTGACATAAAAAAATGAAAGTATATAACATAAGCTTTCATTTGTGGTAGAAATTGTAATGACACTTTGGTATACTCATAATTAGATTGTCTAAAATATATAAGAAAATTGACTTATTTCGTAAAAAAAGAAAACACCATTTTTCAACTCTCATAAACAAAATTATAACTAGTTAACGGGTTAAATAAAAATAGTATCAATAAGTACACACCTTCAAAACTGTCTCTCATTTTTATCAAAATTTTTGGACACTCAAAAATATAAATAATAAATGTTCCCATAAGATGCGTCGAATCCAAATTGATGACATGTTTAATGCAGTTTTGTTTATATACCCACTTTGAGCGCTCATAACTCGGTGGTGATAGAAGTTAGGTGATTAGTAAATACATTTTTTTAATCAGTGGACTATCAGGAATCATAATTGAGATGTCATTGACCGCAGTATTGGGTTGACTTTTTCGCGGCTAAATTGGGCAAACAGTTCACTGTGCGCCCTGGAGCAGTTAGATCAGATCCAGTCTTCTTTTTTTCACACATTTTAATATTTATCAGTTAGCTCCACACTAGGCAGCAATACTTATATAACTACTAGCTGTTCCCGGGGCTTCGCTCCAGTGGGAATTTCGGGTTAAAATTACCCTATGTCCTTTTCAGTACTCCTAACTATGTATATGCGAAATTTCAGAAAGATTAGTTAAGTAGATAAAGCGTGAAGAGGTAACATACAAATAAACAAACATGCTCACTATCGCATTTCTAATATTAGTTGGAATTTAAATAAATAAGATCATACCTGTGTGGCAAGATCATCAGCTTGACGTAACGTAGAAATAACTTGTTGTGTGAGGAAGGTGGGCGTGATGTCTGTCACTTGCTCTTTGATCAGACCGCCGAACGCGTAACAAACCCTGGAATCAAGCTAATTATTAAAAAATATACATCGTAGACCTCATGTCTGTCCTCGGACAAAATTGTGGTCATGAGCAAACCCATCTTTAATAAAAAACACGACTGACAACTCACATAGTCTATGTCACTCGGAGGAATGCAAGGAATCTAAATATACCTCTCACATCAAAATCTTTTAAGCCGTTCCGGACTTATGGTGGAATAAAGAAATTTACATACATAGATGAACCCTGAAAACATAACACTCCTTTTTTGGTCAGTCATGTGAAATAATAAAATGGGACTGATACCAATAAAAAATAAATAAAAAACACGACTGACAACTCACATAGCCTATGTCACTCGGAGTAATGCAAGGAATCTAAATATACCTCTCACATCAAAATTTGTTAAGCCGTTCAGGACTTGTGGTGGAATGAAGAAACTTAAAGTCCATTTATTCATAATTGTCCTATTATGTAAACAATCTTACCATGTCTTTTTATGATTTTAAAACAATATAAATTAGAATAGACTTTTAGGAAATTACTTTCGTGGTTAATAATGTTTTACTTTAGAATGTTAAGGTTTGAACTGATATATGGTTTATTTTCAACAAAATTCACCAAAAGTACCGTGAAGATTGTTTACATAATAGAACAATTAAGAAAAAATGAAGTTTAAGTGCTGGCATTTGGAGGAATATTTGTTTTATTTTACCTGTTGACATTATGGCAGACCCTAGGGATCATCTTGGCGAGGTAGGCCATGTCCTTCCAGTCTGGAGGATATCGTTCCGTCGACAGCGCCACAGCGTAGCTGTACGTCCGTCCGTCACCTGTCCAAATATCTACAAATATCAATACATATAATAAAATCTGTAACTGGTCTGTGTACTATGTACAGAACATAGGAGATTTTTAAGAAAAAATCTATGAGGCCAATAGAATATACAATAGTCTTCATGGGGCCAATAGAAGCCAAACCCATTTTTTTTTAAGAAATTTTTGTCTGTGTCTTTCTGTTTGTATGTTTGTACGTGCAACACGCAAAAACTACTGGGCCAAATTTGATGCGGTTTTCACTATTTTATTGTTAAAGGTTTGTACACTAGCTTGAAAGACAATGCATAAATTATGATAAGCATAATCTGAAGGTGCATCCAGGATCGGCTCCCAACGAGGGAACTCCTCAACGCTTAACTGCACGAACATAAAATTTTGGTTACATATTTGATCCCCCTTTTAGATTTATGAAACAATATAATTATGTAATTGCCTGTGACGACCAAATTTCAATAAAGTATTTATTTTTGCCTTATGACACATAATATAAGTACTACGTACAGAACGGAAGCTACCTTCCCTTTCCGCAATATGGCGTACCCCGCACTTCTCCCCCGTTCGTTTGCGAATTGAGACCCTATGACTATGAAAACGCACTCATTGACGTTTACGGATGTACAGTTTCATTTGTAGTAGTAGTTATATATGAGGCCCCATTTCTATAAAGTGCCCTCCCTGTGCTAAAGATCTGCGCACAGCGAAGCAGTGGAACTCCCTGCCTGCGTCTGTGTTCCTGAGCACATACAACCTGACTCTTTAAAACCAGAGTGAATAGGCTGCTTCTGGGTAAGCTCGCTACATCGCAGACCTCATCTCTGTCCTCGGGAAAGATTGTGGTCACGAGCAAACCCATCTTTAATAAAAAAAAGATACCTGCTGACGATAAAAGCTTGTGCCAAAAATATTTTTTTTTTTATCAAACTTATATCACTACCTTACCTTGTGTCATTTTACCTTGTTATTATTATTTACCTTGTACGCCGACAGAGCGGAGCGGCAACAGAGTGGCAGCGACAGTGGAACTCGAGGAGATGCGCTTGAGTTCCGCCTGGTCGGCCGCGCTACTCGCATTGGACACTCGGCCGAGCAGCGCGTGCGATTTCACGCACATCGACGCGTACTCCACCATTATTTTTACTATCACCTGGAAAGGATATCGGTATTTTATACTGTAATGGATGTTGAATTAGGCATAAGTTTTCCTATCCTATATGTCTGTATAGGCAAATTTGTACATATTTCTAAGACCTTTAGCAAATTATTGTGAATAAATGAATATGAATATCTTCTTTATATATTGAGGCCGGGCCACCACGGGTGGCGCTCTTAGATTAACAATACAAATGAATAAGATAAACACACTCAGTAATGTCGATACAAAAATGTCCTAACGTGATTGTATGAGAGTATAGCCAAAATAACGTAAGACACGTAAGAAAGTTCACTCAAATTTAGCTCTTATTTGTCATGCATACAGGGGCGAAACTAGATTGGCAATGAACTTTGACCATCAAAGTTTTGTCTCAGACACTTTTTGAGCGTAACTAGCCTTCTATTTGTTTATACGTCAATGCATCAAGCAGCCTAGCTCCATGTCCACGTCCAGGGGGGTTGGGCCGCACGCACACACACACACACACACACAGCCGCAGGTACCTGTGTCTCGGCGAAGTCCCTGTCGGCGTAGGGCTCGTCCTGGCACAGCACGCGCACGGCGAGGCCGGGCCCCGGGAACGGGTGGCGCTCCACCAGCGCCGGGGGGAGCCCCAACTCCATGCCAGGGCCGCACACACACACACACAGCCGCAGGTACCTGTGTCTCGGCGAAGTCCCTGTCGGCGTAGGGCTCGTCCTGGCACAGCACGCGCACGGCGAGGCCGGGCCCCGGGAACGGGTGGCGCTCCACCAGCGCCGGGGGGAGCCCCAACTCCATGCCAGGGCCGCACACACACACACACACACACACACACAGCCGCAGGTACCTGTGTCTCGGCGAAGTCCCTGTCGGCGTAGGGCTCGTCCTGGCACAGCACGCGCACGGCGAGGCCGGGCCCCGGGAACGGGTGGCGCTCCACCAGCGCCGGGGGGAGCCCCAACTCCATGCCAGGGCCGCACACACACACACACACACACACAGCTGCAGGTACCTGTGTCTCGGCGAAGTCCCTGTCGGCGTAGGGCTCGTCCTGGCACAGCACGCGCACGGCGAGGCCGGGCCCCGGGAACGGGTGGCGCTCCACCAGCGCCGGGGGGAGCCCCAACTCCATGCCAGGGCCGCACACACACACACACACACACACAGCTGCAGGTACCTGTGTCTCGGCGAAGTCCCTGTCGGCGTAGGGCTCGTCCTGGCACAGCACGCGCACGGCGAGGCCGGGCCCCGGGAACGGGTGGCGCTCCACCAGCGCCGGGGGGAGCCCCAACTCCATGCCGAGGGCTCGCACCTACACAATACACAATTTTTTTAAATTTTTTCAAATACTTTTTCGACTATTTATTAAATGTTATGTGATAGAAAAATATGATTGCTTTTCAAGGTAAAAAGAAGTTTATTCCAAAATACTACTGCTGTGAAAAACAAAAATATTGAACCAATATTAAAGACTATACATCGAATAGAAAATTGTCACTAATGTCTTTTTTTAAGGACGTCTTGATGAATGTCTGACCTCCTTAAAAAGAAAGATATTGGGAGCAACTATTACCGACGAGCATGCATGAAGATGATGAGAGTGATGAGTGTAAAGGAAGCGAGAGATCTGTATGGGGAAGAAGGCGTGATAATATGTTTGTATGTTGATGGTGTTGGCATTGTTGTCGCGAGTGCCGGAGCTGATTCTCATCAAACACTTGGTCGAAATTACCATAAAATTACTTGTTCTTGGTATAAATAGTAGAGAGTGAGTAGGTAGTAGTGGTGAGTAGGTACCTCATCCTTGTGGAAGTCTCTGAGAGGCTCGACGACCCGGCCTCGCTGCCGCAGCAGCCGCACCAGCTCGGTGTCGTTGTGGTGAGTCTTGATGGTGGCTGCGTTGTTGCAGCATAGAGACGACGCTAATTCTCATAGAGTAGGTACCTCATCCTTGTGGAAGTCTCTGAGAGGCTCGACGACCCGGCCTCGCTGCCGCAGCAGCCGCACCAGCTCGGTGTCGTTGTGGTGAGTCTTGATGGTGGCTGCGTTGTTGGAGCATAGAGAAGACGCTGATTCAATGAGGTCGGGGCGGAGAGTGCCTTGACCGAGGAGGACTTGGTCTTCTCTGTGGAAAATCATTACAATAATAGTAGATTGGCCGAGAGGTCGTTTTTTCGATATAACAATATGGGAATTGTTTTAGAGGTTTTCGGTGATGCTGAGTAAAAAAATACATTCCTTTCTGGATTCAAGCAGACATTTTTTTTATATTTCAAGAGGTATCGTTTTCGGGGTTTCCAGGGAGTAAAAAATAACATTTATTCAAGATAACCGAAATTTTGTCATATATTTTGGGGTTTTTGGGGATGCTGAGTAAGAATTCCAATCTCTTGACTGTACAAGGTATTGCTTAGAATTTTTACGATATGACGGAAATCATAAGACTTACTTACTTTGTACTTAGTTTTACTATATTCTATGCTTCCTATCTATGTATTGTTGTGTACAAAAATTAATAAATAAATAAATAAGATACAGACTGCAAATTAAGATCCCGCACGGCCTGCTCGGCCAGCCGGATGAACACGTCGCCGATGATCTTCCGCTTATCCTCGGGCGAGGTCGTGTGGCAGAGCAAGGGAGTGTGCCGCGCGCGCGCTGTTCCCGCGCCCGCCTCGCGCACTACCGTGCTGCCTTGGCGGAACTGGAAGCACCAATGGTTTTAATTAATCCTATCCTACTTATATTATAAATGCGTAAGTTTGGATGCCAGTTTGTATGTTTTTTTTTGTTGTCATTATATCAGCGATCAGTCTTTTAGACTTTTGGCGGATTAGGTGAGGGAAATGTCCAGACAAAGGCGCTCCCCAGTGGTTGCTGCCTTTCTCAATGTCTACAATTTAGACTCTGACACGCATATGCAGAGTTGGTTCCTCGAGATTTCCTTCACTCGACTGTGACTCGACTCAACCTCAAGGATATAATTAGTATGCAGAATTGAAAAAACTATCCTCGACTTGTGCAAATTCCTCAGTCGAGTCGAGTAATGAACTGTCAAACTCAAGGTACGTCGCGATCAACCTTGAGGTCTCCTCAAAGCTTGTTAACAGTGCTTTCTACGTTATTTCTAAGGTTATTTCAAGTTTTATTTGTACCTGATGAATAATTTCCATGATTTTATCGACTACCTATTTTATGAAGACCTGTATCAATATCGTCATAAAGCGGTATTTTCGGAATGCAGAAAATCCGAAATTTTCAATAGAATTGTATTCTTCGGTAAGCTGTGCCCATGCAATTTTTTTTACATTTGGATTTCCTGCCCCAATTTTTTCCGTGGTGTTTAATTTATATTTTATAATAATTAACTACCTCAAACACGCCTTTTCCGTTTCACTAAAAACTTGCCCATAATAATTTTCTAAATAACGTACGAAATCAAATAAACACTTGGTCCGAGAAATAAACCAAATTCTTGCCAAATTCTCTATCAGTGCCAGTTGAGTTGAATGACAATGAAATGAATGACAGAATTGACAAATAGCCCCACAGAACATTACAGCCCACAGATGAAAAGTGAACCATAAAGTCATTCCCATAGGAGTAAAGTCACGGGGTGCGGCTAGTTTAGTTTTATAATCAAGCCACATTTCAATTCGGCCAAAAGATTAATTGGACAAATGACTTACCGAACAATTTCAGTCATCAATCATGAAAAAAGTTGTTTTACTTCAGGTTATGGGCCCAGTGAATTTATTCTTTTTATGGCAATACTTTGGAATTTTTTTACTAAAAATAGATTTGCAATTTGGGAAAAACTAATTAAACGCTGTGACTGTGAAAATGTCGACGAATTATATTGACAATGTGCCGAAATTAAAAGGGCTTGAGAAATAAAGTGTTCGCCACTGTTATTTTTAGATCAATATTGAGAGGAAAGCTGCACCCAAATGAACAGTTAGTGTGTGAAATGAGAAGGCAAATGACAAAACCACCTATGCCAAGATAGTCGTTGCGAGTGCTTCATTCCAAACAATGATCACGACCCTCAGACATAAGGAATATTAATATAGGGATTAATTAACAATTATCAACCAAATTTCTAATATATGCAGAATATTAATACGTTTTAATACTTACTTGATGCGATGCATTGACGACGTGAAGGCGGACTCCCAACTCTCTGAGGCACCTCTCCACTTTGGCGCTTTCATTTTTACGCATGAAACCTGCAAAATATACCTAAAGTTTATCATGGGTTTTTACACTGTTCCATTTGATGTACGAAGAGACCCGACCCCAAATAAAATAGGAGAAGGGGTGGACGAAGAAGAACCGATATGCATATCGATTAAAGTATTTTAAATGACAATTTCAGGCAAAATGACAGGCTCTGACTATGCTATGATAATTTTTTTTTTTTTGGGTCTTACAGCTAAATAACAACTATGTATTAAGTACCATTACATTAATACTATGCTAACAACAAGACTCCGCCTATTAATTAATAAAGCTTAGTATTATTATTACCATTATCAATGTGTAGCGCGATGACCTGGTCCTCGCGTAGAGCGGTTCTCAACAGCGCCGCGCAAACTGTGGAGTCTACACCGCCGCTCACTAGCACCTGAAAATATGGCTGATTGTACCTCAAGGCATACCCCGGACACTCCATACAAAGCTCGAAAATTTACTACTAAACTCCATTTTTTTCAACTTGTCCTATTATGTAAACACTCTTACCATGTCTTTTTATAATTTTACATCAATATAAATTAAAAAAGACTTTTTAGGAAATTACTTTCGTGGTTAATAAATGTTTTACTTTAGAATTTTAGGTTTGAACTAATATTTGATCTATTTTCGACAAAATTCAACAAAAAGTACTGTGAAGGTTGTTTACGTAATAGGAGTAAGAAAAAATGGAGTTTAAATAGGCAAATGACGTTTGTACACGCGCAAATGTGTGAGTATGGCTGCTTGCGAGTGTCAGTGATGTCTACAACGAAGTGTGGGGTGGGGTGCGGTATTTGAAATGGGTGCGGAGCGGTGAGTGGCCGTTCTGTATGTTAATGCTATTACTTACTTAGGCAAGTTTCTTTTATCCTATCTTATGGACAATAGTGATAATCCTACTAAATCTATACATAAACAAAACTAAAACTGGTCTTGTCTGTACATAGGAGCCTGCGACATTCATTTAAATCTTTATGTAACTGGTTTGGTCTGACCATAGGAGAAATGAAAAAAATGAATGAGGAGTTTTTAAAAATTAATAACATCATTTTGGCTTCTATTTGCCCTAAATATAAAAAGCAGATTTTTTTTTTAAATTTTGTCTATTTGTATGAGTCTACAAAGCAATATGATCTTTCCGGTATGATTGCACTTATGATTATTGACTGCATTTAGGAGCCTGCGACATTAATTTAAATCTATAAGTAACTGGTCTGGCCATAGGAGATATGAAAAACATGTATAACGAGTTTTTAAAAATTAATAAGATCATTTTGGCTTCTATTTGCCCTAAATATTTGCAACATTTTGTGGTAACAATAATGTATGACAATTTAATTGCAACGCCCTTGCAGGGCTCATTTGTGCACCTATGTTAATTGTATTTATAAGACCTTATGTACCAAATGAACGCAATAAAGAAATTGAGAATTGAGAATATAATTTTATTTTTTTTTTAATTCTGTCTTTTTGTAGATTTTACAAGGCAATATGATCTTTGCAGTGTGACTGCACTTATGATTATAGACTGTACTTACGAGAACTTTGTTTTCCCCGACCGTGTCCCGGATGTACTGTATGCAGGCCTCGCGGCGCGAGCGCAGCGTGAACGATCGGGACAGGCCCGCGATGTCGAACAGGAAGTTTGACAGCATCTGCTTGCCTTTCGGGGTTAGGTCCACCTGGAAATTACGTTGTCATCAAAATATATAATAAAACTGTAACTGGTCCGTGTCTGTACATAGGAGGTATTTAAGAAAAAAAAAACTATGACGGGTCTTCATGGGGCCAATAGAAGCAAAAACCACTTTTTTAGAATTTTTGTCTGTCGAATAGTTTTCGAATCCACGTAGGTTGACTCATTGTTAGATCAAGTAATTTTGAAGTGATATCAGAGTAGCTATAAATGGAGAAATTTATCCACGTTCAGGTCTAGTGTAATCAAAATTTATTTCACACTCGTATCATTATGACTTACATGTGAGCTTTTTTGGACGTCTTTCGGCTGAGAGAGAGAGACTACAAATGAAACTATGCATCCATAAACACGTCAATGTGTGAGTTTTCATAGCCATAGCGTCCCAATCCGCAAACGAACGCACGCTTCCTTTCTGTACGTAGTACTTATATTAGTTCTGTGACCCAGGCTCTAAAATATTAAAACTAGATTTGTGTCTCACTTCTGGATGGAACTGGACGCCGTAGAGCCGCATCTGCTCATTGTAGATGGCGGCGATGAGGTGGTTGGAAGACTGCGCTCCCACTCGGAACCGCTCGCCTACTTTCTGAACGCTGTCGCCGTGCGTCAGGAGGACAGGCTGTAGTTTCTCCAGGCGACTATTCAAGAAAAAAAATAGATGCAGATAGTCAGATATAGTAAAAGTCAGATGCAATAGTCAGATGCAGAGAAACCTGACCCTATCTCTCCGAATCCTAAAGTCAAAGTCAAAAATCCTTTATTGAAACTTGGCCTCCAAAGAAGGCTCCTTTTCACTTCAAAAACTAATTATTTAATCATAATATATTATGTCTCAAAGCTACAAACTACTAGCATTTCGGAACAACCAATCTCAGGGGGATCAGGTTTTTCTACATCTGACTGTACATTACTGCAGAGGAAGTTAGGGATTGCCGGACGAGTAGAGGCCGAGGCAGCGAATCCGGCAATCCCATGAATCATTGAAACTGATTTTACACCGTTTAATTCCGAATAAAATTACCAACTATGCAAGTTTTTACCGAAAGCAATTATAAAGTACATGATTGATAATATAATCAAACAAAAATGCAAAGGTACAATATGTATGGAAGTGAAAAGCAACTCGTATGAAATATAACCCGGCGAAAACCTATGTCCACCTCCTAGATACAAAGGACATTTGGACAATAGAAGTCTTACTTGAACAGAGGACACGTGGTCTCCACCTCGACTTCATACTGGCCGTCTTCTCGGGCTTCCTTTCTAAGCACGGAGCCACCAAACTCTTTGTTCAGCATCTGCATGCCGTAGCAAATACCTGAAAAAAAAAGTAAAAATTAAAAAATAATTTGTAGTAACTCAGTTACTCACGTCAGTGCGCGCAGGGCCGAGCGGAACAGGGACCCGCGAGGGGTAACTCCCCCCCACGCTGTAACGCCCCGGTGAAACCTAAAATATCGCTGCTAGGGGATAAAATCTTTAAAATCTATAAAAATGTCCAGGGTTCATGAAGTTTTTGTTCGGAGTCCGTAATTTTGCTATTGGCAGCCCCACATTGTGACTAAGTTCAGAACCGCCATTCTAACAAAGGTTGACTAACTATTTTATTTATTTTATAGGATGCAACAGCTACAATTTTTATAGAATTTACAATTTTTATAAATAGAATAGTTAGCAAAGGAGCTAATGATAAAATTAATTAAAATATTCTTACCGAGTACCGGCAATCCAATTTTAAATATGTCCGCGTCGTATCTGGGTGCGTCCTCAGCGTACACCGAGTTGGGTCCGCCTGAGATGATGATGGCGCGGTAACCACCTTCCTTCAGGTGGTAGGCCGGCGTGTCCAACGGTAGGATGTCGGATTCCACGCATAGTTCGCGCACGCGTCGGTCTATCACCTGGGAATAGTTTTGAATGATTACATTTTCGATGCCTACACCGTAGACCTCATGTTTGTCTTCAGGCAAGATCGTGGTCAAGAGCAAACCCATCTTTAATTTAAAAAAAAGATCCTGTTGTAGATTATTTATGCTCATCATCTCGAGTCAAAATGGCAAAAATAAGATTTTTTTTACCAGTATTTGGCCACTTTCACCGTTGTCCTATCGTTGGCCTCAATCAGGTCCTCCAAGGTACAGGAGGAAGGGTAGCATTATTTATGCTAAAAAAGTTGTTTCGTGTTACACATATCTATTTTTTTTGACAAAAATGCAGGCCTTTATACAGTTATTTCCTTTAGACATCAACCAATCTCAATAATAAGTTTCGTATTTGTAAATCTTTTCCTTTTAACCTAGAAATATACTCGTAAATATTATAGACTAGCTTTTGCCCGCGGCTTCGCCCGCGTGAATTTCCCACGGGAACAGTGCTTTTTCCCGGGATAAAAAGTAGCCTATGTGCTATTCCAGGTCATTATCTACCTCTGTACCAAATTTCATCGAAATCCGTCCAGTAGATTTTGCGTGATTGAGTAACAAACATCCTCACAAACTCACAAATTCACAAACTCACATCCAAACTTTCGCATTTATAATATTAGTATGGATTTACAATTGAAAATACTTCCGTCTAATTTCCTTTGATTCTGCCAATGAAAGTTCCAAGTTTACAAGGGGAGAAGTTGCCTATTTTATGATAACTAAACTTTGTTTTACTAACTACTTAAATAAAGAAAATCCAATATCAAGAAGGATACTTGACCTAAGGAAGACCGGGAATAGCACACGGTCCCGGCACGAATGTGGTAGGTGTTGACACTGTGTGGTTTTAGTGGGTTCGAGTCCCACATACCTGTCAGGTTTCCCATGGCTGGATGGATAAGACGAGGGTCTTTCCACACGTAAAAAAAGTAATACATCGACAGAAAGGTTACCTTTCCATACTGGGAGCCAGCGTCCAAGATGGCGACTTTATCCCGTCCGACCGAAGACCCGTTGGTACCGCGGTACTGCCCGTCTGCAGTGGCTGTGTGCATCTCGCCAACTCGCCAGCAGCACTGGCAACAAATAGATATTCTCTTTATTGCATCAGAAGTAAAAATGATACAGATAAATCACAATTCTTTCAGAAACTTTATGCACAAATAATAAATCTTATTATTGGGAAACTAGCTTTTGCCCGCGACTTCGTCCGCGCGTAATTTACAATTATTAATATCAGAGGTTCTGACCTGCGTATGAAGATCTAACCCAGATCTTAAGTTAGATCTTCAAAAATACAACTGTCAAAACCGTAATATATTCCATCCTGTGGTTTTTGCGTAATGCGCGTACAAACATGCAGACAAAAATGGTTTTGGCTTCTATTGGCCTTATAAAAACCCCTCACACGGCTGAGACTTTTGATAAATTCCAAATATCATACTATCATTGCTCAGAGCTGAATATCGTATATTTTAAATCTATGTAAATGTCGCATAAACTTTTATAACATTTTGTCAGAACACCCTGTTGTGTCATTTTTATGGTGTTTATATTAGGCAATAATTTTAAGTAAGTAAAAGTTATCGCACCAAAAATACATTGTGTCACAATATATTGAAAAAAAATTACATTAACATCCTCATAACAAAACATTGCCCAGTAAAAAATAAAAATACAACACCTTAAATAAAAAACTCCTAAAACCGAACATCACACAAAAACAAAACACTTCGTACACACATTTTGTCAAAAAAAGATCACACAAAAAATTCCATATTTCACACACAAAGATTCTGATAGGAGCAGAGGCAACGCGTCAAGCGTGAAAAGTACATAATCATTAGTACGAATCAGTAGTTCGCGCGAGGTGTGAATGCTATTTATAGAAAGCATCCCACATGATGAACAAATATAAATACACAAACATGACGCCGATTTACTAATGTCAAACACTTCGCCACTTGCATTCCGCGCTTCGGAAGGTCGACGTTGTCGCTAGATGGCAGTCGTTGACTTAGGTCAGGTGACGAAGATAGTTTTTATTTTACTAGCTTGGGCGCGGGACGTTGTGCCCCTGGGAATTTTGGGAAATCCTCTCTTTGTGCTCCTCTACACTCCCTAAGGAACCAGCATGCAAAATTTCAGCTTCCTACGCCCCGAAGTTTTGACTGTCTATTGTCTGTCAGTCACTAAGTCAGTAACAGAAGAATTTTATATATGTTACCTAGTTCATTAAACGAGTTTTCGCGCGTTTTCCAATTTAAAGGGGGTATGAAGATACCCCCTATAAAGCATTGACTGCTTAAGTGTTCATAAGAAAAGGTATTTAAGAATGATGTTTAAGCAGCTGACTGCTTTATTACTATGTACACAGTGTTCAGACTTATCTTGTACACATGTATCTAAAATAAATAAACAAGGTGCCCTAAACACTCATCCCTTAAACTTTGTTTTTTTTTAACTAGCCGGGTATAGTATCCCATTACTGGGCAAAGACCTCCACTCTTTTCTTCTCTATCTATGGCAGCATTTGCCCACCATGCAATGACATCCCACAATCTCTTTCGAGGTCCACCCATCTCTACCTCTGGCATTCAAAAAGTAGCTACTCAAGTCATCTTTCTAGCATTAGGCAACTTGTCTTATTCAGGAAATCTTTTTAGACACACCATTTCTTTTTATAGACAAACAAAATAACTGAGATAATATAAAGTTTTACTGTTATCAGCAATTTCACATATCATAAAGTAACATGATTAGTCACAGAGGATTATAGGCATCATCAATGTTAATGATAACATTGACCTGATGGCAATGACTGATTTTATTTATATTTCATTGTGTCAGTTTTACGACAGTATCATGCAATAATACAGTAGTAAAAAAGATATTCTGAATTTAAATGGATCTTTAATTACACTTATTAAAGTCTATAGTCATTCAAAAAGTTAAGTTTTTTTTGCAGTGGTGCAGGATAATCTGTTGTTTACAGTATTCTGGTTATCAAACTCATAGTTGGGACAATATTATCTATCAATATAATATGTATATCAATTTGGAGCTTCACTATATTTTCGTGCCCATAGCCGTTGAGACCATGGGTTGTTGGGGCATAGTACTTGCTCAGAGAACTGGGGCACAGAATAGCACAACCAATTCCCACTCCTTCTAGTTTCTGGTGCAAGGGATCGCTCAAAGGGTGCGAAGGGATGTGGCCAGCATCTTAGGCACCTTTGCACCGGAAACCTTAGGCGGCGGACTCTTAATCTTATGAAGTTTTGTTATTAAGATTTATGACAATCTTTTCTAGATTAATTTAATTACATATTTAGTCTTAATATCACCTTAAAATAGAGGGGTAAAGGGGTTCAGAAACAAGTTAAGGTAAGAGTATCAAATAAAATGGTATCTAGTGGAATGAAACTAACATACCATGCTGACTCCACATGGAAGGCAGAAAAATAATAAAGTAGAAGGTTGGGCAATGCACAGTGTTTAAACAATTTTATTTAGAAGAGGAGATTGATAAACTTTGTAATTTGTGAAGTTTAAAAAGTTAATTCTGAAAACAATTTTTTTTATAAAGGGAATATTCAACAATGTCATATTTATGTTAAATATTATGATTACTATAATGCTTATAAGTAAAGTTCAATCAATGTTCAATTATTAAGACTGCTGATTTTGATTATCCTCATCAATGACTGAACAAACATTGCTACATAAAATTTAATTGATTTACGGTTCCATTATGGTTTTTAAAAACCGTGTTAGACAGAAAATAAATTTGCGTCAAGATCAGTATAGTGTGCTTCTCATTTCTAACAGTTTTCAAACTTATGCAGCAAGCAAACTAAACACAAGTTTAGTTTACACACCACCATCACTTATTGTTAATCAAAAATAGGCAATACGACACTAACTACCTAAGAATGAAATACTTAATTTACCTTGAATTTTTAGCTAAATTTACTGTTGTAAACAGTGACAGAGTACTTATCACTGTAAATAACTTGGTGGATCTGTTTCCAATACAGATGTTTTGACATAGGTTACATCAAGAAGGTTATCATTTTAATATTGATAACAACCTTAGTTTAAGACCTCTAACATTTTGCTACTGATGTAATAATGTGTATTGACTAAGCAAAAAACGGTTCCCAAGAAAAACAAAGCAACTATCTTGCAAATTCTAACAAAGGAATTGTTACATACCTTTCTGAGAATGCAAAACATAGTATGATGTTAACTTGCAAAGGAAGGAGCACATTATTGAGAATTCAGATGATCGAGATCGAATGATAAGAAAATTGATAACATTGAGATAAAACTCAGCAAGTCAGCATTTCTCTGGAGTGGACAGCAGTGGCAGACCGCTAACCGGGTGACTCCGCATTTGGACACATACTTACGAGTCTGATATGAGGCGTGTGTTGAATCCATTTTAGCATATAAGCATTTTTGGGTACAGAGTCGATTAGTTACGGAGTAAGTTGCGTGTAATTCAATGATAATGATGAACAAAACCGGGATTTGACATTAGTTTCTGGGTCATAACCACAGTCATATTTTCGCAGTAGCCATTGCTATCACTTGTATTGTGACGTTATCAAGTGTATGATTCGAGATACGGATTTTTGGACTTACCTAAAACAAAATATTCGCGACTTTAGAAGAATATGTTCATGAAAAACACGAAAAAATGTGATTCTCCATTCAGCACTACGAATACAAAATTTTAGTACTAAAATTAGCTGTCAGGTGGCGCATGTGTTTAGCTTTCTTTGTGGTGCATTCCAAAGATTTTAATTGTTTGACATATTTTTTTCACAAACATACATAAAAATATCGAGAAAATATCTTCAAAATAAGTTTTTCCATATTAAAATATGAATTCAGTACAAATAATACAAATAAAAGCTGCGTAAATATTAAATTTAAAAATAAAGTTCAATATGTATTGGCAAAATTCTTTAGAACGCAACCAAAACTTTTGCTTGTCATCGTTTGGACACATTTCATTGTACGAAATCTTTTCAATCGTTTATTCGTTCAACTGAGCAATAAATATTATTTTGTACAATATCATTTTGGTTATTTTAAGAAAAGATAGTAATAATTTAATGGTTTACAATTACAAATGAAAATTGAAAACCAATTGTGAAACTTCTCATATGCATTGAAGTTTCATCTTTAGCATTTATGTGATTTTCTGCGTGAAGAGTAAATTTAAATTTTATAAACTTGACTAAATCATTTTACGCAGATTTTTACATTTATGTGTAGTCAATCATTCAATATCCATGACAGAAAATGAAATAATATTTTGTATAATGAAAAACTGTTAATCGGAACGGAGCAGTATAATTTGTTGGTTTGGTGAAGTCGTGCATTTTTGTTAATAATATTTTAGAATTATATAGAAGTAAATAGTTCAAGATGCCTGATCATTTAGGTGATGATATGCGCAAAGTAAAGGATGACAAAGAAGAGCCGGAAAAAGAAATCAAATGTGAGTTTATACTGTTTGACGAAGAGCCTACTAACCTTTGTAAATTTGTTTTCAAAAAACATTTGAATGCTTTATGAATTGAATCTTCTCTGTTTCAGCTCTTGATGAAGGAGACATAGCCCTTTTAAAGTCCTATGTAAGTCACAATTTCATAGTATTCTTTTCAAAAATTAGGCCAAAGCCATGACAAGCATTTTTAATTTTGACTTACTTTTTGTTTAGGGACAAGGGCAATACACCAAAATAATTAAAGAGGTGGAAGATGATATTCAAACTGTGATGAAGCGGGTGAATGAACTCACTGGTATCAAGGAATCAGACACAGGATTGGCACCTCCAGCTCTTTGGGATCTTGCAGCTGATAAACAGACATTACAAAATGAACAGCCATTACAGGTAAACTGACTATTACTGCTTATCTTCTTAATATATTTAATTCTTCTGTATGTGTGTTTGTTACCTAACTCCTAAATGGCCTGATTTGGACAAAATTTTGAGTGTCGATTTCAATAGGTTCCCCTGGATTGTTTGAAAACACAATTGGACTCGATAGGTGGTGCTGCAGGCAGGACAACATCTGCTAGGTCTGCTAGTTTATTGTATGACTTAACTGGCCAATACCATTTAGAAACAGTCAGGTGTATAGAAAATACTGTACACCTGATTGTTTCTAAATGTCATTCATACAACAGTCATTTAATTGTAAGACATGTTGTAAAGTGACGTCTGTGGAGAAAATGCAGCAGTGGAGTTTGTTGCACCGCCTCTTCTTCACTTGCGCTTTGGAGGTGGTAGTAACCTTCGTTTTAAGTAATTTTATGACGTCAACTAACTAAAAAATAGAATGTGACGATTTATAAGCTATTTTTAAGCCTATATAAATAAAAATAATTGACTTTGTACGGAACCTCCAACAAAAATACTGTTTTGAATACATTCATAGGAGTGTAACAGTGGGCTAAAGCTAGTGCGATAGTGGATTAATCCTCATTCATCTAGGTTATACCTAATTTAAACAATTATATTTCAGGTTGCAAGATGCACAAAAATCATCAATGCGGACTCAAATGATCCCAAATACATAATCAATGTGAAGCAGTTTGCAAAGTTCGTTGTGGATCTAGCCGACTCTGTTGCACCCACGGATATTGAAGAGGGGATGAGAGTAGGGTGAGTATCAAATCTGTTTTGTTTCATTTAATGCATCTTTGCTTCATTTTACTTAAATTCATGTTGTAAATTTCTTTTCGTTTTCGTATTTATGTAATACCTAAAATTGAATAAAATTGTAGTGTCTTTACTGCATGTGCTGATAACACCATCTGGTGTTTTAATGGGAGCTACATAGAAGGAATTTGCTCTAAAAGTTGGCAACTTGTTCACCAAGCTCCCAATATTATAGTCAATGCTTTTTCACTCAATTAACTGAGATATTATATTGAGATATTACATTGAACGACATTGAAAAACTAATGTAACAAAGTGGCAAAGCTTATTAGAAACATTATATACTTTTGCTTGCATGTAAATAGCTTACTTCTGTCATACACGAACAAATTTTTAAAATCTGAACCGTAGTAGATTAGTACAAGTGCTATTGAAACACCATAGAGACATGAAACAGAATCAATCTGTTTAGTGTCAATAGGTAACTTTTTCTTCGACAGAGTGGACCGTAACAAGTACCAAATACACATTCCTCTGCCACCCAAGATTGACCCAACGGTGACAATGATGCAGGTTGAGGAGAAGCCCGATGTGACATATAGTGACGTTGGAGGCTGCAAGGAGCAGATTGAAAAGCTGAGGGAAGTGGTTGAAACTCCTCTGTTGCATGTGAGTTTATTTTTAAAAGCATATATTTTTATCACATGTAAAAATATAGTGTCCAATACACAATTGTTCAGGATTTCAGTGTGTTGTGCGTTTTCAGTGTTAACTAGCTTTTGCCCACGTCTTCGCCCGCGTGAATGCCGGTTTTCACCCCTTTTACCTTCTTAGGGGTGGAATTTTTGCCAAATGTAATTTCGCCATTTACATAATGCCAAGAGTAGCGAGACTCGATGAATAGTGGGTTTTTTGGTGGAATGGAGATGCCAGAACACAATAAGGCCTAGACCACTGTACCATGAAGGCAGTTACATGGATAAATCATACTCTCAGACCAAAAAATCCATTATCCATTCATATAAGCTAAGTGTGCGATACTCGACTCTGCAATAAAAATACCACTACCTTACTACTCAATGTTTGGTCTAATGGTTGACTGGTAGAGAATGCCATATGGCGTTAAGTCCACCATTTGTACAGTAGATACAACCTGACCCCTGAGGTTTATCTGCTGACTTGACATACATACATACATATTTATTATCACGCTTTTTTCCCGAGGCAGAGACTAGCGATTTCCGCTTGACTGTTCATAATTCTGTTATTTTGATGAAAATACAAATCTTTTCCGCAGCCCGAGAAATTCGTGAAACTGGGCATCGAGCCCCCTAAGGGGGTGCTTCTCTTCGGCCCCCCCGGCACCGGCAAGACTTTGTGCGCTCGCGCCGTCGCCAACAGAACTGATGCCTGCTTCATCAGGGTCATTGGTGAGAATAAATCCTACTTCCTACTAATATTATAAATGCGAAAGTTTGCATGTGAGTTTGTGACTTTGTGAGTTTGTGAGGATGTTTGTTACTCAATCACGCAAAATCTACCGGACGATGAAATTTGGTATACGGGTAGAAAAATACCGGGAATAGTGCATAGGGTACTTTTTATCCCGGAATTCCTACGGGAGCGAAGCCCGTGGCGCAGCTAGTAAATAATAAATAAATACATACAGATAAATCACATTTAATGAGTTGAATACTTGCCAACGTCGTCGTCCATTGCGGAGTTTTGCCGTATGCTAAAACATGAGTTACATTAAAATTAAGCGAAATTAAAAATTAAGAAATTAAAACGAATTTAATCAATTATATCAATAGGGGACCGGCCAAGGTATGAGAATTGTTAAAAATATGTAATATGATAGAATACATGTAATTAAACAAATTTTGCGTCTTTTCAGCAAGATTTTGTTCTCCTGAGCTACTTTATTAGAGCTCAAACTTTTTGGGAAAGTCTATTTTCTACGCGTGACGTCTATGATTGTACGTTAAGTAACGCGCGTTTTGGTATCGTCCAAACATCGCCTAAAAATATGAATTGTTTTTCGTTATATCTTAGGAAATACTTTGGTTATTGATGTGATTCTTTCACTAATGATTCTATTATTGTGATTTCAAAGAAGCATAAAAAAAGTTGTCTGGTCTCCTATTAAGTAAGCGTTAAGATTTGTTGAAGTTTGGTGTGCATGTAAACTTAGTATTCAAAGGAAAAAAATACTTTATTGCAAATAAAGAGATATGTGGAGGAAGTTGGGGGAGGCATTTGTCCAGCAGTAGAACACAAATAGCTAGAAAAAAAAAGAATAAATATTTGTGACATGGCATGTGTGTGTTATAGATTTAGTTTATGGGGAGTATAGAAAGAAGGCTTTTCGTAAGCTTAGAAAGCATTCTGATACGCCTCCCCTATAGCATTTCAAAAGATACTGCAATGAACAACTTTGCCAATTTGAGATTTTTGACGGAGCTACATGTTGCAGAACATATATGTATATATTATACATGTATATATTTTATGATATTATATATTTATGATATGTTTTAAAAGAAATATTGGGGAGTAAAGATTGAAGGCTATTTCGTAAACTAAGATAGTCGGCTGGCACAACTCCCCTATAGTATTTTCAACAATTGCGATTTTACACTTTGCCTAATTTAGTTTATGGCAGACAAATATATTGCAAGACATTTTTAGGGTAAGAAGAAGTCAAAGGCTTTTGCGCCACAATGGGATACTAATAGCTAGGAAATGAACTCATAACTATGATATTGGCGATATTGGGTATCAAAAAAAATTGCTAAAGTACAGTTTTTCCAATATTCTTATTTTATTTAAACTTTTTTGCACAAAATTCATGTGTAAAAGTACTCTGGGCAATGGTATTCTTATATACTTAGGTACAGTCAAAATTTTTGGTAATATTTGTTATATTCGGACATTTTTATATATTTAATTGTCAATTAGTGACAAGGAAACATAGCCCATATAGCCCAGTAATATTTTACGCAAAAAATGTAGCATAGATTTTATTTTTTTCTCTCACAACGAAAAAGCATTAATATCACAGACTTAAATACTCTTAATATAAAAAAAAAAAAATCTGTGATTAAAATGCTCGAAGAATGCATTTTTTTATGACGGTAGCTAAATTGGCTGTATGACAAGTTACATAATTAATGTGACATTGACAGATGACAGATGAATTGAAAAGTTTTGAGCAGCGGCCTGGAATGAATTTTCATACAAATTTCCCGGCCTAAGGCCAGGAAGTAATGTATGAGCCAGGAATCACAAACTTCCTGTCAACTCTTTACTACAATAATGTCTACAATTCCGAGCATGTTTGAGAAAAATCTATTCTAATTTCACAAAGATTCTGAAGTACTACAGAAATAGTTAATTAGTGTGCCACAGTAAATTCAATCCTGTTTCTTTTGCTACACAGGGTCGGAATTGGTGCAGAAGTACGTTGGCGAAGGCGCTCGTATGGTACGAGAGTTGTTCGAAATGGCGCGCAGCAAGAAAGCTTGCCTCATATTCTTCGACGAAATTGACGCCATCGGTGGAGCCAGGTTTGTACATGTTCACTACATATTATAAAAGTCCCTCATTAAGTCTGTTTGCAATAAACTCCAAAACTACTAAACCAATATTTATTTTATTTATCAAATCAATCAATATTTATTTGCAATAATACAGTTTATAGAAGATGTTACAATTTAATACAGGTATATGTATTCAACCTTGAAGTAAGGCATGCAAATTTAATTTTTTTTTTAATTTTTATCTTTAGGCGACAAACAGTCATTACAAAAACATAATTTAAATCTAAATTTAAAAACTATTAAAAGACCTACAGTGTCATAAAGTTTTTTATATTTATATAATAAACTAGCTGTTGCCCGCGGCTTCGCCCGCGTGACTTTGGCTTAGATGAAAAGTCTTTTTGTGTTCCAAACTGTTCCCTGTGTTCCAATCTTCGATTTTTATACGTCTACAGAAAATGCTCATCAGATTAACCAAGTTTTGCTAAGGCGCCATTTCCGTATATGTTATAGTGTAGCTGGTCTCTTGAAGTTATTTATCAGATGTTCCATATCTTCAATTTTTATACGTCAGCAGAAAATGCTCATCAGGTCGAACTTTTTTTGCTAAGGCGCCATTTCCATATATGTTACTAGCTTTTGCCCGCGGCTTCGCCCTCGTGAATTTCCCACGGGAACAGTGCTTTTTCCCGGGATAAAAAGTAGCCTATGTGCTATTCCAGGTCATTATCTACCTCTGTACCAAATTTCATCGAAATCCGTCCAGTAGATTTTGCGTGATTGAGTAACAAACATCTTCACAAACTCACAAACTCACAAACTCACATCCAAACTTTCGCATTTATAATATTAGTATGGATAGTGTAGCTGGTCTCTTGGAGCTTTTCATCAGATGTTCCAGATCTTCATTTTTTACACGTCAGCAGAAAATGCTCATCAGGTTGAACGATTTTTGTTAAGGCACCATTTCCATATTACTTATAGTTTAGCTGTTCTGTTATGGTTCTTCATCAGGTGTTCCAGTTTTCAAAATGAATCATAGCCTATCCTATCCGTGATTAGCACATAGCAGTTTATCCCGAAATTTTCCAGGAATTTTTTCCGAAAAAAGGGAAAACCCTGGGCGTACTAAATTTCATCAAAATCTATAAGAAACTCACATTCAAACTTTCGCATTTATAATATTATTAGGATTCAACAAACAAAACTATAGATATATAAAAAAATATCTCCTGATTTTGCTGCCTGCAGAATTCATACAAATACTTATATAGTTACTAGCTGTTATTGTTTGTTTTTCATACAAACTTTGACCCACATTTCAGCCCCTTAGTGATTGATTTTAAAAAAAAAGTAGCCTATGTTTGACCCCAGGTTTTCAATTTTATTTATATCAAAGTTCGTCCAGCGGTTTAGCCGTGAATGCGTAACAAACAGACGACCGACAGACAGAAAGACTTGCATTTATAATATTAGTATGGATGTGAAATAAAAGTGAAATCAATATTTTAGATTCGACGACGGCGCCGGTGGTGACAATGAGGTCCAGAGAACCATGTTGGAGCTGATCAACCAGCTGGACGGGTTCGATCCTCGCGGAAACATTAAGGTTAGTTGATAGTTGACTTGGGATAACGTTTTACAGTGTAAAAACGGTAGAATCAGTTTTTTATGGAACTATTTTAAATTACTTTTTTATTTTATTTTTTTACTAGCCTTTGAAACTGGCCTTTCAATTAGCCAATTAGCTGTGCCACTGCCTAGCAGTGAGGAGAGAAATGGCTAATGATGATGGATGACATAATATATTTGAGGTACTTACTAAATGGTAAGACAAAGTACTTACTCACAAAGCAATTAAAATAATTACATTTTAAAGAACTAAACCGTTAGATTTAGTGTAGTAATAATACAAACAGATCAATAGTGATAGTGATGAAATAGTGCAATTAAAGAGACACATGATCAAAGTGCCTTCCCCTTAATAGAGACAGTAAGAAAAGTGCCGATGGACACATTCTTAATTCTATGGACTTTATAAAACTAGGACAATATAAAATTACACATTAGCCTGTAGATAGGCTAGATCGTAATAATATTAGCGTATTTAATTATATTAAAGTATGTTTACACATGCGATATGACGATTACATGCGATATTTAAATATACACAACTACGGAAGTTAGCTACGTCGTTCAATAGGGTTTCGAAACGTAGAGGAGGATCATGTATCTTAGTGAAAAAAGGGATATTGTATAATGAATTACAGCTGCCTACAAAATACGCATCTGAAAAAACATTCCGAAGTCTGTGGAATTGAAATTCCTAATATTAAACTAATAATTTAATTTGTGTATATAGGATCCCTAACTCTGATGCAATGATATTATTAAATAAACTTGACTGTCTATTGCACCCAGATCTTTCTAAAAAGGCAAACTTAATTTCCAAATTAGTTGTTATAGGTGATATAAAAATTGTCACCTTGAAACAAAGCAAAGAAAGTGACTATTTAAAGAACTTGTGCAACACTTATTCCTTAAAAATACATATAAACGTCCCCACGCGTATAAAGATGCCTGTTTGGATCATATTCCATTAAGTAACTCAGATGTCGCGTGCTGCGGGCGAGGTGCAAGCACCTCGCGTGCTGTGCAGGGCAATTATTTAAGGGCAGTTGCGATTGCACGAAAAAAGTTTGGGAAATTATGAAAAAGTCATCTACAAAGAAATGTTGTCGGTTGGGATTAGGTGAAGAAGAGCCGAAAGGCTGCTCATGGCTTTTGCTCTTGCTGTTCAAAGAACGCAGCTCGGCTCTACGGTCCTCGCTGGCGGCGCAAGCTCGGCCTTCGGCCTCGCTTGCCCCGGCTGGAGGAGGGGGAGGCCTCCGGCCTCCGGCCTCGCCTCGCCTCCTCCGGATTCAAATACGCAGCTCGGCCTGCGGCCTCGCTTGCCGCGGAACCTCGGCCTTCGGCCTCGGCTCCCCGGCTGGTGACTCGAGGTATAAGTTGTCATCATCAGGTCATCGATGAATGGCTCGGCCTGCGGCCTCGCCCAATTCTTTTCGCACGAGACGGAGCTCGGCCTTCGGCCTCGCTCCTGCCCCGCCCAGCCCTCGATTTAAACGCAGCTCGGCCTCCGGCCTCGCTTGCCGCGGAGCCTCGGCCTTCGGCCTCGGCTCCCCGGCTGGTAACTGGGGTTCGGCATGAAATGTCATCCGCAAAAGGATGGCTCGGCCTGCGGCCTCGCCCAATTCTTTTCGCACGAGACGGAGCTCGGCCTTCGGCCTCGCCTGGACGCAGCTCGGCCTGCGGCCTCGCGGGCGCAAGCTTCGGCCTCCGGCCTCGCTTGCGCGGCTTTGGGGAGCTCGGCCTCGCTCTGCCCCCAGCCCTCGATTTATACACAGCTCGGCCTCCGGCTCAGCTTGCCGCGGAGCCTCGGCCTTCGGCCTCGGCTCCCCGGCTGGTGACTTGGCTGTCCCATACAAAACTCGTCGAAAAAAATTTCGAAAAAAAAAAAACCTGTCAGTTTGGGGGTCCCACGGTCTCAACATAAAAAATTGTCTATGACGGTAAAAGTCTACGAGTCCGTTTTCCCCCCTAAAAACCCTTGTCAAGTTTGTATGGAAAAATAAAATTTAGTATGAAAAAAAAAAGTCAAAAAAACCATAGACTACCGCCGGCTGTGGTCGTTGCCCAGGGTCCTTTATGACATTTGGTCGAGCACCCCCACCTATCTATTATGGTTTCCGCGGGCAGTACCCCTATCAGTCCGGAACTGCTCCAAGTTCCACTTTCGTATTTTTCTCGACCTTACAGTCCTCCCCTCCACACTTCCCCATCATTACTTTTTCCAAGTTCGCAATTCCGTAGAACAAACAAACTATGTCAGTGAGTGAGTGGTAATGCAGCTATATATATATGGGGGAACCAACCAGCTGGAAGCCTTCGGCCTCGCTTCCAGCTTGGTTTCGAACTAGTTTTGCGTGGCTGCGCGAGGTGCAAGCACCTCGCGTGTTGTGCAGGGGCATTAAAACAATGCAGTTGCGATGGCACGAAATTTTTTTGGGAAATTGTAAAAAAGTCATCTACATAAAAAAGTTGTCGGTTGGGATTAGGTGAAGAGCCGAAAGGTTATTATGGCTTATGCTCTTTGCTATGAAAACGCAGCTCGGCCTTCGGCCTCGCTTGTCCCGGCTGGAGGAGGGGCTCGGCCTCCAGCCTCGGCTCGCCTCTCGGATTCATATACGTAGCTCGGCCTTTGGCCTCGCAGGCCAAGGCGCCTCGGCCCACGGCTGGTTACTGGGGGTTCGAGATGCAATGAGGAGGTCATCCATGTAGACGGATGGCTCGCCCCGCTCTTGCGCCCGAGACGGAGCTCGGCCTTCGGCCTCGCCGCTCAGCTCGGCCTGCGGCCTCACATCCCTTATTTTATTTTTAAAAAAGGAAGGGGAGAAGGGCTCGGCCTACGGCCTCGCTATTTAGTTCGGCCTTCGGCCTCCCACCCCCATTTTAATTTAAAAAAAATGGGTGACAAGCTCGGCCTGCGGCCTCGCCGCTTAGCTCGGCCTAGGGCCTATCATCCCTTATTTTATTACAAAAAAAGGAAGGGGGCGAAGGGCTCGGCCTACGGCCTCGCCATTTAGTTCGGCCTTCGGCCTCACACCCCATTTTAATTTAAAAAAATGGGAAGGGGTGAAGGGCTCGGCCTGCAGCCTCGCCGCTTAGCTCGGCCTATGGCCTCACATCCCTTATTTTATTTCAAAAAAAGGAAGGGGCGAAGGGCTCGGCCTACAGCCTCTTATTTAGTTCGGCCTTCGGCCTCACACCCTCATTTTAATTTTAAAAAAATGGGCAGGGGTGAAGAGCTCGGCCTGCGGCCTCGCCGCTTAGCTCGGCCTATGGCCTCTCATCCCTTAATTTATTTCAAAAAAAGGAAGGGGGCGAAGGGCTCGGCATACGGCCTCGCCATTTAGTTCGGCCTTCGGCCTCACAACCCCATTTTAAAAAAAAGGGAAGGGGTGAAAGGCTCAGCCTGCGGCCTCACATTCTTTATTTTATTTTTTAAAAAATGAAGGGGAGGAAGGGCTCGGCCTACGGCCTCGCCATTTAGTTCGGCCTACGGCCTCACATTCACATTTTTATAAAAATTGGGAATTGGGAAAGGGCTCGGCCGGCGGCCTCACATCCCTTATTTTATTTTAAAAAAGGAAGGGGAGGAAGGGCTCGGCCTACGGCCTCGCTATTTAGTTCGGCCTTCGGCCTCACATCCTAATTTTTATAGAAAAAATGGGAAGGGGGGGAAGGGCTCGGCCTACGGCCTCACTTTCCTCATTTTTATAAAAAATGGGAAGGGAGAAGGGCTCGGCCTGCGGCCTCGCCACTCAGCTCGGCCTACGGCCTCACATCCCTCATGTTTATAAAAAAAATGGTAAGGGGAAGGGCTCGGCCTGCGGCCTCGCCACACAGTTAAGCCTACGGCCTCACATCCCTTATTTTATAAAAAAAAAGGAAGGGGGGGAGGGGCTCGGCCTGCGGCCTCGCCCAGTACTTCTGTCTCAGTAGCTCACAAGACGGAGCTCGGCTTTCGGCCTCGCCTGGACGCAGCTCGGCTTGCGGCCTCGCAGGCGCAAGCTACGGCCTCCGGCCTCGCTTGCGCGGCTGGGGGGGGGGAGCTCGGCCTTCGGCCTCGCTCCTGCCCCCAGCCCTCGGTTTAAAGCTCCTCCGGCCTCCGGCCTCGCTTGCCGCGGAGCCTCGGCCTACGGCCTCGGCTCCCAATCTGGTGACTTGGCTGGCCCATAAAAAACTCGTCGAAAAAAATTTCAAAAAAAAAAAACCTGTCAGTTTGGGGGTCCCACGGTCTCAACATAAAAATTGTCTATGACGGTAAAAGTCTACGAGTCCGTTTTCCCCCCAAAAATCCCCAATGAAGTTTGTATGAAAAAACAAAATTTAGTATGGAGAAAAAAAAAAGTCAAGAAAACCATAGACTACCGCCGGCTGTGGTCGTTGCCCAGGGTCCTCTATGACATTTGGTCGAGCACCCCACCCCCACTTATCTATTATGGTTTCCGCGGGCAGTAACCCCTATCAGTCCGGAACTGCTCCAAGTTCCACTTTCGTATTTTTCCGGTGCCTCCTCACCCCCCTCCACACTTCCCCATCATTACTTTTTCCCAGTTGTGAGTTCCGTAGAACAAACTAATTATGTCAGTGAGTCAGTGAGTGGTATTGTAGCTTTATATATAGGCCCAACCGCAGGAAGCTCGGCCTTCGGCCTCGCTTCCTGCTGGTTGTTCCCCGAATATCGAAAATGCGACAGCAGAAGTTTTGCCACTTTGTCTTTCAGATCACGACACAGCACAGCTTTTGAATTTTCAAATTAAAGAAACTTTTGCTAAAATTAAACCATACACTACATATAGGAAAGACTATAGTCCTGAAAATATCTATAAATTTAAAGAATGTCTCAGCAGTATTACATGGTCAGAGATATATGAGGACGAGGACTTAGATTCTGCATTTAATAAATTCCATGAAATGTTCTGCATGTTTTACGATTTATGCTTTCCTACAATAAAAATAAAAGTTAACAATACTAGTAATAATAATAGAAAATGGATTACTCAAGGGTTACGAACTAGTTGTAAACAAAAAGAGATTTTTAAGATTTATAAAAACAAAACAGACGCTAACAAAGATAAATATCTGAAATACTCTCAATTATTTAAAAAATGCATAAGTCATTCAAAAAAACATTCAAATATTACATTTATAAATAAAAGTGAAAATAAGTGTAAAGCAACATGGTCAGTAATAAAGAAAGAAGTTTCAAATCAAAAATCCCATGACGTGACAACAGAAATTAAATTTAATGATAATATTTTAAAAAGAACCAGTCGACATTGCCAATGCATTCAATAATTATTTTATCGATTTGACTAATAATAGTAATTTTACACCAAATAATAAACAAACTACTTTGCCTAATAGAATATTACCCAATTCATTCTTTGTTATGCCCATGTCAGAAGCTGAGGTCCTTAATGAAATAAACTCTTTAAGAACCACCAATGCGGAAGGATATGACGGGGTAAATACAAAAATAATAAAAGCATGTAGTGCTGAAATACTGGCAGTGCTAACACACTTAATAAACTTATCGTTTTCTACAGGAATCTTCCCCAATGCTCTTAAACTTTCCTTAGTTAAACCTTTATTTAAGAATGGCAAGAAAGATGATATCAACAACTTTAGACCGATAATACTCATACCAATTTTTTCAAAAATCTTTGAAAAGTGTATGCTTAAGCGATTAATGGATTTTTGTAACAAGTACAACATTATAAATAAAAACCAATTCGGCTTTCAGAAACGTAAGTCAACTTCTCAAGCTATATATACATTAATTAATACAGTATTACTAAATCTGAATAAAAACCTCTTGACAACAGGACTATTCTTCGATTTATCGAAAGCATTTGACCACGTATCACATGAACGTCTTCTATGTAAATTGGAAAATATTGGCATACGAGGGTGGCATTACAATGGATATCATCTTACTTGAAAGACCGGCAACAGGGAGTTATAGTTAATAAAATGACGAATAGTGAAATGACTACCTTCACGTCTTCATACAGAAAGACCACTCATGGAGTTCCGCAAGGAAGTGTACTTGGACCGTTATTATTTTTGCTTTATATAAATGACATAATTAATTTAACCAATCATAACTGTATCTTATATGCTGATGACATTTCCATAATTGTAACAACTAATTCTAATAATCGCGATAAAGACTCAATAATTTAGACATCAAAATGACATAAATGAAACAATTGATAAAATAATTCAATGGCTCAAGGACAATAACCTAAAAATTAAATCTTAACAAATCCAATTTCATTCAGTTTAATAAATCTAAACATCCACATTGTAACTTTTACCTTGGACATTGAAAAGATTAAATGAAGTTACAAGCACTAAATTCTTAGGGGTTATAATAGATCAAGATTTAAATTGGAAGAATCAAGTAGATAAGATTAGTAAGAAAGTAAATCAATTTGTTTATGCTTTACGTCAAATAAAAAAAGTTACAAATCTCAAAACAGCTTATAACATCCTACCAAGCGTATGTTGAGTCAGTTCTGCGATATGGTATAGTAATGTGGGGTAATAGCTTTTCTGAATTCATATGTAGAGGCATTCAGATCCCTCGCAAAAAAAATGTATAAGAGCAATATTGGGGTGGGGTTTCTCCCCGATACCTCATGTAGACCTCTATTCAAAAAGATGGATTTGTTGCCATTGCCAGCGCTATACATTTATGAAGTGGGTGTGTTTGTACGTAAACACAACCACTTATTTAAAACTGCTTATGACTTAAGTGGCAGAGTACAAAAGAAATCCGCACAGGCTTGTATTACACAAGATGTTTTCTAGATCACGAAAATGTTCAAATAGTCCGTGATAATATGTGTGTTAGAATTTATAATGAAATACCCAATGATATAAAAGATTTAGAGAGAAAATTTATTTAAAAAGAAATTAAAAGAATGGTTAATTAGAAAAAGACTTATATGACATTAAAGATTTATTATAACGAATTGAAATTACATTTGACATTATTATTTTAGATTTTATTATATTAAAAGAATATCGGAAGATTGTATCTCCTATTTGCATGCCATATATGTGGTAAAACATGTGTACTTTTTGATGTGTAAGACTCTCTCTTAACTATGTTTTATGCAAATAAAGAATATTATTATTATTGTTAAGAAAAAAAACAAAGCAATTAATTACACTCTTATGTTTTCAGGTCCTAATGGCTACAAACCGTCCGGACACCCTGGACCGGCACTGATGCGTCCAGGCCGCCTGGACCGCAAAGGTGGAGGTGGAGTTCGGTCTCGAGGGCCGCGCACATTTTCCGCATCCACGCTCGCTCTATGAGCGTCGATGAGATTTATCCGCTTCGATCTGCTGGCGAGATTGTGTCCCAATTCTACTGGCGCTGAGATCAGGTAATACCCTCCGGGTGCTACTCGTCTATGATAGATATCATTGAGCGTCGAGCGAGACATCTCGCTTCGATCTGCTGGCGAGATTGGTGCCCCAATTCTACTGGCGCTGAGATCAGGTAATACTCAAAGTACTCGTCTATGATATGAATATCATTGAGCGTCGAGCAGAGACATCCGCTTCGATCTGCTGGCGAGATTGTGTCCCAATTCTACTGGCGCTGAGATCAGGTAATACCCGTGCTACTTCCGTCTATGGTAGATATCATTGAGCGTCGAGCAGAGACATCCGCTTCGATCTGCTGGCGAGATTGTGTCCCAATCTCTACTGGCGCTGAGATCAGGTAATGCACCCACGTGCTACCGTTCATGAGTAGATATCATTGAGCGTCGAGCGAGACATCCGCTTCGATCCTGCTGTGGCAGGAGATTTTGTGTCCCAATTCTACTGGCGCTGAGATCAGGTAATACACCTGTGCTACTCGTCTCCATGATAGATATCATTGAGCGTCGAGCGAGACATCCGCTTCGATCTGCTGGCGAGATTGTGTCCCAATTCTACTGGCGCTGAGATCAGGTAATACCCGTGCTACTCTCGTCTATGGATAGATATCATTGAGCGTCGAGCGGAGACACTCCGCTTCGATCTGCTGGCGAGATTGTGTCCCAATTCTACTGGCGCTGAGATCAAGGGTAATACCCGTGCTACTCGTCTATGGTAGATATCATTGAGCCGTCGAGCGAGACATCCGCGCTTCGATCTGCTGGCGAGATTGTGTCCCAATTCTACTGGCGCTGAGATCAGTGTAATACCCAGTGCTACTCTCGTTCTATGATGAATATCATTGAGCGTCGAGCGAGACATCCGCTTCGATCTGCTGGCGAGATTGTGTCCCTAAATTCCCACTGGCGCTAGATCAGGTAATACCAATGCTACTCGTCTATGATAGATATCATTGAGCGTCGAGCGAGACGTCCGCTTCGATCTGCTGGCGAGATTGTGTCCCAATTCTACTGGCGCTGAGATCAGGTGATTTTTATTAGTACATTTTTTATCGATTGCAGTAATGAATTTTAGGTATCATGCAGCGGCACAGCGCGGGGGGAGTTAGCATCCCTCCCCAATAGTTTGCTCGCCGTGCGGGGGCGGCGCTGATCGTGATGCAGCTTAGATCCCTAACTAAACCAGCCAGTTACAATATTACAAATGCGAAAGTGAGTTTCGTTTGTTTGTTATCTCTTCTTGCTGTATTGCTTTCAACCAATCTTCTCCTGAAATTTCTGCATGCATATAGTAATAAGTACTCGAGAAGGACATAGAATAGGGTACTTTTCATCTCGGAAAAAGCACACTGTTCCTCGTGGGAAATCCACGCGGGCGAAGCCTTTGACGAGCAAAAGCTCGTCGCTAAATAATCAACAAATAACAATACATATCGTTGAAGGTCAGATAAAATGTTATAATTGTAATAAGTTTCACTAATCTCGCTAAATATAACACTACTCATTCACCTACATATAACAATAAAAATTAATATTTTCATATTCATATTAATTTAATCCTCTATTGCATTACATAATGTATCTTAATTAACTATAAATCATATACCTTTTTACACAAATATAATCGAATTTTCATATCTTAAATGAGATTTAGTCAAAAATTCACCTGTCAACCTTATTTCGGAGTCCGGAGTCGGTTTGTGCAAACGAAAACGGTAGCGGGTATATGTTTGATCCGCATGCCCGCCTGCAAGGTCGCCACAGAGAAGGACTTCCTCGAAGCCGTCAACGAAAGTCATCAAAATCGTACGCCAAGTTCTCACCGCCACGCCAGTCATATGACGTACAATTAAGCCGGATCGTGAATAGCTTGCTTTTATTTTTTCCAGTACTGGCTAGAAAATTATTGATTTTAAAATTGTTATTTTTTAAATAAACATTGGCTGGTTGGAAAATCTTTATTAGATTTACTTTTTAACCAGTTTTAAAAAACAATACGATATAATAACTGTATAAATCAAAATATTAAGCGTCATGCATAGAAGCAAGTTATGAACGAACGTAGCATCCAGGGAACGAAATTCCCAATCACCAGAGCTTGTGAACCCTTGGAAAATAGAGAGGAAACAATTTTTCGTAAAATAAAATTATTATAGGCTAAAATTTCGTTTTATATTTCTATGTAAACCAAATCTTATCCTATTTTTAGGGTTCCGTACCTCAAAAGGCTTAAAAATGGAACCTTATAATTTCATTTTAAGTAATCATATTTGATAAAAATCATTATATGATTTGGTGTATCATCTCAATTATACCCAAACTATCAAAACATCCATACTTTTTTTAGTTTTATTATTTCAGTAAAATATATATAAACTTCTTTAGTCGTACTTTCTCATACGACTGAGGTCGTGGTCATTATATGGAATGAAACGCATACACAACGACTCTCTTGGCAATTTTAATTTTGTTTTGAGTGGTTTGCGTGGGCATTTGTCCATTTCTTTTTTACCCTAGTGTTTTTATTTTGCATTTTTCGGAAAATATACGCTATTTTAGAGAAACTAATTTGAATAAAATTGTATTAAGTTGTATTATTGATTTTATATAAATGTTTGAAAAAAATGATATGATGACGTCATCCATGTCATTAATATGTGGACATTTCCCAGGCCCACTCGATCAAAAAATTAAAAAGTATAAGTTGTCATTATGTCAACTTGACAACTGTCCAACATTAGCATCTGGCCACTCGTACGTCATACGCAGAAATGGCATATTCCCGGTTTTATTCTTGGGAAGATTGATTCTTTCTCCCGGGAAACAGGGAAAAACTGCAAAAAGGGTAATGTTTTTTTTTTAAATTTATGACTTGTTCCAAGAAGTGAGTGATAAGTATTTAGGACGGCGTTCTAAACACGTTTTCCAATTTATAATTTTCCCTCAAAAACTAAAATTATTGTTAAAGCTCATTGCTGTGGAACTTTTAATTTTTGCATTTTTAATAGGATCTCCGTACCGCAAAAGGTAAAACGAATGGACCCTTACTGGATCACTTCTTGGTTATCCGTCTGTCAGTATTAGTACATTACTGCAGAGGCCGGGAATGTAATTTTGCTGGACGAGTACGAGGCCTTGAATAATTACGAGTCCAGCAAATTCTAATTCCCGCCGAGGCATGTATAGAATAATTCTCAATTTAAAAATAAAGAGATGCCAAATAAATTAATGAATAAAAAATATATAATGTCGGTAATATTTATTAGGTACATTCGGACATTTTTAAATATTTAATTATCAATTAGTGACAAGGAAACATAGCCCACATACAGTCCAGTCATATTTTACGCAAAAATGTAGCATATATTTTGGTTTTTCTCTCAGGAACGAAAAGTCATTAATTTAACAGACATAAATACTCTTAATATTTTTAAAAAAAATCTGTGATTAATAGGTATGCTCTATGAATGCATTTTTTATAATGAAGTTGCAATTGGCTGTATGACAAGTTACATAATTAGTTAATGTGCTGAGCATTGACAGATGAATTAAAAAGTTTTTGAGCAGCGGCCAGGGAATGAATTTTTCATACAAATTTCCCGGCCTAGGCCAGGAAAGTAATGCATGAGCCAGGAATTACAAACTTCCTGTCAACTTTTTACTACAATAATCGTCTACATTTCCGAGCATTTTTGAGAAAAGTTCTGAATAATGTGAGGTACTTACTTAGTTGAAAACAAAAAAAAATCGTTTTTTGCCACCAGTATTTTTTGAGAAGAAACGGAAAGATTCGGGAAGATAAATTAACCGGGAAAAAACCCAGTCTTTCTGGGCGGTTATTGTTGACTCATTCATGTAGTTTCGGGGCTGTTCACTTACTTTACTGTACAACTTTAACAAACTTTAAATCTTAGTAGTGATTATATACTCTTTGCTTAACGTGGTGCACTGTGGTGGTAGAAGTGAAAAATATGAAGGCTAATTTCGTGAGGGGCGGATTCTCGTAATCTACTTACCAAAAAGTAGAGAATGTTATGATAATGGAGTATTGCTTATAGCTTCTTCAAGCACTAATATTGCCGAAATACGGGGGTGCGAAAAATTTTTAATGTAAGTAATTTGTTTTATTATCCAAAAGTCTCGACTTTGGAGGCATACTCTGCAAATCTTTGGAGACTCCAGGAGTCCTGGATCGTTTTGTCTGTTTTGTTAATTAAAACTCTTAGTGGCAAACACTCACTTGACCGTTTATTAGCTGTCTTGTTTCTCTCATCTTCAGGTTTCCAACATATTCGCATAACGTAAATCCACAGAGTACTTTATATGTATGTAACCTTTTTTATTTTTTCAGGTTGTCCACGTGATTCACTTATTTAAATACTGCTGTTGGTTACTTTCATTCAAGTTAACAGAAATGGTAGTAATGTAGCAGTGAAAGGAAAAATAGTGTCTGAACATAGTGGCTAACAATCTCTATAATGTTATGTGCATTAATTGATGAAACAACAGATTTGTGCAGCTGCCTTGCAGGTAAAGATTCTATTCAGAATTGTCCTTGTTAATAAATCGAATGTGTACTGAAAACTTTTGCCATATCATCCCATTGTAATATGACAAAATTTGTATTTTCTATGTTTTGTAACCTAAAAATATCTTCATTTGTTACAGGGGGATATAAACATTCTTTTGCTGCTCCTTTTCTGGTTAGAAAAAAGAGTGTTGAACCAGCTTCAACGTCTATTCAATGCTATCATTGGCAGAAACCTTTAGCAAATTAGTGCACGCACATGAACTTGTTAAAAAAGCAAAAGGAAATATTTAACAGATGCAGTTAGAAATATTTAACAGTTTAACAGATGATTTCATTGTCGAAAGTGAAATGTCCAGTTTCCAATAAATCCATTTCAAAATATATCAAGAATGATGTGATACAAAATAAATTTAAAGCAGCATTGTCAAATGCTTGCTTTTGTAGGAAAGAGTAAAGGAGTATTTTTGTGTGGCAGATCCCTTAGTTTCGAAACAACAAAGAATGTTAATATTTTGTGTGAATAGAAAACTTTGATAAGAAGTTATATATCTAGTGTAATAAAAAGGCAGAAATATTTTTGGAAGATATTCATATTTCCAAAGTTGTTTAAGTGCTATGAAAAAAATACATCATAAATGAAAAAATAAAATATGATTTAACTTCTAAAAACTTTTTATTATTTCATAACCTTCGTAGTTTTATCAGTCCTAAGCAAGAACATAATATACAGCTTCATCCAAATATGGCACATATTTATAATGTACAACAGAGTGCGGCTTGAGCAAAGCATATTCTCTAATACGTCTGATAACCTCTTTCCACATGCACTCTGACGGTAATATTATGTCTCGTGACTCTGACTAACAATCACTTTACTTTTGTAAGACTCAACATAAAGTTTGTTTATAACCTGAATAAACACTTGGTGTAGAAGTTTGATTCCCCGTACTTGCACTAAAAGATCGATTCAATTTTCATTAAATCCTCTGTCTTCCAAAACAATGGCATTATCAGGTCCGAAACATCAAAGAAGATTAATTATACTCCAACTTAAAACAAGTTTAAAGAAATCAACGAATAAAAGACTAAAAAATTGGTAGGTAGGTAATAAGGTTAATAAATATTTTTATATTTATTACAATCGTATCATAGGTAATTTTTGCTTTAGGGTTATGTTTATGTTTTGTTCATGGACGTGACGTTTGTGTTTCGTTCGGCTTGAGTGTTGCCTGTGCTCGAAATCCAAAAAGATACATACATATATTAGTCACCGTGGACAGAGAGCCTATGAGTATATTTTTTTCAAGAAAAAATGATAGAATAAAGAGTGCCACATCTAGATAGCAAGGAGACTAGAGAAAATAATAGGAAGAAAATAGATCATAGGTATTAATAATTTTTTTTAAAGGTTTATGTACAAAATAAATAAAAGACAAAAAAATGTAGGAGTACCACAGTTACGTTGGCAACATTGATTGCACTCTCAAGTAGACAGTTTTATTAACTTTTTAATTATAGGCACTTTACGCACGGATGTCTAATATTATAATCCCAAAATATGACGTCATGAAGGTTAAACTAAGGTCATTCATGTTTTTTTGAAAATAAAAAATTACTCTGAAGGTATTTTTAAGTTTTTTTTTTTTTTTTTTTTTTTTTTTTTTTTTTTAATTACACAAATATGTTCATAAACACTATTCCTCGAAATGGATTTGGAAATTAGACGATTTCGAAAAAAAATGAACTATCCCCATTGCCTTCTATCCATTTCACACACTAGCTGATAATCATCAACCAGAGTGCAGGTTTCCTCACGATATTTTTCCTTCACTCGGATTTATGTAAAACATGAAATATGTAAAACAGAAGATGATTAATAGTTCAAAAATGATCATCAGTAGGTACATAATCTAACTAAAACAATAAATTATAATCCTATACAGACATGCTGTCATAAGTTTTATTTTTGTAGATATGACAGGTCGGAAATAAAAAACCAACTCCGTAATTATACGATTTGAGGGTAGAATAAAAAAATATCAATCAGTCGAAATTTCTTTTGCCTCTTAACTGCACAATCCCAGAAATAATTATATTTAGTCATTCTAAAATACCTGAGCTGGAGAGCCTAACATAGTGTTTATTTAGTGAATTAACTGCCTAACATTATAGTGAATTATATTTAGTTGTACGTTTGTGAAAAGTGTGCTGGGACACCATGCCACCAAATGTAAGTACAAATTTTATACTAAACGAGGATGTTTATGCATAGTTTTTCCAAGTTTTTAATTATTTTGGTCTGGTTAAAACTATACATTAAAAAAAATACTACCTATGACGACGTAAATAATATTTTGTATTAAAACGCTACTGGAGACCCGTTCCAGGACGCGTTCTCAACGGGGGCGTTTTTAATACAGAATGTAAGTACATGTTGTTCATACATGATGTAAAAAAATATTTGATTTTACACATCCAATAAGAATTCTCGTATCTTTGTTTCTTGGTTACTACACCCAAAGAGTATATAATCACTACCTAACTGTTACTTCTATAGGTATAGAAGTAACAGTTAGGTAAGCATCCTAACCTAAAAGGGACCAACCATCAAAGAGCATATAATCACTTGCACAACCACTGGAAAGCGGCCGGACATTTAAACTACATTTTGACACCTATGCACATTGGAACTCTTTAGACATTCTGTCATGAGATCAGCTATATCCCCGGAAGGCCTCAAAGAAGCCGCCAGGGTAGCGTAGAAAATAATGAGTTGAATTTATTTTTGTCAAACTTCAAAATTTTGGGTTCACCGCTGATTAAAACTATCCAGTATTCAATTGAAATCACCTTACATGACCATCACATTTTTCAGGATGCGTATACTGATGTAGTTGAGCTATGCGCACTGCTCCAATGTCTCGGCTTTCCAGCGTGAAATCTCTAAGAGACCTGCGATACCAACCTCAGCCAAGGCAGGCGGGCAGGACCGTGGTCATCAACTGTCAGATCCTTCTGGTCTCAAATGTGGTGTTGGAAAAAGCGAAGGACCTGTGTGCTCTTGTCCGGCAACCAGTATGCAGAAGTAAGTGGGCTGTGCAAGTGTCTGGAATGGCAGGGGGAAGCAACTGGATAAGGTACCTACTGATTATTTTTATTATTGTATACTAGCTGTTGCCCGCGGCATAGTATAAATATAGTAAACTTATTTTGAGGGTTCCGCACTCTCAAAAGACAAAAACAAGAACCCTTATAAGATCACTTAAAGATTGTCCGTCTGTCTGTCAAACTTTTTTCTCTCAGGAACGCTAATAAGGCCACGGTCTCTTTCATAGCAAAACAATAATCAAAATTATACGTCAATGCGATCAAGAGATATTAGGTACCGTAAATGTTGCGAATTTTCGCATGTTTTGCGATTTCAGCAGCAATCAAAACCTATGGGGTACTTCCCGTTGACCCTAAAATTATAAAATTTGTGGCAAAAAAGCAAGGTCTAACAGTCATTACTTATACAGGAATAAATCTGAAAGTTGTAATTAAGTATATGTTGTTAGAAGTCTAAAAAAAGTGTTACAAACTTATTTTTGCGCTGGATTCAGTATGAATCTTAGGGATCGAACTGCAAAGTTAATTTATTTTTGAAACTAGTTGGTCTTTTATTTAGAGCTATAATGTGAGATGCTTTGCATGTACGGAACCCTCGGTGCGCGAGTTTGACTCGTACTTGGCCGGTTTTAGGCTCATATATATTACTGCATTGCATTATTAGATTTTTTTAAATGCTGTAATTGCCTGAAAATCGAGATTATCTAAAGGCATTGCACGAAATGAGAGAATGACCCAGAAATGTGTCAAAGGGATCGAACTACAAAATAAAGTTTGTTTTTTAAACTAGTTTGTATTTTAGCAATAATTTGAGATGCTTTCTTATTATACCTAGGTACTTACCTTATTGCCTAATGTTTATAAAGGACGTGAACGGAGCCCTAGGTGCGCGGGTTTTGCCGGTCTTTGTGATTGAAGGAAGCTACCTATAAAATTACGTTAAAATGACTATTTAACAGGAGTTCGGTTGCACCCTCCTCGGCTCGCTGCCCAAGGAGCATCGACAGCGGCTGTCTTTTGAGCTGCAGGGCATGATCCGCTGCATCAAGCAGTTCAGCGGCGTCAGCGACGACGACAGGCCGAAGGAGTCCAACAAGTCTGCCAGCATGATCGAGCTCACCACGCCTGAGAAAGGGTAACTTTTCTTTACAAACTTGCTGTATTTCCGAGTGTTAGAGCGGAGACCATGTCCGCTGCATCAAGCAGTTCAGCGGCATCAGCGACGATCACAGGCCGAAGGAGGCCAACAAGTCTGCCAGCATGATCGAGCTCACCACGCCCGAGAAAGGGTGACTATTGTTTACAAACTTGCTGTATTACCGAGTGTTAGAGCGGAGACCATGTCCGCTGCATCAAGCAGTTCAGCGGCATCAGCGACGATCACAGGCCGAAGGAGGCCAACAAGTCTGCCAGCATGATCGAGCTCACCACGCCCGAGAAAGGGTGACTATTGTTTACAAACTTGCTGTATTTCCGAGTGTTAGAGCTGAAGGCATGATCCGCTGCATCAAGCGGTTCAGCGGCGTCAGCGACGACGACAGGCCGAAGGAGTCCAACAAGTCTGCCAGCATGATCGAGCTTACCTGAGAAAGGGTGACTTTTCCTTACAAACCTCCACACCAAGCTGAAATTTGGCATGCAGGTCCCATGCCAAATTTCAGCTTCCTACGCCCAATAGTTTTGGCTGTGCGTTGTTTGTCAGTCACTCAGTCAGTACGAAAGAATTTTATATTATTGATGACTATCGCCCCGCCCCGGCTTCATTTGGGAGGTACATAAATTGTAGCCTATGTTACTCGAAAATAATGCAGCTTTCTATCGGTGAAAGAATTTTTAAAATCGTTTCAGAAGTTCCGAAGATTACCCCCCCACAAACAAACTCGCAAACTTACAAACCTACTTACTTCCTCTTTATAATATTAGAGTGATGGAGAAGACAATTGCTATCCATACTTACATATATTCTTCGTTTAATAATAAAGTACATAACTTCCCGCCAGATTATTCGTACCAAAAGTGGACACCCCCACCCGCTACCGTTCCCTGGACACCTTGACTGCTCCCAAAAAGAACGAGCAGCCTCTCCCTGCGCCTGGGCCCTTGCAGAAACACATTACCTTAGATAATGATATACAGGAAGTCAAGGTAAGGGTTTGAAGCTTTGAAGGTCGACTTTGTAATTTGCTTGGAATGGTTATGGACTCAGCTTTATATGGACTTGATGAACCCAAAGGGAGCGTTCCTGTGAAAATTTTGTGTCAAAAAGTTTATTTATTTTTACCCAATTTTTATAATAATCATTTACTTTTTATCTTACTTTAAAGTAATATTTTTAGAACTGACGGAAACTTTGTTTCGTTGTAGAAAATGTGTCGGAGACAAAGCACTTACACCTTATCGTCTACTCCTGGAAGCATTAAGAGGACTCGGAATAAGACATCAAGGTAAGCAAGATTATTATAGTCTTAAAAATAAGACTAGTCTTAGACTGGTCACAATATTATTGTCAAGTTTAAAAACAACCACAGACATAGAAATAACAATAAAGAAAAATGTATTAGCATGCTACCTACTGAATGAGGTGAAGTCGGTGCCAAGTGCAGGAGTAAGGGTGTTATGTAATTGTTTAGCTAGACATTTTTTTATATATGTATACACGATTCTAATGTAAATTTAGATTATTTATTTTTTTCGGCACGCGACTTCACCTCATTCAGTAGGTATGCCAATACATTTTTCTTTAGTTGTTATTTCATGATTTTAAGTTTTATAATGGAAGTCAGTTCATTTTTTTGGAAAAAAAGTTTTATTTTATCATTTTTAGTGCTTCTACCAAATACTATATGAACTCTAGCGAGTTAATACGCACAGCTCTGGACATTTCCCATACATTGGTTTGGCAACTAGCCATCTGGTGGCAGGAGGTGATCCAGCACCGTTTATTTGCACATTAACATGTTATATGTTGGTCCTTAATATTTAAAAAATACAACTATGTTATATATGTGTAATTCCATTTGAATTTGTGAAATACACTGTGTTACAACAAAATAAATTCGCGAAATTTAACAGTTTCATCAAACAACCGCTTCGTCCAGGAAGAGGCGCTTGTGTCGCATAAGTTGCCAATTTCTAGCCGGAGCTGCGCGTATTAACTCGCTAGAGTTTATATAGTATTTGCTTCTACACTTATTTTCTTTAATAAAAACTTAAACTTTTTTTCTGGCCGAAAATAAAATAATTAAGAATTCAAAACTTTTTGTGTCAGTTTGATTTGAAATGTCAGAACATGTCAAATTGTCTATTATTTTGGCACATCAATAGACCGAGAGCCCGCGACGACCAAACCATCATTATTTTAGAAATGCTGAATGTTTCCCTGCGTGGACATACGGGTAAAAAATACGAGGGCGGTTTGATAAGTCCATGACTTTGGAAAGAAGAAACATTATTTTTACGTATATATTTTTTATTTTTTTACATAATCTCCTTTTAACTCTACGCACTTAGTCCAGCGATGTTCCAACCTCTTCAACCCATCAAAAAAATATTTTTTGTCAAACCCTGAAAAATAGGCCTCAGTTTCGGCTACCACCTCTTCGTTTGACGAAAATCTTAGCCCGCCAAGCCATTTCTTCATATTTGGGAAGAGGAAAAAGTCACAGGGGGTTAGATTTGCCGAATACGGACGGTGTAGCAATAATTCATGTCCTAATTCGACAATTTTTGATGTCGCGATTGCAGACGAGTGGGCCGGTGCATTAACCTGATAAAATAGAATTTTTTTATTTGCTAGCTACAGTCGTTTCTTGATCAACTCTTTATTGAATCTATCTAATAATGCAGCATAGTAAGCTCCGGTTTTTGTCTTGCCTTTATCCAAAAAATCGATGTAAATAACCCCTTGGCTGTCCCAAAAGACTGTGGCCATCACTTTACCAGCTGAGCAAACAGTTTTTGCCTTCTTTGGGGCACGTTCCCCGGTAGAAGTCCATTGCTTCGACTGTTGCTTAGTCTCTGGTGTATAATGATGGACCCACGTTTCGTCAACTGTTATGTACCGACGCATAAACTCACTCGGATTGCGATTATACATGGCTAGGCATTCCTCCAGAAGATATGACACGATTTCGTTTCTGGTCGACTGTTAGTAAACGCGGCAACCATCTCGCAGAAAGCTTTTTCATGCCCAGAATATCATGCAAAATTTATAAATCTCGTTCAGTCGAGATGTGCACAGCATCACTTATTTCGTGTGTCTTCACTCGACGGACTGCCAAAACAATATCATATATTTTATTAACCATGCCTTCCGTAGTCACTTCAATCGGCCTTCCTGGGCGCTCCGCGTCATTAGTGGTACTACGACCACAACGAAATCCAGTGAATCACTTATGTACCATCCCATAAGAAGGCGCAGAATCACCATAATACTTTTTCAATTTGTCATCGGTCTGCTTAATAGTTTTACCACGTAAAAATAGTGTTTAATTAGCACTCAAAACTCGCTGTTCTCCATTTTCAAAGAATACTTAGGAGTCGCCTAACTTTTTTGTTTCTAAAAGCTTGTTTTCACGCCAAATTTGAAAAAAGAACGGCGTGCGCTTCGTAGTGAGTTTCCAAATATGAGACAAAAAAAAATAATTAAAAAAGTTTTTATTCAACCTTAAAGTCATGGACTTATCAAATCGCCCTCGTATTAGCGACTAGGTATGAAGTTTGGATCTTAGTTGCTTATGCAGGTAATATGGCTAGCAAGGCTGATTTTTATAGGCATAAAAAGCACCCTTGGGGCCTCCCAAAGTAACACAAAATTCAGATTTTGTAATAAAAATATAACTATAATTTAATAAAGTTACAATGTCTGGCAGGAGTTTATATCTGCACCAATTGCCTGGTAATGTATGGCGTGATTTTTAATATTATTCGGAATAAAATCTTTAAAAAACTTTACTTTGAGGAAATTGAGCTACCACTCTTTATGCTATTGCTACAAATTATCTGCCTAAGTAATCATGATCCAACTTTTATAGTCGCTAATCGCTATTTTTATGTTGGGGACATACACAGAAAATCTTGAGTTTTAATAAAATAAGGAAGGGCATGCAGTCGCGGGCTTTTGCTCTATAATGCAATGATGACATCTCTTCAGCCAAGCTGGGATGTTGTGCAGGAGGCTACTCGCGCCAATTCACCTGCACCCGCCGCAGCTGGTCCTCGAGTACGCAAAAAATGGACCAATGATATGAATGAATTCATAATGCGTACTTACCTAACAATTACTTCTTTAGAAACTACTAATAAACGGAACTATTTACCTGCATTATATGAAAAATTTAGCCAACAATTTCCACATTTCATAGTTAGTAGACAACGTGTAGGAGATCAACGTAGAGCAATAACACGTACAAAACTATTATCAGATGAGAAAATAAACCAAATACGCCTTGAAGTCGAAGAACACTTAAAAAGCAATTCACAGTCCAACAACGCTCACTCTTCAGCAACAACAACACAAACTAATCATAGCGAACGAATGAAATGGCCAGACGAAATAAATGAAACTATTATGACTACATATTATACAGTTACAGATCTTGGAAACAAATATAACAGGCTATAGGCAATGTTTATACCGAAAAGTCATAGAAAAGCACCCAGAAATCAGCCACGTGTCGGAGCAAAGAATTGCTGACCAACGTAGGGTGATTGTTAATAATAAACTTTTAAGTGCTAATAAATTACAGGCAATTAGAGATAAAGTGGCACGAGATCTTGCCCTACAAAGTTCATCCACAATTCCCCATAATGATGTAAATGGCTTTTCACAATTTAGCACACCACCATCTTTATTTAGTAATACAAATAATTCCTTAACCCATGACGAAATATCTGAAAACCTCACGAACTCTCAACAAAACCAGTTACATAACACCCTTTGAAATAAACTACTATATACCATCTGAAACCGAAATTCAGTTAGATGAGACTTTTAAGACTTTACTTGACAAGTTTATTGAAATTGATCCCCCAAACCGACCACACATTCCAAAGCAAAGACCCTCCAAGAAATTAGCAGCAATAGTAACAATACTGAACAATAATATACTCCCCAAATATATAACTACTGAAACGGATTTTCTAACACTTCAGACCGCTGTATATTCAGCAGCATATACTGCTGCAAAACTCAATGGATCAAAGATAACTGAAACACCATCTAGAAGACAATATCAACATAGTAAACCTAAATGGGAAAAAAGATTAGAAGACAAAATCAAAGATCTAAGAGCTAAAGCAGGAAGACTAACAGAGTATATTAATGGGAATCGAGGCTATGAACTTCAGAAACACATAGAAAAAATTAAACGGGACCATCTTTACACATTCACAACATGAAAATCAAAACACAGAATTATCTCACTTTTTAGACACCATTAAGCAAAAAATTAACGCTGCTGCTAGTCGATTACGTAGGTATAGGCAGACAACAATAAGAAAGAAACAAAATAAACAATTTACAACAAACGAAAAAGTTTTTACAGGTTACTTTCACAACAGCAAACAAACGCCACTGTTGAGACCCCCAACCAGAAGCACTTCACTCGTTTTGGTCTGATATCTGGGCAAATCCGGTCGAACATAGAGACAATAGTTGGATAGAAAAAGATAAAGATCACAGTTTAACATTACAAGACATGGAATTTAAAAATATATCTATAGATACCTTAAAATTAGTTATTTCTAAAACACACAATTGGAAAGCTACAGGAACTGATAAAGTCCACAATTATTGGTACAAAAAACTTACTTTTATACACCCTTTCTTACTTACACATATCAATAAATTTATACACTCTCCAGATACTATACCGTTATATTTGACTCAAGGAATTACCTACATGCTACCTAAAGATACAACGGATCCAACAAACCCAGCTAAATATCGTCCAATTACTTGTTTACAGACTCTGTATAAAATAGTTACATCATGTATTAATGAAAATATCTATGCACACATTCAAGAAAATAATATTCTAGCCGAAGAGCAAAAGGGATGTAGCAGAGGTAGCCGAGGCTGCAAGGAACAGTTAATCATAGATGCCGTTGCGTCCAAACAAGCGTTAACCAAGAAACGAAATATTTACTCTATGTATATTGACTATAAAAAAGCATATGACTCAGTACCCCATACATGGTTAGTATATATTCTTGAACACTACAAAATTCATCCCACCCTTGTAAACTTTTTAAAGACTATAATGCAACATTGGAATACCAAACTAATACTTACTAACAATAACACAAACATTGAGACCGAACCTATCAATATACGTAGAGGAATATTTCAAGGTGACGCACTAAGCCCACTTTGGTTTTGTTTGGCCTTAAATCTCCTCTCAAACCTCCTTAAAGATAGTAATAGAGGCTTCGAAATAAAGTCCAATAACGCAAATCATACCCTGACTCATTTGATGTATATGGACGACATTAAGCTGTTTGCCAGTTCATTAGAAGATATACAAGCTATGGCACACATAACTGAGACATTTTCATCAGATATTCGAATGGAATTTGGCATTGATAAATGCAAAATTCAATCAGTACAGAAAGGGAAGGTAGAAAACAATACATACACACTACAAAATGAAGAACACATAGACCCTGTAGACCAAACCATAGGATACAAATATCTTGGATACCAACAGACTCAACAAATCCACCAAAAAGAAACCAAAGCAAAGCTAACAGATGATTTTAGAACTAGACTCCACAAAATTTTTAATATCTACCTAAATGCCCGTAATACAGTAAAAGCCATAAATACATTTGCCATCCCCATACTAACGTATTCCTTTGGCATCATTAACTGGTCCCAAAGTGATTTGAAAAACTTACAACGTAATATTAATACTCTTCTGACTAAATACCGGAAGCACCACCCGAGGTCTTGTATCCAACGGTTGACATTGCCAAAACATGAAGGTGGCAGAGGAATTGTTGATATTCAAAACCTTCACAATAAGCAAATAACAGCTCTGCGATCATTTTTTTATCACAGTGCTCCAGCATCACCTTTAATCACATCCATTATTCAAGCTGACAAAAAACTAACACCCCTTAATTTAAACGACTCATCTCAACAGAAGAAGGAAGAGCTCACCACATTACAACAGAAGATAGATTCATGGACCCAAAAATCTCTGCATGGCCGACATCGCCTCGACTTGATGAATCCAAATGTTGACAAGGTTGCGTCAAACGCCTGGCTCAAGAGAGGAGAGCTGTTCCCAGAGACAGAGGGGTTCATGTTGGCTATACAGGACCAAATCATAGATACTAAAAATTATAGAAAATATATTATTAAAGATATCCAGAATGATAATTGCCGCCATTGTCACAGTAGCCCAGAAACCATTCAACACATAACTGGTGCCTGCAGATCAATAACACAAACAGACTATAAGCATCGACATGACCAGGTTGCCTCCATTGTACACCAGTACCTTGCAAGTAAATATAATTTAATAAAAGAAAAAACAGCGTATTACAAATATTCACCTGAGATAGTTTTAGATTCCCCTGAATATAAACTGTACTGGGATAGAACCATTATAACAGATAAAACCATTCACCACAATAGGCCGGATATAACTTTGTATGACAAACGCAACAAAACAGTTTATCTGATAGATATTGCTGTTCCAAATACCCATAATCTTAGTTCCACATATACAGAAAAATTAACAAAATACACTGACCTGGCAATAGAAATCAAAACACAATGGCGTGCAGAAATAGTAAAAACAATTCCTATAGTAATCTCCTCTACAGGTGTAATACCTAGATCCCTACACACCAGTTTGAACTTATTACAAATACATCCTTTTACCTTTATCCTAATGCAAAAAGCAGTAATACTAAATACGTGCCGTATAGTACGTAAATTTATGTCATCTGACAGAACTCTCTTAACTTAATTTTCAATTGGTTGCGTTTGGCCACAAGCCCGCGTAACCAATAAACATCCTCAAAACTATTGTTTGAGAGAAATATTTTAGAAAACATATAATAATAATAATAAAACGTTTATTTTCTCTTCACAAAAAGAATAAATAGAAAATAAAAGAAAAACAGTAGGCGGAGAAATCGGCGAACATACATAAAAAAACATACATACATCGAAACATATTATAACCTCCTCCTTTTTTGGGAAGTCGGTTAAAAAGTAGTAGTTTATGCAACTGATACATAATGAGAGGCATTAAAAACACGAGGTGTGGTTTTATGAAACGATCCGAAGGCGAGTTTCATAATAAGATCACACGAGTGTTTTAATGCCTAATTATGTACAGTTGCATACATTACTTTATCTACACTCATAGGAACAATTTAAAATTAAACAAAGTAGCTAGATAACAAAGAAATAATTTATTTGGTATAATAATTATTTAAATTGTGGATGGTACAGTTATGAAATTGGATGTTAACTACTGCGTTTTCACTAGATGCGGTATTTCTGCTTGTAGTTGATGTTGGTATATTAATATTTACTTCATTGGCTCTATTTTCTATAGTGTTCATTATAGTGTTGGACACTCGTATCTTACTTAGCACTGATTCATCAATATAACCCTCTGCTAAAGCGCGGGAAATTAAGTTGAAACTAGGCATGCGTGCGCCAATTTTTTCACAAGTTCAAACTTTTTTTTTACATTCAGCCTAAAAGCATTGCCTAATTTAATAAATTAAAAAAAAGTGTACTATAAAGATTTAAGTTATTTTATGATACCGCTGGCGGTACTATAATGAGTTTTATTTTTTATATTTATGTAGGTATGTGCGTTTATAAAGTACGTCTTTATAAAACCATCTTCAAATTCGTAATTCGAATATTTCGACATGAGTGCAGACAGTGCAGATAATAGTAGATTATTAACCAAGGGCTGTATGACATCAATTTCGCTCAGGCACTAATTAACCCGAGTATGCAATTGACGCTTACGCCCGAGATAAATACTCTGCTTTACGAATCGATTGTGAGGTAAGTAAACAACAAGACAGCAGGTTTCAATGAACATTTATTAAGAAGAAAAAATGTGTATTTAATTAAAATAAATTGTCTAGATTCCGATTCGAATAATTAATTGATACCGAGAAAAAAATATTAACTTTTTAAAATATTCTTCGTGCAGTATGAGTATGACAGTTCTTTTTTCAAATTCCAAAACCTATGCTGTAATGATACTCACTCATACACCCCGGCATTCAGGGTGTAAGGGTGTACTTACAGAGCAAGGAGATATGTAATAGTAGATTATTAACCAAGGGCTGTATGACATCAATTGCATACGAGGTTTTTGGCGCCTGAGCGAAGCGAAGGCGCTAATTAACCCTTGAGTATGCAATTGATGCTTACGCCCGAGATAAATACTCTGCTTTACATATCGATTGTGAGGTAAGTAAACAACAAGACAGCAGGTTTCAATGAACATTTATTAAGAAGAAAAAAATGTGTATTTAATTAAAATAAATTGTCTAGATTCCGATTCGAGTAATTAATCGATACCGAGAAAAAAATATTAACTTTTTAAAAATATTCTTCGTGCAGTATGAGTATGACAGTTCTTTTTCAAATTCCAAAACCTATGCTGTAATGATAGTCATACACCCCGGCATTCAGGGGTGTAAGGGTGTACTTACAGAGCAAGAGATATGTAAAATTCATTATTTAATAGACATATGAACTTGTTTGTCAAATGAAGCCCAAAACCGTTCATAATTGTGTGCTCCAATTTAAATTTTTTTACAGATTGTTTACAAATTCTATGGAACCAAAACACACATATGAATACAAACAGATTTTATTTTTCTGAATTCAAATTACGGTTGAACACGACCATAGACTACTTATTATTGGACACTACCATGCTAAGGCGAAGTCTACCAATAGGAGAGCAGATAATCTATTTAAACATCCAATAGAATTAGGCGGCCCCTAGACCTACAATAACATTGTACAATACATTTTATTGTACAATAAGATTGAAAGGCCCTTTGAATCTAAACGATCAATAAAATTGCATAATAATACAAAAGTATTTTTTCGCGCAATGTTTTCATGTTCAGTGGCCATATTTACGCGCGCGCGCGCTCGCCTATTCTCCTCCTCAAGTCGAAACAGAATGAAAAATATTGCGCAATACTGACCCTACACGATGCAATTAAAAAATATGGTACAATAAAAATTAAACTCACTCAAACTTTCTTTCAATCATTGCACAATGTTCAATATAAACCCTAAACGGTCAATAAAATTGCACAATTTGTAATATTGCGCAATAAAATTGATCGTCTAGGGACCGCCTTACTGACGTTACCGAAATTCGAATTTGATTTGAAATTATATTGACTGTTAAATCAAATCTCGTCTCCAAAACTAGCTAGGCAAAGGTCTCCCCCTTCGAATCCTAAAAATGATTATTAAATGTTTAATGCCACCCGTTTTTTTTAGCCCGATTCAATCGCAACATACGCTGCTGGACAGCCTGGTGGCAGCTGAGAGGGCTGCGGAAGATTTGAAGAACAAAATAGCATTCGTTATCAGGGAGTTCGTGGATGACGGAAAGAATGATTCGTCTTTGTCTTCCTTAGCGTTGGACGTCTCTAAAATATCTGTTTTGAAGGTAGTTTCATTAATTCATCTATCCAATAGGAAGTGGCCTGTGGTGTGGCCCTAGAATAGCACCAACCCATCTCTTCCCGTGGGTGTCGTAAGAGGCGACTAAGGGACATAAAACACCGGAGGATGGGCAGCAGCATCTTTCCGCGTACTATGCCATCACACTGCGATCGCCAACCCGCCTGCCAAGCGTGGCGATTACGGCAAAACCCCCCATGGACAATACATCCACAACACGGCCCCTAGTCCCCGGCGGCCCCGCTATTCCGGACTCTGGTAGCGGTCACGGTAACGGCGGGGCAGGGGGTGCTAAGAATCCCCGGCAGATGCCAGGCTACCAACCCCGACGACCCTTGGCCCTGGCAACCTACAACACGTGCACACTGCGGACCGACGAGAAGCTCGCTGAACTGGAGGAAGAATTGAGCAGGTTACGATGGGATATTGTAGGATTATGTGAAGTCCGAAGAGAGGGGGAGGACACCATGATCCTCAAATCCGGAAACCTGCTCTATTTCCGGGAGGGCGACCAACTGTCCCAGGGTGGTGTCGGGTTTATCGTCCACAGGTCCCTCGTCAACAACGTGGTCCAGTTCGAGAGTGTTTCAGCGAGGGTAGCGTACCTTATACTCAGAATCACCAAACGGTATTCGTTGAAGGTCATACAAGTGTACGCACCGACCTCAGATCACTCCGACGACGAGGTGGAGGCTATGTATGAGGATATTTCTAGAGCCATACATAGCTCCCAGGCCCACTATACCGTTGTGATGGGGGACTTTAACGCGAAACTGGGCAAACGAAGCGATAATGAGCTGAGAGTGGGGAATTTTGGATATGGAAGGAGGAATGCACGCGGTCATCTGCTGGCCGGCTTTATGGAGAAGGAGGGCCTCTTTATGATGAACTCCTTCTTCAAAAAGCCAAAACAGCGAAAGTGGACGTGGTTGCATCCTAATGGCGTCATAAAGAATGAGATAGACTTCATCTTATCGACAAAGAGGCATATATTCAATGATGTCTCTGTGATCAATGCCCTAAAAACAGGAAGCGATCACCGAATGGTAAGAGGCATATTGAATCTGAGAACGAAACTCGAAAGGTGTCGATTAATGAAGTCTACGCTCCGACCAGCGCCTATCCAGCTCCAAAACCCCGAGAGCTTTCAGCTCGAGTTGCAGAATCGCTTCGAATGCCTGGGAGACTGCGAAAATCTGGACGATTATAATGACAGGTTCGTGCAAATTGTCCAAACAGCTGGGTCTAAGACCTTCAAAACCCGCTGCTCAAAAGGAACCAAAAAGATCTCGGACCTCACCAACAAACTCATGGAAGCAAGACGAAACTTGGTTCTGCAGATCTTGGTTCTGATGATGCTGCTCAGTATCGACGTCTAAATAGACAGATCTCTAAGTCCCTAACTCGCGATTTACGCCAATTCAATACTGACCGTATTGAAGAGGCGATTAAGCGTAATAAGGGCTCAAAAGTTTTTGCAAGGGATCTGTCTGTTGGTCAAAGCCAACTGACCAAGCTGAAGACTGAGGATGGCAGAATCATTTCGTCGAAGCCAGAGCTGTTGGAAGAGGTTGAGAAGTTCTACGGACAATTATACACCAGCGTACGCGCACCTGTCAGTAATCTGGCCAAAGATCCAAGAGCCAGATTGACCCGACACTACACCGAAGATATCCCGGACGTCAGCCTATACGAGATTAGAATGGCTCTCAAACAGTTAAAAAACAATAAGGCACCGGGTGACGATGGAATCACGGCTGAGCTTCTGAAAGCAGGTGGAACGCCGGTATTAAAAGCTCTTCAAAAGCTATTTGATTCCGTCATACTCGAGGGACAAACGCCTACGGCATGGCACAGAAGTGTGGTGGTACTCTTCTTCAAAAAAGGTGACAAAACCTTATTGAAGAATTATAGGCCTATCTCACTTCTGAGCCATGTCTACAAACTGTTTTCGAGAGTCATTACGAATCGTCTCGCTCGCAGGTTTGACGACTTCCAGCCTCCCGAACAAGCCGGTTTCCGAAAAGGCTTTAGTACCGTAGACCACTTACATACGCTGCGGCAGATTATACAGAAGACTGAGGAGTATAATCAGCCCTTATGCTTGGCGTTTGTGGACTACGAGAAAGCCTTCGATTCGATCGAGACCTGGGCTGTGCTACAGTCTCTCCAACGGTGCCAAATTGACTATCGATATATCGAAGCGCTGAAGTGTTTGTACGAAAACGCCACCATGTCGGTTCGTCTCCAGGATCAGGGCTCGAAACCTATCCAGTTGCAGCGAGGGGTGAGACAGGGAGACGTTATATCTCCGAAACTGTTCACCGCCGCCCTGGAAGATGTTTTCAAGCTCCTGGACTGGGGCGGACTCGGTATCAATATCAACGGCGAGTACATCACTCACCTTCGATTCGCTGACGATATCGTAGTCATGGCTGAGACCTTGGAAGACCTAGGCACAATGCTCGATGGCCTCTGTAGAGCCTCTCAACAAGTGGGTCTAAAAATGAACATGGACAAGACGAAAATCATGTCTAACAGCCGTGTCGCACCCACTCCTCTAAAGGTTGGAGACTCTACACTCGAAGTTGTTGACAATTATGTATACCTGGGACAAACAGTTCAGTTAGGTAAGTCCAACTTCGAGAAAGAGGTCAATCGTCGAATCCAACTCGGCTGGGCAGCGTTCGGGAAGCTTCGCGATATCTTCTCGTCCAAAATACCGCAGTGTCTCAAGACTAAGGTCTTTGACCAGTGTGTGTTGCCAGTAATGACATACGGAACAGAGACGTGGTCGCTTACTATGGGCCTCATAAGGAGGCTCAAGGTCACCCAAAGGGCGATGGAGCGCGCTATGCTCGGAGTTTCCCTGCGTGATCGAATCAGAAATGAGGAGATCCGTAGGAGAACTAAAGTAACCGACATAGCCCGCAGAATCGCCAATCTTAAGTGGCAGTGGGCGGGGCACATAGCTCGTAGAACAGATAGCCGTTGGGGCAGAAAAGTTCTCGAGTGGCGACCACGAACCGGAAAACGTAGTGTTGGCAGGCCTCCCACTCGGTGGACCGATGACCTGGTGAAGGTCGCGGGACGCGCATGGATGCGGGCAGCGCAGGACCGGTCGTTGTGGAAATCCTTGGGGGAGGCCTTTGTCCAGCAGTGGACGTCTTTCGGCTGAGAGAGAGAGAGAGAGAGAGAGTACCAAATTTCAACGAAATTTGTCCAGTAGATTTTGCGTGAATGCGTTGCAATTCTCTCTTGGCAATGTTAATGGAGTGATTTGCCATTGCCTTCTCCATTTCACACACTAGCTGATAATCATCAACCAGAGTGCAGGTTTCCTCACGATGTTTTCCTTCACCGGAAGCAAGCGGTGGTCGATAAAAACTAACATAGGTACATGAGTCAGATTGGTATACAAACTCATGTAGCACGGGCAGTGTGTATCTGGATTGAGGGCCCAATTTTTAAATTGTCTTGGAACTAAATAAGATTCACAGGGCAATTAGTTAAAAATAGTAAAAACTTAATGCAAAGACCCAAAAATTTCTAAAAGTAGAATTATGCCTGTAGTCATTATCTAACGTGGGCCCTCAATCCAGACGCCTGCAAAAAAAAATCTCAGCTTTAGATCAGGCAAGAATAAAAAACAACATAAATGTCCTAACTTTAAAGTATGTTCTAAAGAACTACAGGCCTTCATGAAGCATTTCTACAAGAAATTGAATGATACAGTTGGTCATACATTTCAAAATTACGCTGCTATGTACACCTCCGACATAACATCAGATGGTAGCGGCGAAAAAGAAACTGTGATTCAGGCGATCAATAAATCTGGTGATGCAGCAAAACATAAAATCAAAAGGATATTTAAAAGCTTAACTTCTACTTTCGAATTGGACCACAATAAAAACCCAGATGAAAATATGAAAAGGCTAAAAGCTTACGTATACGATGTTATAGAAAAGAGTTTAACTAGTATAAAAGACACTTTAGCCGAGACCGATATAAATGATTCTATAAAGGAAAGACTGATTATAAATGTGAAACAAGATTTGTCTGCTAACATTGATGTTGATTTAGGGAATCTGAAATCGGAGGCGAAAAAGGAGATATGCAGAGATTTCTCTTCATGTAATGGGAAGATAATAATAGGCAAACTAGAGGAAATGGCATCGAGAAGGAATATGCCCATAGATAAGAACAAAGTGTATGTAAAGCTACAATTGACTCTGGACAAAGACTTGAAGGAGAAAATAGCTAAAGACGGAATAGATTATTTTGATGGTTCAATGAAGAAAGATTATCTTCGTACTAAAACGCCCAAACTTGGTGTAACACGGACTACTTTGAAACTCGCAAAATCTCCTAGTGTTACACTATCCACAAACAAAGGCAATTATATAAAGCAATATCCATGGAAAGATGCTAAGATTTCAACAGTTACTGTTAAAAGTGAGGAGACGTTATCAAAAGACAAGGTTGCAACTCGTAGTACTAAAAGATCAACAGACAATGAAATTTCAAGTACCGAGTCTTTATCGACAACGCATGACGTTGCAAAATCCTCACAAACTCACATCCAAACTATCGCATTTATAATATTAATTAATTAGTGGATATAGGATACATACATATCTGTAACTGGTCTGTCTGTACTATTCTGTCTGTACGATATTAAAAAAAAATATGATGGACCTTTATAGAGCCAATAGAAGTAGGTTTTTTTTCCCATCAGGCAACAAGAGGTCACCACACCACCACCACAGAACCACAGATAACCCCCAATAGATTCCGCTTGTATGGGCGTCCGCGGTCACCGCACTTATTTGCTTTTGCACATATAAATGAAATTGCTAGTAGTTGCGACCAGAACTCAGAGCTGTGAGGTTGTTTCTTTTAAATTTCCGAAAAAATCTATTAGGTTCGTTGAGTATGTAAAAATAAGTACATGTTACATAAAATGGTGCGGAAAATCATCAAGGATATCAAATCTCCAAAAGGATGGTATAACTTTTCACAAGTAAGTTTATTTATTAGTTTAATATAACGTGCAGAGTTCACTTTATAATGGTCGAACTATGTGAAACAGTGTGAACTAGAGTACCAGAATGGGGTGACGTTGATGTCTTTTGCAAGCATCTCTTTCTTTCCCAAGTGTCAAGTATATGTTTGTCCTTTTTCGTAAACGTCAGCTACCGCTCCCGACCCCCGCGTCCTTCCTCTAAGTTTAGTGACTTTCGACGCGAACAAGCATTGAATGATACTCAATCTATTGGGGGTTATCTGTGGGTCAAACACACTCAAATTTATAAATAAACTAGCATGGGCCCGGGACATTGTTCCCGTGGGAATTTCGGAAATCCTCTCTCAGTGCTCCCATACACTCCCTAAGGAACCTACATGCCAAATTTCAGCTTCTTACTCTAATTTTGGCTATGCGTTGTCTGTCAGTCAGGTCAGTCAGTAGTTAACGGACGAATTTTATATGTATTGATGATTGACTCGTTTTAGGGTGAGACATCAAAAGCTCAATTTGCTTCAAGCCCCAACTTGTCTGCTTTGGGTGCTGTGAAAGAAGAATTCAAGAAAAGCCGCTTGAAACGGTTTGAAAGCGCTTCGACCTCCAACCTTGCTCCGAAGGTAAGAAAAACATATTTAGGAATCAGCTTTAGCATACGATATTTACTTTATATCTATAAAGCTGATGTATGACCACTCTGGGCTTGTTACCGGTTTGTACCGGTACCAATTTCTTATTAAAAAGTACTTAAAAGTAACGGTATTTTCCGTGACTTTATACGGAGTACTAGCTTTTGCCCGCGGCGGAAAACAGTGCTTTTTTCCGGTATTAAAGGTTACCTGTGTTGTGTCCTTCTTTACTTCTAATTATGTATGTATATACTAAATTTCAGGAAGATTGGTTCAGTAGATAAAGCGTGAAGAGGCACCAAATAATCAAACAAACTCATTTTCGCATTTATAATATAAGTTAGAATTAGGATAATGAGCATTTAAGAAAATACATTAGTTTTCTAATAATTTTCTAGGTCACCCAAAATAGGGACACCAAGTCAAAACTGAGGCGTTTGTCTCCGAATATCTTCAAACTGAAGAAGGATAGTCCGATAGTCAAAGCTGGGGAGAAGGCGTCAGATGGCAAGAGCAAATTGAATAGTAAGTGTTTACAACTAATGACGTCATATTCTATAGTAACCATTTATGTTATTATAAACACTCAATAGGGTATATTTTTATTCAGCTATTAGTTCTATTTTTCTAACTACTTCTATCGCCAGTTGTTGCCACCGCTTATTAAAATGCTAACAATTCGTCGGACCACCTCATTTTCGGCTTACCTCTCGCTCAGCCATTGCCATCAATAGAGTAAGTAATACCCATTCAATATGAAATGAAAATGAAAAATGAAATGAAATATATATATAAATATATATATATATTGGCGTAGACAGAAGGAGGCCTATAGCAGTGGGTCACGGAAGGCTGTGGATGATGATATATTTATTCACATGAAACATAGTACAAAATGGGTGTAGTATGAAATAAATGTAGCGCTTTTCATTAGAGTTAATGATTTCGCAAATCAAATCAATAGTATTATCTTCCCAAAATTGAGAAAAAATGAGTAATTTTTCAAATCAGAAATGACAATGTTCTACAGTACCTTTTTTGTAAGTTAACTTTTAGTTACCTACAAGTACTAGTTTTTTTCTTAGTTGTAATCATTCAAAAAATTAAAAAAGAAGAAGCTCAATGATATTAGATTGTTTGACAGGTATGTTCAAAGCGAAGATTGCGACGCCAGTCCAAAGTCCGGGTACCAAGTCTCCGTTAGGGACTCCCAACCTCAGCGCGTCCAAGAAAAAATTTACCCACGTCAAATCCACCATACCCAGGCCTATGAAGAAAGAATAGGTAAATTTATGGCCTGTGTGGAAAGAGAACCGCGCCATGGCTAAAAAGTTAACTAACATTATTAGCTGCACATAACGGTTCCTAATTAAACATAGAGGCGCCCTCTATAGATATGCCTATTCTCTTTCCGCGCAGATGTTGAAGTCTCATTTCATTTTAAGCCAATAAAGTGTTTTATAAAATAGCTTGTTTAATTTAATACAGAAATAAATATATTGTAGCTAAGAAGGTGCCTAGTTAAATTACCTACATACCTACTAAATTACACTTGATGCAGTGGGACCTTTGAAGGTCATTGCTGTTGCTGGAGAGTGGAAGATTAGTGGCAACTTTACTGTTCCCACCTCTTCAGTTTTGGTATGTAGAGGCACCGGGGTGTTTTAGTGGTATATTCCATTCTGTTCACCTGGGTGATATCACCTGGGTGAAAAGAGTAGACTTTTTAGTATCTTCATTTCACCTCGGACTCTTTTCACCCAGAAAATTTCATCAGGTGAATTGATTCGACAAAATTAGTGTCATTTATTCACCTTGCACTTAATTCACCCAGGTGATATAGGGCCACTTTTTTAATCAATTTAGTAGAATCTGATCACCTCTTACTTTTAAATAACCACTTTTAAATAACTTTCAAATTAAAAGCCCTGTTACTATATTTTTTTAATTTAATGTAAATTAAACCTTATAAGGAATTCAAAAGTGATTGTTAAGGTTAAAAATATAAAATAATTTAATAATTTTCATTAGTGCAATATAGTATTTTCTTGTTCGGAATGGTAACACAGTAAGTAATAAAATAAGTTGTAGTTAGGTGGATACTTTTAAATATGGTTTTCGATGTTGCTATTCCAGTAGCCTTTTTCTCGAAAAATTACGTTGATTTCTACATACATACATACATAGAATCACGTCTTTATCCCTTACGGGATAGACAGAGCCAAGAGTCGTGAGACTCGAAGGCCACGCTTAGCTGAATAGTGGGCTCTCTGATGGAATGGAGATTTTTATTTTTTAAATAATGTTTAATGATTATTATTCAATAAATTTTTACACACTGAGTAACTAAATATACTAAATCTACTAAAAAAGTGGCCCATTATCACCTGGGTGAATAAATGCGAAAGTGAACAAATGACACCAATTTTGTCGAATCAATTCACCTGGGTGATATCACCTAGGTGAAATGAGTCCAAGGTGAAATGAAGATACTAAAAAGTCTACTCTTTTCACCCAGGTGATATCACCCAGGTGAACAGAGTGGAATATACCTTTTTAGTGGGTCCAAGTCCCACAAGCCGCTTCACAGCTCCGGTAGGTAGGTTACTTACCTAGTTAAATATTCATTAAAACATAGATTTTTTTTGTCTGAACGCTTTTAATTTTATTGAACGGTTGCATTTATAATAATACTAGCTTTTGCCCGCGGCTTCGCCCGCGTGAATTTCCCACGGGAACTGTGATTTTTCTCGGGATGAAAGGTAGGTATCCTATGTCTTTCTCCGTACTTCCAGCTATATGTATGCGAAATTTCAGGAAGATTGGTTCAGTAGATAAAGCGTGAAGAGGTAACAAACAAACAAACCAATTAAAGGAAGATATCATCAGTAAGAAAAACACTTTAACATTTACGTTATTTTATTTTGGATAACTCTTATCTTGACGTAAAAAAAAACAAGTAAGTAGAACGTACGTAAAAATAAAAAAAAATACTCAATTATCAGATAGATCCGAATTCTCGTAATGCTCGAGTAATTTTTCTACTTCTTTTTCTAAACTCCTACTCTTTTTATCACACTTTTTCTTTGTTTTTGGTCGCGAAGAATGCCTGTGGGATATATCGCTTTCTTTCGAATTGCATTTAGGTTTCTGGTGCCTCTTACTTTTATGTACAGATACTGGGTATATAGTCTCAGTCTTAGTGTTGTTTCTGAAGATCTGGATGTTATGTTCCTGCTTTCGTTTCTCTCGACGCCTTTCACCGCTGTCATCAGAGCTACCTTCGTCGCTCGTGTCCTTCGACTCCATCGCATCAGTACTATTCAGGGTCGCGTTTATTATTTTCTCTTGACTTTTCACAGTTAGATTCCGCAAGGAGCAGGCATCACTTGGCACCAACTTATTCCTATTTTTCTTAGCAATTTTCATACAAATAGTCGCTTTAGGATAATCAGTAAATTGCTGATAACAATCCCCCTTCTCCAACGACGTGAAATGGTGGAAAAACTTTTTCGGATGTATATCTTCTGCTGTCTCACTAAGCAGAATGTAGGCCCTTTTGAGCAGAAGTTTCTTGTCAATAGGGTTTTGCATATGATAGAAGTTTTCAAATTGTTCATGTGTTTTTAGTTTCTTTAATGCATTTTTTTGTACAATACTATACGAGACTACAGCCATTAATATATAAGCTGGGTCGTTGCTGAGGATGTGGTCCCAAAGGACCAACCACTCCGAACAGGTCAATACTTCGCTGAAAGCGGTCTCCAATATTTTCAAGGCGTAAATCTGACTTGTGACTCCGTACTCGCACAAATGATTCAATAGTTGTGGGTCATGTTCGCCGAGAATATTTTCGACCATTGCCAATATGCTGATAGGAGGAAAAGGAGCATATTCGAACCACAACTGACAGTGGTTGATTAGAACTGTTGCTACACATTCAAACAATAACAAGGGATCTTTTTGGAGAACTTTGACAAACGGGAAGACAAAACCAGGGAGGAACTTCATAACACCAAACAACGGACACCAATGCGCAAGACACGACAGCAAACGTTTTAAACTTTTCAATGTCACTGAACTGTGTATTGTAAACTGTTTCTCAATGTCCTTATACGCTGGGTGAATACCTTTGTCTATTAGAGAAGCATACGCGTGCTTATTTCTAGGCGTGTTTAAAAGAGACCTCCAAATTACTGCTCTGAATTTTTCAGGATATTCACCATATTGCATCAATATTCTCCTAAGCCTAGCACTGTCCATACATACCCTCATTTTATGTTCAACCTGGTCCTTAGAAGGAGTCTCTTCTTCAACTACATATTTCTGCTCGGATGTACTTGGACTATCGCCGTTCCTTATTTCTATGGTTGGACTCTGACATGTTTCCATGACATATGATGAATTGTAAATATTAACTTCACCTAATTGTAAAATGCATAAGAAATATTTACCCGTAGGGCTTACAACGAATCTTTTGATACCGGATGACGCAGGGTTAATACTTTGTACTATTACAAGGGATTCTACATCTAATAAGCGTAAAGTACAGTCACTGCTGAGGATTATGAGTATTTTGTTGGCTCCTCCGTCAAAAACTTGCGGTATGAACGCTATCTGCTGCGCGCCATTAATCCCATATTTAGACAAGTCGATAGACTTCAGTGCCTTCCAAGTGTCCATACTAAACAGAATCAAAGTGGGCGTCAGTCCAGCCATGGCCATGGCGCGGCCGTTCATAGTAAAAGCAATGTTTTTCATATGCTTCAAGTCGCTGGGTATGATCTGCTTCACTGACTTCATAGTCTCATTCTTCCATATCTGTATAGTATCGTTTTGAAAGCACGCAACTAGATAGTCGCCGCCTGGGGTGAAAAGTATTTGTTGTATTTGTGCCCCGAGGTACGTGTTCAACGTGAAATATTTAGAATAATTCTTGAGCTCCCATAATATGGCTTCGACAGTGCTGGCCGTGAGTAGGTTATTAGATTTGTTATTAGAAAATGATATATGCTTTACTGGGGCTGTATGCCCGTTTAATGTCATGGTTATTTTCCCAGTTTCAACATCGATAAAAGCAATGTTATTCTTATCGGCATTGGCAACTATTAAGATGTCTTCCTTGTTTGGAACGAAATGTAGTGCGGTACAGGTGCCGAAACTGTTTAGCTTCCAGAATTTGAGGTCTGTGAAGTCTAAGATGAATATGTTGCCTAAGGTATCAGCGCACGCTAACTTTTCGTGTGCGTCATCGAAAGTACCTGAAGAGAAGCGAATCCTGTGGTTCTCACCCTTCGAGCCGCGCACTGTGTGATGTAGCTGAAGAATGACCCCATCTTTTGGCTTCGATTTCAATTTAATGTTAAATTTCTCTAAGTGCTCCCCCTCTAGAAACCTTCCTTGTTCCATTTATAAGGCACAGATTTAATAAACGGGGATATCACATTTATTTCAAAGTTGTTTTCATTTTTCTATTATGTAATATTATTTATTTTAAATTTAAATTTGGCGGAGTCGTGCGATATCAAACAAAAACAAAATGACATTGACGTTTCTAGGGCTGTTGTTGCCACAACAAACGACGTGCTTGGATATCGATTATTTCCATAGAGAGTGGTGATTTAGAGATAAACACTCATAGAGCAAAACGGACCCCGCGCGAAAGTCCTTGTTGCTCGAAGTTCTCACTCAACAAATACAAATATGTTTTTGGATGTAAAATTTTGATTTTGATACACCTTCACTCTCTAGGTTGCCTATCTAAATTAAGGCTATGATCTAATTGCATTTAGAAATGGTCGGTTACGGTTTATGACCCTAATTATTTTCAGTCGCGCCGCATTTTCTCTATAAACTGTTCCGTTTTTCTAAGTCTGGAAATGGAAGCTAATTCGACGTAAGCCAACCGATAATGATTACGGTTGCGCTGGCAACGTTGAGCGGCGGCGCAGTCGCAGTCGGCAGAAACGGCGCGACGCGGGCTCCCGCGCACAGCATTCCAATTTCAAAGCACTCGTCAATATTGGCGCGATTTTCGAATTTTAAAATGTAGACCTCCAAAGTTATTCACCTATATTTATTTAAAATTCATTGTTAACTTTTTAAACAAAGTTTTACCAATGATCACAATCATAAATAATAAACACATTAATAAATATTGAGCTGAAGTCTGTCTTCCGGGAAATCGCTTAAATCACGTCGGAATGCTTGTTAACGAAGTTTTCGCTACGGCTAATAGCGACAGTAAAATGTTTTAGTTTTCTCTTAAGATTCCGCGTGCGTCGCGTCCAGCGTTTCGGGTAGTCTTGCACATGCCTACATACAGGCTGGTGGAGAGTGCTGGCACACTGACCCGAGTGCTGCGAGGGTTGAAGATGTGTTTCTTGAACGTCCTGCGTCTCCACGTGTCGCAGAGCCAGCGACAGAAGCGGCTGTATAAGCAGTATATGGAGCAGTTGGCGGGAGCGTATGTTGAGCGTCCGGATTTGAGTACGATTCGATGGGACCATAGATATAGAGGTCCGAGCCCGGAGTGGCGGTATTCGGTGCCGTGTGACGAGTACTGGTACTCTGATGGGTCAAGGTCGTGTTGCGGGACAGAATGTACTGATAGTGGAAGATGCTCGTCGCCTTGCTGTTCAGAGGTGATCTTCAATGGCGGACAGCACTTCAGTGGGAAGAGGACTGGCCACGTTTGCAGACGGCTTCCTGTTTGCTATTCTGGGAATTTCGGGTAAGTTTTTTATGTGTGTTAGTAGTCATAACTGGCATAAGGTTTTTAACTAAATTAAGATGGCGCAGCGACCCAAAGTGAGTGAATGAGTTTGCTTCCGATAAAGTGTCTCCATTTTGGTCTACGCCACTTTCTGCCAATTATTAGCAGCTTAGGTCTTTTTGACCTCTTCTATCCAGCGGTACCTTTGGCGACAACCGGACGTGATTTGTAGGCTTAAAGCATAAGGCTTCTGACCCTTATAATGGCCAGCGAGTTATAGCTATGCTATGAGTAATAGCCACCGGTTAAAAGCTTGACGTGACTTCTGAAGAATGGAAGACCTCAAGTAATGGCGATGACAAATCCATAAGTCTTACCATGTTCAAGTTACCACCATCAATGTTACCAAACCTAAAAAGCTAAATACTGTCAAATTAATGAATAGAAGAGACATTCTTTTTCTTCTTCAGTCCTTGCCATTTCCCATTACATTTGGAATAGAAGAGACGTTGACAAGAAGTATTTAATATATTTAATTATCTAACAACAAGTTTGTAATGAAAAAAAAACATTAATTTAACTAAGACACTTAATATCCACTAAAACTTTCTTTTTATTAATCGTATTAATTCCAGTTAAATAGAGCAAAGAAAATATGTATAGCGTCACGCTTCTGTTTGAAGTATAAATAAACTAGTTTTTCCCGCCGCTTCGCCCGCGTGGATTTCCCACGGGAAAAGCTTTTTCCCGGAATAAAAGGTACCCTATGTCCTTCTCAGTACTCCTATCTAACTATTTGTATGCCAAATTTCAGGAAGGTTGGTTTAGTAAATAAACAAACTCACTTTCGCATTTATAATATTAGTTAGGATAGGATTATCAAGGTTGTATTATATTCTTACAGTGGCGTACGTACTCGTAGGTATAGTATAGAGGTATCAGTGATTCTTATCGTGGGTTCTGCCAAACTCTAATAAAATTAAACAAAAATATCTTAAGATCTGATTGCGCTTTAGATTTTTAAACTAGGGCTGCTATATAAGTAAAACAATTAATTAACATGACAAAAACAAGGCGCCATCCCATACTATTGTATCGCCTATGTATGGGAATATGAGCAGAATTCTACTAGATAATGATACACGTGTTTTATCATACTGTTATTTGAACGGTTGCTGTAACTGATAACGTTTCTTTTTGTAAAATTCATCAGTAATGCTCTAGTGGTTTATCATCGTAAAATAGAATATGAAAAAAATAATGGGTTCGAAAATAAAAAATTTGATTTTAAAATATATACAGTGGTGTCCTTAGATATCTGGCTACCCACTGTTTAAATAAATTTTACTGGTGCGTCATTCTATTTTTCACGACGGAATAAATAGAAATTTAGTTTAACTTTATTTAAAATTTTGTTTATAATTCTACGAATATTTCCATTTGACCCATTGGCATAAAAATAAATCTGTATTTATTTTTAAAATATTTTAAAATAAAAGGATAAAAAAAATATTTTTTTTCAATAAAAAAAAAAACTAAAGCATAATCCGAGACCCCTTAATATTTGTTAAAGGCACTGTTTAAACAAAAAATCTCTACACAAAAAATATCAGGACTTGGAAGCTCTATAAGATTTAATTAAAAAAATATGAATATCCTACCTGTCAATATTATTAAAAAAAACCGCAAAAACCTGCAATTTTCCTGTCAATGCATTCCCACCCTAACATTGCGGATCAAGCTACTCTATGTTTACGTTTCTCGATTAATATGCAGTGCAACATTCACGCATCGATGCGCACAAATGCATCGCACGGCCATTTATTGCCACAAAAGGTTAATATCCTACGATCTTTTGAAATAAACATGTGTTAAGTTTTCCCCTTTTATGTAATAAGTCGCAATCAATATTGATTTATGTTATAGACTCCTTTGCATAATAAAAGTAGAAATGATAAGTATGTTTGTTCTAATATCATTGAGTAATGTGCAAACAACATGCACGATTTAATTTTTAAATCACATCGATACTGGTTGTAATCATGTGTACCTAAAAGACATCACTATTCGCTCAGGCTTGATTATTTATTTTTTTACAATTATCATATAGGCCAAGGAATTATAAAACCTGATTTTTATTTATTATAGTAAGCAATGTCAAATAATAAAAAAGTTTGGATTAGCATCCAAACTTTTTTATTATTTGACAAGATCATGGAATTAATACTCTAATTTCGTAATTTTTTTAATCCTCTATTTCGTATTTAACCAACTTAATGTAAGTATCTTTAGAAAGCGTTTTATCTCCATAGGTGTAGTAATTACTTATGGTAAAGAAAATATGTAATATACGTAACTTATATCAATTTGAATGAAAGTTAATCGCGTTATTTAAATAAATACATAGTATAACATAACATTTAGAAATGGTGCCTGATTCGCAACATAGCGTTTTGTTAATTATGAGCCTTGTGTGTTGGTATTAAGGAAGGTGTAGGATAGGAATGATACTATAATTATGACTAGCAGCCCGCCCCGGCTTCGCACGGGTAAATATTTTTTTTTAAATTATAATTTTTGAATACTCCATCATCAAAAAGAGTAAAATTTTAAAGAAAGATAGATTATCGTCTCTTTTTACATTTTTATCTAGTTTTTTTTTTATTTTTTCGAGCGAGTTGAACGGCGGCGGCGGCGGCGACCACGCGATTTTATATTTGTGATATCTTCCGAATGAAATGTCCAATTTTGATAAATCAAAAAGTAATATAAAGGTACTGAAGTGTTCGTGATCACAAAATCATTTATTTTGATAAGGATTAATAACAAAGTATAAATAAAGACATGTTTCTAATGGCGTCATTTTAATTATTATTTTTTAAACTAAAAACTCTTATTGTGTCTTAACTATAATAGTTAGGCATATGCTGTCGCGACATTTTTTGTAGATAATGATTTGTTCTACAAACACGTAGTACATCATTTTGATCTATCATTAATAGTTTTTGCAGCGCACGCGATGAAAGGAATTTTTAAAGTTATTTTTGCACAACTTGGGTTACATTATTAAAGTTTTAGTAAGGATACCTAAATATTTTGGAAATAAAATATAGCCTATAACACTCAAGGATAGTGTAGCTACTAAACGGTGAAAGAATTTTGAAAATCGGTCCAGTAGTTTCGGAGCCTATTCGTTACAAACAAACAAACAAACAAACAAACAAATAAACAAATCTTACCTCTTTATAATATTAGTGTGGATGGAGACACGGTTTGCCAGCATCCGTGACATTGCGTGCGCGCACGCTGCTTAGATAAGTATAAGTACGGTTAGCAATACCACAGAATGCATAATAATACAAGTAATACATAAATAAACAAAAACTAAATAATTTATTTATTTAATATTTCAAATATTTTGTGTCCTTAGTTATTTTTTTTCCATGAATGTTTCTAGTTGAAAATACATCTGTTTTATGTAGAGCGATTTTTCTGACAGCTAATTAATAAAAATAAAATCTGATTAAAAAATCTCTACAGATGGAGTTTTATTGAAAGCCGAGCTGTAATAATGGCTGTACCTATATTGTGCGCCTTTTTATTGGCAGCCAGAGGCAGAAAAAATCACCTAACAGTTTGACAGTTGCACAAATCACAATATTGATACATCATTAGGTATATCTCGATGCATTTTAGATGTTTTTTTACGTAATTTTTATTTTATTTTAAAATGAAATTTTTTCTTTTGTGTGGAACTTTTTCTCTCGCCTTTGCTTCTGGAACTATCTTTTTTAATATGGGTCTCGGAAAATCCCTCAATGCGGGAATAATACATGGAAGTAATAAGTACTTTATTACTTCCATCGAATAATATTCATATTATTTTTTTTATTCATAGACAAATTTCTCGTAGCAAAAAAAAAAACAAGTTGGAATGCAATTTCTTTACTAGCATTGGTCAGCAACGATTGCACCCGCTTGAGTGAATGACTCAAGTGGAAAAATGCTGGCCAACACGCCTAAACTTCCTCATGAATCATTATAATTCATTTATTGGCGAAAATGCGTGAGGTATATTTTCATAATAACGTATTTCCTAAAACCCTCTGGCATGTTACCAGACTGTTAAATGAGTTTCTTTCGGCAATTCTTCTCAGCAGTAGTCGTTCCCAAATGCTATAGCAGTTTGTAGCTTTGAGATTTATAATACAATACATTCTGTAATTTTTGACGTGAAATAGAGCATTTAAAGGCCAAGTTTCAATAAAGTATTCTGACGTTGATTATGAAACAGTTTTGCTTTATCAACCGATGTGACGATAGATTTTGACGCTGACTGTACCGCTATTCGATCAGTTTATGGGGAAATTGTAGCCACTGCACAAGTGCACATGCATAATGTGAGCGATAGAGATATTAGTCAATATACCTAAGTAATCTGTTTATAGATATATCATCTGTAAGCTTGTTTGTAAGTAACGCTAGTTGGAAAGCTGCTCACGGAAGTACTAATCTGTGTATTTGCAGGGCCGTGCCGACCCCTGGCAGCGCTTGTGTGCGTTACTTATAAAATCCTAATCCTAACTTCCTAACTAATATTATAAATGCGAAAGTGAGTTTGTTACCTCTTCACGCTTTATCTACTGAACCAATCTTCCTGAAAATTTGCATACACATAGCTGGAAGTATGGAGAAGGACATAGGGTACTGCAGTGAAACTTGGGTTTCCAAAATAAAAGAATCACTGCTTAAAACACGAGTATAATTTTTTGAACTAAAAAAATTGACCAATGTCGCCAATTTGAATAAGCCGCGGGCGAAAGGTAGTATTTAATAATTCCAATATTTTTGTCCATAGTTCTTATTTTTTCAATGATTGTGTCTAGTTGAAAAGACGAAACGTAATCTGTAGGAATCACCTTTTAATTTTACTGGACAGGCAAAAGAACTTCATTCGGCACCCCTACTGCCTACACACTTCGCTTCCAGGGGCGGCTCAGGCCTGTAAGTGTATATCCTAACTAAATGCAAAAGTTTGTTTGTTTCTTTCTTCCTGAAATTTTGCATACACATCAGAAGGACATAGGGTACCTTTCATCCCGGGAAAAAGTACTGTTCCCGTGGGAAATTCACGCGGGCGAAGTCGCGGGCCAAAGCTAGTTTGTTTATGTAAAACTTTTTGCGTAAAGCTTTTGCTCCCAACTTTGTTCGCGCGGATTTACTATTGCTTTGTGAAATAAATATATTTCAATTCAGGGGCGCCACTCTCAAGTCCCTTTCGTGCCGGACGTGATACGTGAAACCACGTGATTTGTGCTTGTGTGTAGTCCTACCGAATACACACAAGCATAAAACCGCATCCAACCTCAACTAACGGGTCGATTTGACAGTTACACACCACTCTGAACGATCGTCGATCATCCAATCACAGGAATCTCAGAAAATTTTACACACACAACTGCATTTTTCGACAGCTTGTCATTTGATTTTGACAACGAAAGATACGGAAAAGCGAGCACTTTCAACGATATTTTTCCGTCAGCCCAAGATAGCGCGGAGCAACTACGTGCAGCAAACGTGACCTCTTTCTTGGCCTATGATTGGTTGTTTCAATTACTAAATTGAAAAATTTTGTAATCGAGAACAGCCAACTAATACGTCACGTCTAATATGTTTATACCATTGAGTTAGGTACGTTATTAGACGTTATTAAATATATAAAATATCAATAAATATAGGCATTGTTCTCATGCTTTTTGTCAATCTAGTAGCACTTACTAGTGCTAGACTATAATAAAACGCGTGGAGAAAGTACATAATTTAAATAAAATAGCCTAAAGTATCTAACAAGTGGCTGATCTGTAATCTTGATCACTACATAAACGAAATAATATATTAAATCAAATATTATCGTAGGAAAGGCATATACGTGCATTTGCTTTCAGTGTACAATAATTTTGTACTTTTATCATAGTTACATAGTAGATTTCTTTAATAAATAACAAGTTATATTTTACATACATTTAATCATTAAAAACAATGTATTTTATATAAAGTAATAGGTATAAGTGTTATCATCTCTTGATCTCTTGTTACGCAAAATAGACTATCATTAGAAGATGAATCCGTTCTTGAATCTTGTAATTTCATGAATCAAGCAATGGTTTAATGTTACATCGGGCTTTTGATTCCATCTGTGCATTCCACCTTAAAATACAGCTATATTTGTTTATTTTTATGTTTTATAAAATTTTCTAGGTAAAATGTAGGTAAATACCTAACCAATTATATTGAACATATTTTACTACTTTGAAAATGTTTTGGGTTTCATGTATTTTATGACATATTATCAAGCTTGTCATATCCACAGAAATATTTTATTTTTAATAGAAGAGTATTTTATGTCTGTGGTCAAACCACGTCAATAAAATGTGGCCATCTCTTAAAAAAAATTACCAATCATTACAAATGAAATAAGTTGTGGGTTTGTCAATTTTATCCACAGAATATCCTAATCCTATCCTAACTTCCTAAACCTTGACTAATCCTAACTTATATTATAAATGCGAAAGTGAGTTTGTTTGTTTATTTATTGGCTTGTTTGTTACCTAATAGTATATAATAGGTATAATTCAAATAAATATTACTTCCTTTTTTTTGGCATTTATAATTTAATAGCTTTTTCCCGCGGCTTCGCCCACGTGAATTTCCCACGGAACAGTACTTTTTCCCGGGATAAAAGGTACCCATTTCAGTACTTCCAACTATGTGTATACAAAACTTTAGGAAGATAGATTCAGTAGATAAAGCGTGAAAAGGTAACAAACAAATAAACAAATTCACTTTCTCATTTATACCCAATATTAGTTAAGTTAGATAACCTAGTTAGAAGAAAAAACTGTTAGAGAACATGGAATGCAAAATAATAGGATTATTTTTTTTTAAAGTAAATAAGTGTTGGTAGTGTGTTAAGTTTGTAGCAAAAATATTTATGTAAAATTGGATTTATAATTTTCGGACTTGGTGGCAATTTTTACCATAAATTTGCGCTTTTCCCGAAATTAACGTCAGTGTCTTCCTTCAAAGTCAAAAATTTGAAAATTTAATGTATTTTTTGTAGATGATATTTTATTTCCAGCCATGAATATTTCACGAATCAAAGTCTTTAACGATAAATACCGGTTGCAATCTCTACAACATAGAATTTTCCATAGAGTATTTTCTTTTACGAAAAAGCGGACAACCGTACGGACAACGTATTATACCCTTAGCACAGACTAATACTCTTTATTTAAAAAAGAAATATTTCTGTGACCGCTAGGTATTTTATAACTACAACAACGGTACAATATAATAACTTTATGCCCGGATTCCCGTGTGCGAAAGTCCTTGTTGCTCGAAGTATTTTATCGCACAGATAAATAGATCTATGATATTATGTAGAAAACAAAAAATATTTCTGTGGTAGAAAACGCGCAGTCATTTTGTCACTCTTCTTTGTACCCTAGCTAGCGGATATATTTGGATGGTACCAATAGAACATTGTTAAAAAAAGCTGAAAAATTGTCGTAGTTAGATACTATTCTTATTTGTTCCATGGTAGATACCATAGAGCAACAAGGACATCCGCGCGTAGTCCGTGTTGCTCTATGGTAGATACCTAAAATTTTTTATTTTTTACAAAATGTATAAAACTCTTTGGTACCTATTACTTTATCATTTTAGTTTTCTTGACAATTCCTTGATGGATTGACTTCCTTGACACCTTCACTGTTGCCAGCATAAACTTAGGATGTAGAAGTCTATGGTTGCCAGCTGTTAATATTTACCCCCTATTATTAAATAATGATGAGTACAATTCATAAATAGGTAAAATGGAAAAATTTATACAAATTTTTGTGGTATAAATAGTGGGTAACACGGCAAACCGCAGACTAGAAATTCTAAATAAATAAAAAAAATAAAGTAATTATTTTCAAAAACCTTTTTTTGTAAATCAAATTGTACTTTGTTTAAAAAGCAGATATTCAATATTTTATCTAATCTGAAAAAGCGATGTAATTTTTAACGTGTACCTAACGATAACCCGAATCGAATATTCTTAAATTATGGCTCGTTTACACAGTGCGAGCTAGCATGCGAGTCAGCCTGCCGAGTAGCTGCAGTGCAGTAACTCGCAACGTATGGACATATCTTACGTCCGGCAGTAGCTCACCCGTGTGTCTACGCGCGTTCACAGCATTTACTTTGCAAAAATAATATTATGTTCATGAATCTCTACAGAGAACAACAAAACCTATGGAATTGTTTTGATAAAAATTACAAAAATAGAGATATGAGAAAAGCATCTTTAGAACATACTGCAAAGGAAATGAATCTAGAAAATAATTAATCTAGCAAAAATTTCTAATTCAACACATAATATTGGGGTCATAGACAGTTTTTTATAATCAAAGCACATTGCCTCGACATCGCGACAACTCGCTAGATATTGAGAGCTACTATTATTGTGTAAACAGCTAAGGCGAGCCGAAGCTACTGGCATACGACTAGAAAATGCAAGTAGCTGCGTACTGTCTAGTCAGTAGCTAGCACTGTAAACGAGCCATAACTCCCTAATTTTCTGGTAAATCTGAATAGGGAATCACTTAAATATGCAATTATCATATTTGACTCGGCTTATAAAATTATTCACATAGAGGCATATTGCGGCAAAGATTTGATAAAGCAAAATAATAATTTAGTTTACGTGAATCATATACACAGATTGCCCCGGACTTCAGGAAATGATAATCTATCTTAAAATTTTAACATATTTCTCTAAAAATTGAGTTTATCGGCAAATACCGGTTTTATTTACTCATGCATTCCCACATTTTGCCAATATAAAAAGTTGTATTGTCTATACATTCCAAATGTTTTTATTTTATAATAGTGTGTGTGGGCGAATACACACACCTCTAATAAGTATGTGTGTATCCATCTGTATCCATCCATCTGTGAAACGAAGTACGTGATTTACTGTCAAATTTGAATCAGAGTCGACAGTCGACACCTGGGTGTCGTGGATGGATACAGATGGATACACACATACTTATTAGAGGTGTGTGTATTCGCCCACACACACTATTATAAAATAAAAACATTTAGAATGTATAGACAATACAACTTTTTTTATATTGGCAAAATGTGGGAATGCATGAGTAAATAAAACCGGTATTTGCCGATAAACTCAATTTTTAGAGAAATATGTTAAAATTTTAAGATAGATTATCATTTCCTGAAGTCTGGGGCAATCTGTGTATATGATTCACGTAAAACTAAATTATTATTTTGCTTTATCAAATCTTTGCCGCAATATGCCTCTATGTGAATAATTTTATAAGCCGAGTCAAATATGAAATTGCATATTTAAGTGATTCCCTATTCAGATTTACCAGAAAATTAGGGAGTTATGGCTCGTTTACACAGTGCGAGCTACTGACTAGACAGTAAGCAGCTACTTGCATTTTCTAGTCGTATGCCAGTAGCTCGGCTCACCTTAGCTGTTTACACAATAATAGTAGCTCTCGAATATCTAGCGAGTTGTCGCGATGTCGAGGCAATGTGCTTTGATTATAAAAACTGTCTATGACACCAATATTATGTGTTGAATTATAAATTTTTGCTAGATTAATTATTTTCTAGATTCATTTCCCTTTGCAGTATGTTCTAAAGATGCTTTTCTCATATCTCTATTTTTGTAATTTTTATCAAAACAATTCCATAGGTTTTGTTTTTCTCTGTAGAGATTCATGAACATAATAATAATTTTGGAAGAACATCTATCCGCAGCCATTTTACGAGTAAATGCTGTGAACGCGCGTAGACACACGGGTGAGCTACTGCCGGACGTAAGATATGTCCATACGTTGCGAGTTACTGCACTGCAGCTACTCGGCAGGCTGACTCGCATGCTAGCTCGCACTGTGTAAACGAGCCATAATTTAAGAATGTTCGATTCGGGTTATCGTTAGGTACACGTTAAAAATTACATCGCTTTTTCAGATTAGATAAAATATTGAATATCTGCTTTTTTTAAACAAGTACAATTTGATTTACAAAAAAAGGTTTTTGAAAATAATTACTTTATTTTTTTATTTATTTAGAATTTCTAGTCTGCGGTTTGCCGTGTTACCCACTATTTATACCACAAAAATTTGTATAATTTTTTCCATTTTACCTATTTATGAATTGTACTCATCATTATTTAATAATAGGGGGTAAATATTAACAGCTGGCAACCATAGACTTCTACATCCTAAGTTTATGCTGGCAACAGTGAAGGTGTCAAAAGTCAATCCATCAAGGAATTGTCAAGAAAACTAAAATGATAAAGTAATAGGTACCAAAGAGTTTTATACATTTTGTTTGTAAAAAATAAAATTTTAGGTATCTACCATAGAGCAAACACGGACTACGCGCGGATGTCCTTGTTGCTCTATGGTATCTACCATGGAACAAATAATAATAGTATCTAACTACGACAATTTTTTCAGCTTTTTTTAACAATGTTCTATTGGTACCATCCAAATATATCCGCTAGCTAGGGTGCCTAAAGATCAAAAGAAGAGTGACAAACTGACTGCGCGTTTTCTACCACAGAAATATTTTTTGTTTTCTACATAATATCATAGATCTATTTATCTGTGCGATAAAATACTTCGAGCAACAAGGACTTTCGCACACGGGAATCCGGGCATAAAGTTATTATATTGTACCGTTGTTGTAGTTATAAAATACCTAGCGGTCACAGAAATATTTCTGTTTTTAAATAAAGAGTATTAGTCTGTGCTAAGGGTATATACGTTGTCCGTACGGTTGTCCGCTTTTTTCGTAAAAAGAAAATACTCTATGGAAAATTCTATGTTGTAGAGATTGCAACCGGTATTTATCGTTAAAGACTTTGATTCGTGAAATATTCATGGCTGGAAATAAAATATCATCTACAAAAAATACATTAAATTTTCAAATTTTTGACTTTAAAGGAAGACACTGACGTTTACCCTAAATTTCGGGAAAAGCGCAAATTTATGGTAAAAATTGCCACCAAGTCCGAAAAATATAAATCCAATTTTACATAAATATTTTTGCTACAAACTTAACACACTACCAACACTTATTTACTTTTAAAAAAATAATCCTATTATTTTGCGTTCCATGTTCTCTAACAGTTTTTTCTTCTAACTAGGTTATCTAACTTAACTAATATTATAAATGAGAAAGTGAATTTGTTTATTTGTTTGTTACCTTTTCACGCTTTATCTACTGAATCAATCTTCCTAAAGTTTTGTATACACATAGTTGGAAGTACTGAAATGGGTACCTTTTATCCCGGGAAAAAGTACTGTTCCCGTGGGAAATTCACGTGGGCGAAGCCGCGGGCAAAAGCTATTAAATTATAAATGCCAAAAAAAGGAAGTAATATTTATTTGAATTATACCTATTATATACTATTAGGTAACAAACAAGCCAATAAATAAACAAACAAACTCACTTTCGCATTTATAATATAAGTTAGGATTAGTCAAGGTTTAGGAAGTTAGGATAGGATTAGGATATTCTGTGGATAAAATTGACAAACCCACAACTTATTTCATTTGTAATGATTGGTAATTTTTTTAAGAGATGGCCACATTTTATTAACGTGGTTTGACCACAGACATAAAATACTCTTCTATTAAAAATAAAATATTTCTGTGGATATGACAAGCTTGATAATATGTCATAAAATACATGAAACCCAAAACATTTTCAAGTAGTAAAATATGTTCAATATAATTGGTTAGGTATTTACCTACATTTTACCTAGTAAATTTTATAAAACATAAAAATAAACAGATATATAGGTGGAATGCACAGATGGAATCAAAAGCCCGATGTAACATTAAACCATTGCTTGATTCATGAAATTACAAGATTCAAGAACGGATTCATCTTCTAATGATAGTCTATTTTGCGTAACAAGAGATCAAGAGATGATAACACTTATACCTATTTACTTTATATAAAATACATTGTTTTTAATGATTAAATATATGTAAAATATAACTTGTTATTTATTAAAGAAATCTACTATGTAACTATGATTAAAGTACAAAATTATTGTACACTGAAAGCAAATGCACGTATATGACTTTCCTACGATAATATTTGATTTAATATATTATTTCGTTTATGTAGTGATCAAGATTACAGATCAGCCACTTGTTAGATACTTTAGGCTATTTTATTTAAATTATGTACTTTCTCCACGCGTTTTATTATAGTCTAGCACTAGTAAGTGCTACTAGATTGACAAAAGCATGAGAACAATGCCTATATTTATTGATATTTTATATATTTAATAACGTCCAATAACGTACCTAACTCAATGGTATAAACATATTAGACGTGACGTATTAGTTGGCTGTTCTCGATTACAAAATTTTTCAATTTAGTAATTGAAACAACCAATCATAGGCCAAGAAAGAGGTCACGTTTGCTGCACGTAGTTGCTCCGCGCTATCTTGGGCTGACGGAAAAATATCGTTGAAAGTGCTCGCTTTTCCGTATCTTTCGTTGTCAAAATCAAATGACAAGCTGTCGAAAAATGCAGTTGTGTGTGTAAAATTTTCTGAGATTCCTGTGATTGGATGATCGACGATCGTTCGGAGTGGTGTGTAACCGTCAAATCGACCCGTTAGTTGAGGTTGGATGTGGTTTTATGCTTGTGTGTATTCGGTAGGACTACACACAAGCACAAATCACGTGGTTTCACGTATCACGTCCGGCACGAAAGGGACTTGAGAGTGGCGCCCCAGGTTCTAAAGGGCGTAACAAGATGAAACCAGAGCCAGATTTTAAATTAGATCTTTCGTAATACAACTTTGAAAACCGCATTAAATTTCATTCAGTTGTTTATGGAATATCATGCTCACGTTATAACAACAACTACTTATCTAAGTACTAAATTAAGTAGTAAAAAATAATGAGAAATAAGAAGTCCTAACTAATATTATAAGAGAAATAATAAGTCCAGCCACAGAATTTTTATTTAGCCCCATGATCAACCTTCTCTTTTAATAATTAAGCAACGGGGAAATGCTTTAGCCTCTAATATACTAATTCGTCTTCTTTACAACGCCCACTAAATATTTTAAAGTAAGCGTCAATTAAAGATCAACAATTATTTTAACTTGTCTTCCTGATTTATAAATTGCCACGTAATTTAATAACTCAGCCACAGATTTTACAACTTATCACCATTTTACGTTTTACAGCATCAAAACTAACTCCTCAAAATAATATAATTGAAACTTCAATTTACAACATCATCTTCTATATCTATACCTACATAAATAAAACAGTAAAAATATTTTGTCTGTACATTTAGTATTTTTGACTGAAATGGATGGACACTTAAAAAGAATAATAGAAAGCAAAAAAAAATTTTTGGAATTTTTTGTCTGTCTGTATGTATGTGTGCTTTTTACGCAAAAACTACTGGACGGATTGGAATGAAACTTTTTTGTTGTACAGCTATTAAGCCTGGGCAACATATTATAGGCTATAATTGATTTTAAAAACTGGAAAACCTGATGAATAACCATAACAGAACAGCTAAACTATAAGAAATATGTAAATGGTACCTTTGCAAAAGTTTATCAATCTGACGAGCATTTTCTGTTGACGTATAAAAAATGAAGATCAGGATCATCTGATGAAGAACTTCAAGAGACCAGCTACACTATTACATATATAGAAATGGCGTCTTAGCAAAAGTCGTTCAACATGTTGAGCATTTTCTGCTGATGTATAAAAAAAAACGATATGGAATATCTGATGATCTAATGAAGAACTCCAAGAGACCAGCTACTCTAAAAAATAAATGAAAATGGCGCCTTAGCAAAAGTCATTCAAACTGAAAAGCATTTTCTGCTGACGTATAAAAATTGAAGATCTGAATATCTTCTCCCGTTCATCAACATATATTCCCGCGGGACACGGGATAACCAAAGGCTCAAATTTTTAGTACTGGAGTTTAAGTTACTAGTTTGGAACACAAAAAGAATTTTCATCTAAGCAAAACTCACGCGGGCGAAACCGCGGCTAGCAGCTAGTTTATAATATCTCAGCATGTGAAATAATTGATCATATTCTTTTATTGTGAAAATGGCCAACGCACGATTTGGTACGACTGCGCCAGATAAGAGCGACCGGCCCTTTGCACCAATCAGAGAGGGCCATTTATTTATATATATTTAATTATTTTTTAACTTTATTACAAAAAAGTTAAAGGCTAACTTAAAGGGCTTTCTCTACCAGTGAACCAACTGGGTGATGTAGAAACAGGTAACGTGTAGCACCATTCGATTCATGTATATGAGTTATAAAATTAGAAGCTAATAGAATTACTATTTGTTGCCATATATTAATATTTTAGAAGCTTATTTCTTGAATACATGTTAAAAATTTAGATGCTCAAAAATAAACACCATGCTGAGTTATTATTAGAGTGGCTTACTAGAAGATAACTAGTGGCTAAGATATATTAATTTAGATGCTCGTCGATTGTGGCTTACTTAGTAATTTAGAAATCAATTTATTTTATTCGAGGTGAATAATGCTATTAAAAAGAAGCCTGTTTAATTAGTACCCAAAAATAATCATAAGTATATTCTTGATTACTGTAAGTTTAGCTTAAATCAAATGGATTAGTAATTTAGTAAGCATTTTATCATCACTCAGACACGATAAAAGATTGTGTAAGTTTAGATCCTATTATTTATAGAGTTGTTTTATAGTGTTAAGGAAACCAGATGTTTTTGCAGCAATTACAAGAGTAAATCGTGCGTATCTACGATTTGGTTCGCACGTTGGTACCGATGATGATTGGAAAAGCACCTTAATATGGTTTTAATTTGTAAAGATTTGTTTTTTGGTTACTGCTGCCGACTGTCTACACTTCCGGATGAGGGAAGTAGTGTAAAAAGAAGAAACAGTATTGTCGATAGCTCAGTTGGAAGAGCAAGGTCGTATAAAGACCTGGTCGCGGGTGCAAGTCCTGCTCGCATGGAATTTTTTCACGATATATAATTTCTGAGAGTACCTTAGTACTAATTGCATCTGAGATGCTCAAAAAATAAACAGTATTGTCATTTATTCCTGCTTTTTCTGTCCAGTGTTGTCTTGTCAGCCATATAAAAATTTTAGTGGTGATAGTAAAATAATTTATTTCTAATAAAATAGGACTAAGTATTTCCGTCGTCGCTCAGTTGATTTTGTGTGCAAGACAATCAAACTAATCCACGAACAAATAATATTTATCTATGTTTTTTTTGATAATTTCAATTCTTTATTTTCAAACAATAATGAACAAGTAGTATTTGGTACCTAATTAAAAAAAACTAAAATTAATAACTAAAAATCAAGGAACACAAAAGAAAATACAAGTTGCAAAGCAAGAGCGTAGCCCCAACGTGCCCAAAAGGCTTGTTGCTTTGCCAAGCTGTATGGCAATACTTAGCCTTTGGCAAAAGAAGCTGCCAGCACCTTGTTCACGGTATACCTCGACCAGCTTTTTCGAAATAAAAAGCTATGTGACCATCAGGACCCAACGTTTCCACTCCAAAAGGCTCAAAAATGAAGTTATTGCAAATAACCAACCTATTTGCACCTTTTGATGCTCTCTGCTTGTTGTCAATTAATTAATTAATCCATGTTAATTTCTGCATTTATAGTATTAGTTTGATAACCCAGATATAGCACAGTAATTATAAAACTGGAAGTAAACTAATAGACAGATGACGGTAAATCGCAATGGACATGGTTTTGCAACCTGAATAAATCAATCTTGCAGTCAGCGGCGAGGAAAAAGAAAGTAAAAGCAATATTGGCTGTTTGATTGGTTAGGTTATGGTCAAATCTGGTTCATATAATCACGAAGAATCGATCTTTATTGTTAGTTATTATTGACTGCTTGAATATTTAAACATCTCGGACACATTGTCACAACAGATTTGGGTTTCAAATAAATCACAACATTACAATAACAACGATTCGAACAGTTATTTTTCTTGGTTCCAGGTTCTTTTGTTTAATAAAACAAAAAGGCAAGTATACACTTAATTAGATAAATGTATTGCTTTGTAAAAAAAAGTTTCATTTAGAGGTACTTTATTAAAACGGATATTTTTTACTGCCAACCCATAGAAAACAACAGTGTGCCATAGAGACTTAGAAAAAAGCTGACCCACTTGATCATGGACAGCGGCACTATAATACGGCACTAATATGATTGATTTATAGATGATTACACAATAAAGAAAGGGGGAATCATTTGCACCTGAGATATATTTACTTGTGCTTGAAAATCAGCGTTGTCTCCAACTCATAGTTGGGGACAACACAAGCTGAGGCATTCCTTTGTCTACTTTTGTACAATTTGATAAAAGACATTAATATTAAGCTTGCAATTGTTAGTATGGCAATAAATGATTTTTTATTTCATTTTTTTCTAGCTGTTGCCCGCGGCTTCGCCTGCGCGAGTTTCGCTTAGATGAAAAATCTCTCTTGGAGCTTTTCATCAGATGTTCCAGATCTTCAATTTTTATACGTCAGCAGAAAATGCTCATCAGGTTGAACGATTTTTGCTAAGGCGCCATTTCCATATATGTTATAGTGTAGTTGGTCTCTTGGAGCTTTTCATCAGATGTTCCAGATCTTCAATTTTTATACGTCGGCAGAAAATGCTCATCAGGTTGAACGATTTTTGTTAAGGCACCATTTCCATATTACTTATAGTTTAGCTGTTCCGTAATGGTTCTTCATCAGGTGTTCCAGTTTTCAAAATGAATTATAGCCTATATGTTGCCCAGGCTTAATAGCTATACAACAAAAAAAGTTTCATTCAAATCCGTCCAGTAGTTTTTGCGTGAAACGCGTACATACATACAGACAGACAGACAGACAGACAGACAGACAGACAGACAGACAAGAAATTCCAAAAAAATTTTTTTGCTTTCTATTGTTCTTTTTAGGTCTCCCTCTATCCATTTCAGTCAAAAATATTAAATGTACAGACAAAATATTTTTACTGTTTTATTATATGTATAGATAGATATAGATTTTACTTGTCCGGAATAGTGGTAGTGGTCAAGTGACGTTCGCCTGTTGCCTAAAGGTCTAAGGTTCAAATCCTACTCATGCCTTTTGAGTTTGTATACCAATCTGACTCTTGGATGGGGAATGAAGACATCAAGAGGATACCTGCACTCTAGTTGATGATTTATCTGTGTGAAATGGAGAACGCAATGGCAAACCGTTCCATTAACATTGCCAAGAAATTCGTTGTGTGTGTTTTATTCCACGATTGACCTAGGGCTTCATATGCTTTGTATATCATCATGAATAAATCAGCATGGAAGTATATAGTGTAGCTAAATCTAACTATTATTTAAATGAGAATTAAGGATCTTTGTTTGTTCCTCAATTACGCCAAAACGGCTGAACGGATTTCAATGTTTCAAAATTTGGTATATGGGTAGTGTAGAACCTGAATAGCACATTGCTATTTTCAAATCCCGAATTTCCTACGGGAGAGGCACCCCGGGGCGATGCTAGTTATCAATAAAAAGCTGTTAGGTTTTGCACTATTTTACGTTCAGTTTCTCTGATCGTGATTATTGTTCAGTTGTTCACCGGGTACTTAATGGTCCATAAATGTTAAGGGCGGTGGCCATAGGAAAGTGGTCGTTTGCCTGCCCGCTAGAGCAAGACAAACAACAATTTCACTAACTTTTCAATTACGATGAAAATCTAGCCATTGGAACATTTTAATATTTAAGGAAAATATTGTAAGTAGCTAATATATAACTAAATATTATACTAGATTTTGCCCGCGGCTTCGCCCGCATGAATTTCCCACGGGAACAGTGCTTTTCCCGGAATAAAAGGTCCTTCTCAGTACTTCTAACTGTGTGCATGCAAAATTTCAGGAAGATTGGTTCAAAGCGTGAAGAGGTAACAAACAAACTCACTTTCGCATTAATAATATCAGTTAGGATTTGGTGTAAAAATCTAGCCGAAAGACTAGCGTAATTTTTTAAATATAATAATAAAGACGTTGATGGTCGTTATTGGAATACCTATTTCAATTTTTTAATTATAGTTTAACAATTAGTGATTAAGGCGACATCTTTTATCAAGTAGTTAAACTAAACAGAGCATGTTTAACTCAGCTAATGCAGCTACTTGCCGTCAGATGGCACTTTCTTTTGGTAGTACTTAGTTGCAATCTTCTTCTTAGTTACAATAACAGAAGATAGATGGCGTAATTATTGTCGGGAAAATTGTTAAGAAAATATTTTTAATTTTTTTTCAAATAAGTACATAGTATAAACAAAATCAAGTATGGTCATCATGGAACTTAATGAATAACTGAATAACTTAGCTAACATGATGAAAATAACATAATATGACGTGCAATGGAAATTCAATAATATATCCGCGAATAGCGTTTTATTTTCTTAAAAAGTAGTTAAAAGGCTATTGTGATATATAAATACTTAGATCAATGATTTTATTCTAACTTGATGGTTTGTGTACTTAGCACGTACTTAGCTCATTAAATTATATACTACATATAATTACGCAACTTGAAAGTTGTAAGATGGGATAACTAGATGGATAATTAGCTAGTAGCGCGTAGGTGACAAACTACATATTTCTTGCTGAAAATTGGCGTCATGACATAACGACATGACATGACACTGTCATTTACAGACAGAATTTCCCCGGGTTCTGTACTCACCTTGAAAATGGTCATGGGTCCGAAACTATCCCCAAGTACATATTGGACGTTTCTGAACAGTTGAACAGGTCCTGCAGTTGCCTTGAAAATGGTCCACTGATGGGTCCGAAACTAGTCGGCGTTTCTCGACATAATGCAGCACATGAGTGACCCGTTGAAATATTCAGTATGTCTTTGCCTCACGTTAGTTTTAATGATATATATTGAATATTCCTGGTTTTTAATACCTACCTAATAATCTGTTAGTAGATGTAGATGCGAAAGTTTGTTACTACTGGAAGGTTTTCGATGAAATTTGGTACCTGGGTAGAATATAACCTGGAATAACACAATAGTAGGGTACTTATTATTCTAACATTTAGAGTGGAACCCTAGAGCGAATCCAGTTTAATTATATTACTACCTCTCGTTTTTACGTCAAAGTTAATATTTAAATAAGTTTATTTTATATTTGAAGTTCATCTCGGTTTAGCAAGGCCGTTTGGTAGCCTTAACAGTTTTGAATTATTCATAATATCGAAGTAAAATCTCTCCATTTGTGGACAATTTCTGTTTTAATATCAGATGACTTGATAAATTCTTGCAAGCTGTTATGTTAGTTTGTAGAAAATATTGTATGAGAAAGTTTATAATAATAATTGTAGGATAGCTTAACAACTGGGCCGATTTTCACGAAACTTGATATACAGGTAGGATAATTAACATAGGCAAAATGTAGAAGAAAATAAATATCTTTATGATAACTAATTTGCGCTAATCACCGGAACTACTTTTAAATAGTTATTTGAAGTATGATAGCTATATTCATGAGGATAGCTAGAATATCAGGAATTCTGAAATATATAAGGAGCTAAGTTGCGGGGTTTATTTATTCATTACTAGCTTTCGCCCGCGGCTGCGCCCGCGTGAATTTCCCACGGGAACAGTGCTTTTTCCCGGGATGAAAGGTACCCTATGTCCTTCTCCGTACTTCCAGCTATGTGTATGTGAAATTTCAGGAACTTGGTTCAGTATATAAAGCGTAAAGAGGTAACAAACAAACAAACAAATTCACTTTCACATTTATAATATTAGTTAGGATAGGATTAGGATAGTTAGGATAATCGGATCTAACCTAAAACAAATAAAATCAACTCTGTAGGATAAAGAAAGTTAACGAGTATTTCTTCGAATTAAAACTAAGTACCTATTCAAAAGGGAAATTGAACGGCTAAAGCAATCGTCAAGGTGAAAACTAATTAGCAAGAAAATGTAGGGTTCAATAAATAATATCACAGAATATTTACCACTAAGGCCACCGTTACGTAAAGAGATCCGCTTATTATGAATAAATTACTATAAATTACTATCTCGGAGTTGCCGTTTCACTTTCGTACACTCTACGGTCATGGGTCATCGCACTTTTGATTTATTATCGATTGTCTTTATAAAAAGGAAAGGTATAAATTAAATTAGCCATGAATATCGATGTGCCGCTGAGAAATTTCCTGACCCCTAAAATTTCTTCCCTGGAAATTTTCGAAAATAATCAGTAATTTCTCGGATTTTTAGGAAATTTTCGGTTCTCGAGAATATTTCCTAGAAATTTCCAAAAAACTTCCTTCTATTTAATTGAAAATTACGGGAACGGCGCATCTTTAGCCATGAACTGTGTCTGCAGTTTTTTTTGTTTTACAAATTAGTGAGTTAAGTAAGTTATTAAATGTAATTAATAAGTGTTTGCTACAAATCATCTTTGTCATCATTATCATCTCGAGTCGAAATAGCTATAATTTAATTAGATTATTTTTGACTAATAATTGGCCACGTTAATTGGCCTCATGAGGATATTCTTTATTACAGGAGGAAGGGCAATTAGGGCAAGATAAAAAATGAGCCATAGATTAGACAGATTCACAATCACATTGTTCACTACCCTTTGTTTTA